>JAHTLZ010003328.1:289396-321074 GCA_023846285.1 Phrynocephalus versicolor
CGGGCCAAGTCCACGAAGGCTTTGGAGACCTCGCCCAGCGAGCCTGAAAGAGGAGGAGGAGGAGGAGAAGAAGAAGAAGAAGAAGGCGTCACCACTCGCCAGCGGACCCGCCATCCCTCCTGGCACATCCTGTGGGCTGCCCTCCAGCAAAAGAAGCCAGGGGTCCAGGGACGCGACCCCCAGCCCCGACCCCTAGCCCCTGGGCCGTGCGGAGGCGAGGGGAAGAGGGCAGGTGCACGATCCGGCCGGTCCCGGGGGCGGCGCTTCTCGGCGGATCCCTGGCCGCCACCGCTCG
This sequence comes from Phrynocephalus versicolor, assembly GCA_023846285.1. Lineage (NCBI taxonomy): Eukaryota > Metazoa > Chordata > Lepidosauria > Squamata > Agamidae > Phrynocephalus > Phrynocephalus versicolor. The sequence goes on from JAHTLZ010003328.1 coordinate 289,692, forward strand.
CAGGCGGGGAGGCGACTCCCCCCGACAACCTCCCCCCCCGCGCGCATGCTCCCGCCGGCCAGTCGCCCCCGCGTGCTCACGACAATGCCTCCGGTGGGTGTGTGGGTGTGGACTCCGTGGGTGTGTGGGTGTGTTGGGCTTCCTGGTGCGGCAGGCGGCCAGCGCCCCCCACCGCCGCGGGACCCCAAGGTCGCCCGCCCGCCCGGCGCGTCCTGCAACCATGCAGCCCATCATCCCCAGGTGCAGGGGGTGGGGGGTGGTCTCGAGCCACGGCTCGATCTACTCCTCCCCCCCCTTGTTAATTTTTTTTAACATTTAATGGTGGTGTGCCTCGTGATTTTTTTCATGAAGCAAGTGTGCCTTTGGCCAAAAAAGGTTGAAAAACACTGGTTTAAAGGATAACCAGCTGCACTCTGTTAAAGATTGTGAAATGGCGAAAGAGATGATATGTAAGGAAGCCTATGGCGTAGCCAGCCGGCAGTCCCAAGTTGCCCTTTTAAGAAGATTGCGTGAACTTCGCCTGAACAATAAGAGAGATTCGGAAAAACACATTTCTGAATTTGTTGTATGATCTGCATGTTACCGGCTTGGGGCTGACTGATTATCAAATGAGTATCCTTCTCATGGCATCGCTAAGTGAGAAATTCAATGGCTTCTGTTCTGTTATTAGTGCTCAGAAATTGCCTTTTGACTCCTGCGTTAAAGGGCGCAGAGAGGAATGCAGGGAGGTTGCAGTTTCCTCTTCTCCTTCTGAGTGCAGTGGATCAAGTTACAGGGCTCAAACTCAAGGCCATTGCAAGCCCGCGCCTCCGGGGCCGATCATGCAATGCCCATTGGTCCAGTGGGAAGTCCCAGAACCAGCCACCAGACGCTCATCATGACCCAACAGAGGTGTACCACCCCCTTGTCTGACCTACCTTACAAGGTTGTTGCACTCACATGAGCCAGCCACCTGGGAAGAAGTTGAAGGTATGTCTCAACACCTGAGGGTGCCAAGTGGAGGGGGAGGGGTTGCATTGGAGGAGACTGAAGCTCTACACCGGTGGTTCTCAACTGGTGGGTCCCCAGATGTTCCTGGACTGCAACTCCCAGAAGCCTCCACCACTCGCTGTGCTGGAAGGGGTTTCTGGGAGTATGAACTCATAGTATGAACTGACTCGAGAGCTAAGGTTGTTAGAACATAAAAAGAGCACTGCTGGATCAGGCTAAAGGCCCATCTAGTCCAGCTTCCTGTATCTCACAGTGGCCCCACCAGATGCGTCTGGGAGCGCAAGTGACTAGATATCTTGTCTCCTGATACCACTCCCCTGCATCTTGCCCTTGAAGGACCCCGGTTTTAAGCCTGGAGATGACACATCCCCATCATGGTTTTATAACCTGCGATGGACTTTTCCTCCAGGAATCTGCCCAAGCCCCTTTTGAAGGCGTCCAGGTCAGATGCCATCACCACCTCCTGTGGCAGGGAGTTCCACAGACTAACAACACACTGGCTTGTCTGTTCACTCTCCCAGCCCTCAATTTTTAGTGGATGTCCCCTAGTTCTGGTATTTTGTGAGAGGGAAAAGAGCGTCCCTCTATCCATTTGACTCATGCCCTGCATAATTTTGTATGTCTCAATCATATCCTCCCTCAGCTGCTTATTTTCCAGACCAAAGAGCCCCAAATATTTTAGCCTTTCCTCAAAAGGAAGGTGCCCCAGCCCAGGAATCATTTTAGTCGCTCTCTTCTGCACCGTTTCCAGTTCCACTATGTCTTTTTTTGAGATGCAGTGACCAGAATTGTACATAATATTCCAGGTGTGGCTTTACTATCGTCTTGTACAATGGCATTATAATGTTGGCTGTTTTATTTTCAATCCCCTTTTTGATAATCCCTACCATGGAATTGGCCTTCTTCACCGCTGCCATACATTGGGTAGACACCTTCATTGAGATGCCCACCAGCACACCAAGATCCCTTTCCTGATCCATCAGGAGAGGCCTTTCTTTCCATCCCACCACCTTCACAGGTATGTCTCGTGGGAGCCCATGAAAGGGCCTTCTCAGCTGCTGCACCCAGATTTTGGAATTCCCTCCCACTAGAGGCCAGGACTGCCTCATCTCTGTTGTCTTTCCAGAAACAGGCAAAGACCTTTCTCTTCAGGCAAGCTTTCCCTGAATGATGGTCTACCATTATGTGTTGTTTATATGAATCTTCAGGATCACATAGACTTTGTGTTTATATCTCCTTATAACCTCGTAGCTTTAATGTAACGTTGTCTATTAATGCTGTAATATGTCCCTCATTTCCCTGTTCTCAAGTACTTGAACATGTCTTAATTGTACTGGACTGTATGTTACCCCTCATTAGTGTAAGCTGCCTTGGGTCCTTTTCCAAGGAGAAAGGTGGGGTAAAAATTACTCTAAAACGGGCATGTCCAAACTTTCGCCCTCCAGATGTTTTGGACCACAACTCCCGCAGTCCTTTGTCATTGGCAATACAGGCTTGGAATTCTGGGAGTTGTGGTCCAAAACATCAGGAGGGCCGAAGTTTGGATGTGCCTGCTCTAAAATAAATAGAAATAAATAAATACATGTTATAAAGCACAACTGGTAGCAGAGGGGTTTCAGCAGAAGTATGGAGAGGATTTTGATGGAATTTTTGCCCTAATTGTAAAACACAGCACAATTAGAATGCTTCTGAATGCACGTGGGCAGAAGGGCACAGAACCATTTTTTTTGGGGGGGGGGGTGGATATTCTTTTCTTCTTTCCTTTTCTTCTTTCTTCTGCATTTAATCTGAGCTGTGTAACTGCCTGCTAGAGACTGATGTAAGTAAAATCTTCTTTTTATACTTTTTTTAAACTAAAGAAGCCTCTTGTGTGTTTCATTACCTAAAGGGCTAGATTTTGCAAGAGCGTTGAGACTGAGGAAAGAAGAGAGAGAGAGAGAGAGAGAATGGTAGCATTGGAAGGGACCTATAGATAATTGAATGCAACAGGGCGCTTTTACATGACCTCTAGAATCCGCTGGCAACTTAAATTCAGACCAGAGATTGTGGGGGTTTGTTCTGCTTCCTGTGTTCCCACCCTTCCGCACTCCATTGCTCCTGTCTGAGATGAGGGAAGAAAAAAAGGGAGAAAAAAACGCAGGCTCACCTCCACCTGTGGTCAGAGCAGCCCCGTAGGGATTCCAGGCTGTTAAAGGGATGGCGGGGACAAAAAACAAAAACAAACAGAAGGCAAGGAGAGCCCGGCATCCACAGCTTTACAATCCGCATCGGAAATTTTTTTACCTTTGGAGACCAGGTACTTGTAAAATCCGCTGGGGCGCGCTTGGGTGGGCATGGTCGTACTTAATTTTTTTTTTTAAAGTCCGCAGCTGGTGGGAAAACAATTTTAAGCTCCGCATTTGGGAGCCCTTTGCCTCGGATTTTAGGCGTCGCGTAAAAGCAGCCCAGGAGGCACAGCAGTGATAACAGTGGTGAGCTATCCAGAAGTTCATAGAATCACAGAAGAGTCAAATTGGAAGGGGCTTAAGAGGCCCTCCGGTCCAGCCCCCTGCTCCAGGTAGGAATCCAGCTGGATGTCCAAGTTTCCCTTGCATGCCTCTAGTGTTGGAACCCTCACTACCTGGCAAGGTAATGGGTTCTATTGTCCTACTACAGTCCTCTAGTAGTTAGGACGTTTTCCCTGACATGGAACTGAAAGCACTGCCCTTTCTCTTTCAGGTATTTTTTTAAAAATGCTCTCCCATGTCCCCTCCATCTTATTTCCCAAGGCCCAACCTGACCACGTTCTTTCAGTCTTTCCTTTAACAATGGTTCCTAGCTCTTTTATCATCCTTGCTGCCCTCCTCTGAATTTGTTCCAGACTGTTGGCCTAACCGTTGACAAATGGAGGGGAGCGGCTCTTGGACTACAACGGCCAGAACCCACCAGCTAGCTAGGAGATGCTGAGGCTTCTAGTTCAAAACAACCAACCAACCAAAACCAAAATCAAACAAAAAGAAAAACCACCATTCCACATCTTGGTTTTGGACAGGAAAATGATACCAAACATGTCCATTACAATCCGTAGTCCCAGTGGGTCTTTATGGGTCACCCTCCCCGAGTAAGCCATATATAATTTTCCCAAAATGTCCCCTCCCACCGCCACCCCTGCTTCAGCCCCGAAAGAAAAAAGACATCCAGTCGGCAAAACTTTTTTTCCTTTTTTTATATTTACAATATCATTTCCCATTTCTTGCAAGGTTTAAAAATGTGTACAGCATCTCAGCTCAGACCCCAGACCCCACCCCTGCACCCCAACATCCTCTCCTTTTTTTGGGGGGGGGAGGGTGCCCCCTCCCCCAACGACACACACCAGAGGTGCTTATCCGCTGCCTAGATCATAACAAACAGGGAAAAAAAATGAGAGAGAGAGAGCACCACCTTGCTTTGTTTTGTTTAAATCACGTAGTCTTCCATAAGCTGGAAAAAAAATTTTTTTTAAGTCCTTTCTCCTTGGGGTGAGGGAAGGGAAACAGTCTTGGATGGGTGGTTTTTTTTTGGGGGGGGGGGAGGGGAGCATTGAGGGAGGGAGCAGGCCTCTCGTTAGGGGCAAAAGATGAGTCCATTGAAGCCAGTAAATGCCAGAAGGGAGGGTCCCCCACCCCCAAAATCAACCCCCCCTCCTGGCCCAAATCCAAGTCTCATAAAAATAGATTTCTCTCCAGTTTGTGAACGGGAAAGGGCGGTGGGAATGCAGGTTTTGGCAAGGGAAGGTTCCAGCCGTTCGGATTTGGCGCTGCCGGGGGTGGGGGTTGGGGGTGTAGAGGTTCTTGGCAGCCATTTGGGGGGGGGGTTACGGAGAAACCCGTTTTTTTTCCCCTCCTCCGTGGTCATCGAAGAGCGGCCCTCTTGCGTGGCATCCCCGGGGAGAACCCCTGCGGCGGCTGGCCTGATATGTGAGAAGGAGCTCAGGTTTGCCACCCTCTGTTGGCCACCGTCGCCTCTGGACTGACCAGCTGCTGCGTTCGATGTTTGAAAATAGAGGAGTGCTTCGCCAGGCCGAGGGGCGAGGGGGCCGTTGCGGGATGGCAGAGGTCACGGGCGCCTCGAGGAGGCCCCGTTTCAGTTTAGGAAACGACAAGGCCCACCCTGGCCGCGATATGGAATTGCTGAGATGTGCCACAGTCAAAGACGTATTGGAATCGAGAGAAGGAGCGGCTCCTGGGTGGCCGAATCGCAAACTCGGCGGCAGCGGCAGGATGAGCACCCATGGGCGGCCACGCTGGAGGGGAGAAGCGCACACCCTGGGCTGCCATCTTGGAGTTTCAGACAAAATGACCTGTGCTTTTCTCCGCTGGTGGACGGATCCGAGATAGTGCAGTTGATGCTTTTGGGGAGTGTGCAGGGGTGCAGGAGGGGCGTGCCTGGGCAGGCGAGCGGGCGGCATTTGGCAACAGTGTAAGGCGTTGTAGACACCTCTAGGCCAGAGGTGAGACCGATGTCGGAATTGCTTTCCACTCCTTGGCACGTACTTTATTTTTATTTATTTTTTTCACCCGGCAAGCTCAAGTTGCAAAGCAAAATAACTCCCCTCCCACCACCCTGGAACCCCAAACCCCGCAAAACATAAGCTTCCCCAACCCCCATCCAAGTTTGGCACAGATTCTGCTTTTTATTTATTTAATTATTATTATCATTTTTTTTTACAAAATAATTGTTTTCCTTTTTTAAAAAAATTGGATATATATCTATATATATCTATTTATATTTATAATAAATTCTTCTCTTTTTTTAAAAAAAGGAAACCAACTTGAAACATTGCAAAGTTAGATGGAGTCTCAGAATGGCTTAAGACCAAAACGCGTCCCGAACGACTCCTCTCCAAGTTTGACTTCCACTCACACGCCATCATCTCCGTTGTCTTTCCTTCCACCAGAACATTTTGAAAGCAAAATAAAAATAAAATAAAAACGAAGAAATAAAATCTCCCGGAACTAACGGCAGAGGCACGAGAATGAAACAAAAGGCGGCGCAGGAAGAGGATGCGCTAGGCCACGGCAACAGCAGCATGCTTTTTTTAAAAAGTCAAAAATTAAAAACAGGAGTCACTTTTCCTCTGCCTTCCTGGATTCGGCAAACGGTTAAGTGTAAAATTTTTCCCTCCCCAGTTTCAACTGAAAAAGGCTGGCTGAAACAAACGAAAAACAAAATGCTTCCAGAGAGATCAAAAAGCTTTCTGGTAAGTGATATGAGTTGGATATATGTTGCAGAATAGGATAAGAGACAGCCTCTTTGCTTGGGTGGAAAGAAGGAAGGAAGGAAGGAAGGAAGGACAGACAGACTCAGAGCAGTGGTACACCAGAAATGGGCCAGAGTGCCGCTTCCTGCACCAAAAGAAGATCCTTTAACCCACCAGCCAGCACAGTCCGGACAACACGTGTGTGCAAGAAGCAGAGAGAAGGCACGCCATACTGCAAAAAAGAAAAGGGTGCCTCCAAGAACAAATAGCCGACTCATGCAAGCAAGCCAAGCTACATCTTTGAAAGTGTCAGGCAAGGAAGGAAGGAAGGAAGGAAGGAAGGAAGGAAGATCAGTGCCATGGGAAATTCACTAAGTGGCGAGGTTTAGGGTGGGTGGTCTTTCATAGGATTGGGTGTATGGGTGGACATACACAAGTTCTGACACAACACAGCATCAGGGTATGTTGGGACATTACGACACATCCCTTTGCTCCCATCATCCACCATCTGAGGTCCTACGCTAACCCCTTCCCCTGCCTCCTGCTACTAAGATGGGTCGGTTGCGGGTTTTAATTCACTGACCCTGAGCTGACCTGTTCACCCTCAACAAGAGAAACAACCCAACACTGTGGACTGTTGTCGGATCCCACCTGCCTTGTGGAGGGCGGCATGGGTGTGTGCGTGTGTGTGTTTTGCCTCTTCCTGTAGGTTTAGGGTGCTGCGTCAACCTTCCAGATTTACCCCTGAAGGATTACAGGCCATCCCAATGGAGCGACCACACTCATCCTTCAAATTCTCAGCGTCCTTTCCAAAAACCAGCTGTAACATTTAAAACCGGTTTGACACTTGCCTTGGGGTTCAAAATGTAGTTGGGGAATCAGCTGCCACCTCTCTCCAGATGTTGCGCCCCCAAAGAAGAGGAGGGAAAGGGCCGTTGGAGAAAGCACACAGAGACAGACACCGGCAAGGAAGGGGTGGAATATCGCCGGGAAACAGAATCGGCAGAAAGAAATACGTGTGAAAGAATCCAGAAAAGTTCCTCTTTGGACTTGGGCTCCCATCGTCCTCCAGCTGGCATGGCCTGTGGCCATGTGGGTGAGGGGATTCTGGGAAGTGTAGTCTAAAACGGAAATGGGTTTATCAGATGCAGGCGGGGACCAGGCTGCCCAGCCCTAGAAGACCGGGGGGCGAGGTTCAGGTGCGCATGCAACACCTCCCCTAGAGTGGCTGGAAAGAAGATGTTCAGCGTGGCAGCTTCTGAAATGAAGGAAGGGGAAAACACTGCCAGACGCTGGCTGGATCCACCCAAAGACCGGCCCTACTACATCAGGAGAATCCACAGAAGTCTGGCCTAGCCCGATACCTTGCTTCCCACAGTGGCGAAAATCTCTAGGAAACCGGCACGGAGGCCCCACTGCCTCTCGTTCCTGCCTGCCGGAAATTTGGCCCTTTCTTGCACCTGCCTAATAGCCAGAGATGGGCACGAACCGGTTCGTGAAGGTGGCAGCACAGGTGCTGTTCTCCCTTTCCTTGCCTCTTCCGCCGACCAGTCCCCTCACCCATCCCAGCGTGCTTCCTTCCTGCCACCTCCTCGGCTAATCTCCCAGTCACGGGCAAGAGTACGGGCTTCTCTGCCCTGCCCTTTCCTCTGAGTGGGAGATTCAGCCAAGAAAGCAAGGAGCGAGAAGGCCGAACTCTTGCCAGGAGTGGAAGATCAGCCGAGGAGGTGGAAGCAGCCCAACCACGCTGGGCCTGGTGAGGAAGGCTGACGGTGAGCCAGAGGAGGCAGGGAAAGTGGGCAGCAACACCTGCGCTGCCACCTTTACGAACCGGGACGAACCGGTTCGTGCCCATCTTTACAGCCACCCTGACTCATCACCACCAAGAGAGGACCACAAGAGCATCATCCTCGCACCTTTCAAAGCCAGGGTCTCGCCACATCTTGTGCATTATACATCATGGGGGTGGGGGGCTGCCTTCCATCTGCCCTGGAGACCCCAAAGATCGCTGAGGTCCTACTAACATGAGAGGAGAAGGAGGGTGCTTAGGGGGAGATCCACCCCACCTCAGATGAGCCTCTACACAGGAGGAACCGGGGGGGGGCAGATATATACCTACAATCTTTTAGGAGGAGGAAGGGAGGAGCAAAGGAGAACAGTATTTTTCAGGACGAGAAGGGGAGGTAACATCCAAAGACTCTCTGTGGAGGGAGGCACTCATTCAACCCTTATTCAACTCTAAAAATTGAGCGGGGGGGGGGGAGCTTGGGAACATGCAGTGCACTTTTCTTAGGATAGTTCTTTTGTAAAACAAACAAACAAACAAACAAACAGTTTTCCGTTCTCCGGTCTGCTAATCCCTCCCCTCCCTTTTAAAAAAAAATCTGGAAGAAAACAACCGTTTAATTCCCTCCCCCTTCTGTGCGACCCTTCCTGTTTTTGATTTCCAGTTTTCGCTGACCAATTCCCCTCCCGGGAATGAGAACCATCAGAAATCTTCCCTTTTTACCTGGTGACCCGCCGGCTGAACTTGGATTATAGTTCCCACAAGAGCTGGCTAGGGGATTATGGGAGTGGTAGGCCCAGCCATCTGGAGAAAGAACTGGGCACTTATAGGCTGAGTTACAGCAAAGCGAGCGGCTCCCCCCCCCATTCCTTCATCCCCACTCCCACCCCCCCCACACTGGGTGCCATTCTGCCCAGATGGCACATGCCCCTTCGGCTGCCCCACAGGTGAATCTCGGGGAGGCGAGGGGGGTCTTTCTTTTCATACCACAGACCTTCTTTAGGTTCCTGGGAGCTCTCCCCACTCCCACGCCCCCCCCCCAAAAAAAAATCAAAGATGTGGCTGGGTCGGTGAGGGCGTGGTGGCTCTTGTCTTGCAGCGGATACGAAAAGGGTGGAAGGTGATGACATCTCCCTCCAAACTGCAGCAGGAAGGCACTGGGATATATATTTTTTTATTCTCTTTTGGAACACTCCCCCCACCCTGAAACCAAGGCTACCAGGCTCACTTCTCCCTCCGCTTGGGACCCCTGCCTGCCCGCCCGCCAGCCCGCCAGCCCGCCTGCCACGAATGCTTAACACGAAGGTCGGCTGGCTGTTCCTGAGGGTGGCACGTGTGGGATGTCCACCTCGTGGCCTTCGGGCAGAGAGGAACCACTTCTGCTCCTAAACCGCCCTCTTCCAAGGAGGGGGGGCAAACACTCTCTCTTTCTCTCTCTCTCTCTCTCTCAGTACCCAGGGAGGCTCCCCTCCAGCCAAACAGTGAAAAAAGACAGACTCAGTGACAAAAAAGGGGAGCGAGGAGAAGAAGAAGAAGAAGAAGAAGAAGAAGAAGAAGAAGAAGAAGAAGAAGAAGAAGAAGAAGAAGAAGAAGAAGAAGAAGAAGAAGAAGAAGAAGAAGAAGGGGAGGGAGAGAGAGAGAGAGGAAAGAGATTGCACATCTGATCTCACTCCGGTTTCTTCTGCAAAAGATATCAAAATTCCCAGGGTGCCGTCCAGCCCGGTGACGGTCGTGCTGACTGCACCCAGGAGCTCTTTATGCTCAGGCCTCTTTCCTTCTCCTTCCGCTAAGCTCAGACACCTGGTTACGTGTCCCACACCTCTTTCCCAAGCGAGCATCCCTGGTCCTTCTACCTGGTGCCTTTGGTGCACAGCACAACCTGTTGAGGGGGGGGAAGCGATGGGGAACCACCCCCCCCGAGTCCCATACCACGGCCAGGGAAGGCATGGTTGTTCTCGCCATCCCTAGGAGGTGAAAGAAACTGTGTGGGACTCCATCTCTCTCTCTCTCTCTCTGCAGCATCCTGAGCACCGCATGGGCATCTCAAAGGACACTGGCTTTCCCACCCCCTGCCGAGGCTTGAGGAGAAGATGGCCACACACCCCGTGGCGCTCCTGCTAGCTCCAATCCCACGCCCGCTAAGGCTGCCAGCATCTGGGCCTGATCGCTCTCTCATTCTCTGAACGGCCAGAAAGGAGGAGAAGTGAGAGTTCGTTTCTGCCGCCCGATATCTCCGGTGCCGCCCCGGTCGAGGCCACAGGGGGGCGACCATGAGGTCTCCACTCTCACGCCAAGCCGGGTGAAGGACTGCTAGCCCCTCGGCGCCATGCGCGGGATCCGTCTGCCGTCCCTCCTCCCCCCCACACTTCTGCGGCCTCCCCTTACCCCCACCCCCAATGTTATACAAAAGACACCCGTCCACGTGGTGGAAAAGATCGCCTCCCTCTGGTCGGCAGGGTGGGCCAGGCGGCCGGAGGTACAGAGGGGGAGAGCCACTATACGCGGGTGGTGGAGTGAGGGTGAGGGAGGGTGTTGTTGTGTCCGGTGGGGAAGGTGTTGAAGGGGTGCAGCGCCTGCATACCCGTGATGGTGCTGGGGATCATGGTGATGGTGTTCGGAGTCATCAAGGGGACGTCGTCCGGCGCCCGGCGCAAGGCCAGGGTGTAGTCGGGCGGGCAGGCGGGGCGGAGGATCTCGTGCGGCCGGAGGGGCTCCAGGTCGTGGGCGTCGTGCTCCGAGTGCTTGATCTGCAGCGACATGATCTCCTCCTCTTGGCCCCCGTGCACCAGGTCGTTGCCGGCGCTGCGCTGGGGGCTGAGGCGCCGCCCGCTGCGCAGCTCGTGCCGCTTGTCCCTCTTGTAGTAGAGGGCGGCAAAGGCCAGGATGTTCAGGAAGAGCAAAGAGGCCCCCACGGCCACCGTCACACTGAGCTCGGTGGAGTAGTCCCGGGAATCCCCCGGGAAGGGGACGTAGCGCTGCGGCCGGACCACGTCGTCCTCGTCCGGAGGGAGGGTAGGGATGGGCCGGCGGGTGGTGCTGGGCCCCACCCGGGTGCTGGGCCAACGGGTGACGATGGGCGGGAGGCGGGTGGTGGTGGAGGTGTAGGGCGGCTCGTGGAGGTTGTGGAGGTGAGGCACCAGTTCGAGCCAGAAGGCCACTTTGTTGGCCCGGTAATTATCCCGCACCCGGGGCTTGAGGCCGATGTGGAGGTACTGCTTGTCCTTCGTGTTGAACTTGGTCCACACCACCTCCTCAAAGCGGTTCGGCTTGGTGTGGATGAACTTGGTGTCCTGCGGCACCGGCTGGTTCGGGTCCCTGGCGGAAAAGGAGACACAGACAGGAGAGAGTCAGAGAAGTGGAAGGTCCCCGAGACCTCCGTGGATCCTAGTCCTCGTCGTCGGGATTGTGGAGTGTGGCATCGCCTGCAACGTGGGTGCTCAGAAGATCTGCTTTCTACCTTCCTGACTTTGTAGGAAACAGGCCAAGAGGCACATCTCAGAACTTGCTCTTTGGAGTAAGGGTCTCCCCTAGACTGCGTGGTCGTTGGACATCATAATACAGTACAGTGACCCCCCCCCCTATCGCGGGGGTTAGGGACCCAACCTGACCCTCGATAATTGAAAATCTGCAATATGTGGATGGATGCAGGTTGGGTCAGGCCTGGGGAGCCCTAGCTGGAGGCCCTTGTACTTACCCCCAGACTGGCGCTGCCCCAAACGGACTGCAAGGGCCTTCCCAGACCTTCTGGAGGCCCCAAAAAGGCCTCCCTGCAAACCAGCAGTGACTCTCGGATCGCCAAAAATCATTTCTGAGGCCTCCAACAACAAGTCAAACTGACTTGTGAAATTAAAATTAGGAAAGGGCTGAGTAAGTCTAATGACTTTAATGGAATATGGGATAAACTATTGGCATATGCATTTCAAAATGGTAAAGGATACACACCCAGAGAAGATTCAACGTATTTCTGGAGGGAAATGGGATGGTCAATATCATGTTACAGTAGTTGTAAATTTGTTCAAGTCCCGAGGGGGCTGGGTTGCACCGGGTTTATGTCTGTTGTATTTGTGATACTTTTGTTACATTGGTGTGTGTTATTTTCTCTTCTTTATGTTATTTTGTTGTTTTATCTGTCCTTTGTATAAAATTAATACATTTTTAAAAAGAAAGAAAAAAGAAATGATTTTCTGTAAACCGGAAGTGACTTCCGGTTCACAAGGAAGCCATTTGGGGGCCTCCAGAAGGCCCGGGAAGGCCCTTGCAGGCCTGTTTGGGGCAGCGTCAGTCCTGGGTTAAGTACGGGAGGCCTGAAACAGGCCTTTCCCCCCTTACCCCAGGGGCCTTTTTTCATATACTGTGGTCCCGCGATATAGCAGGACCGCAATATATAAAACGCAAATGGGCAGGGGACAACTGTATGTCCATCCTGAAAGGTGCTTGCTATCCAGTTAGCCCCCCCCAAAACAAACAAACAAACAAACCCCAGTTACTTTTCTAAGCTATTCCAATCGTGGCAAGCTGCAAGTAGCACCAGCAGCAGTTCGACACGTCACAAGTTGATTTCGTTTTATTTGATGTTCTTTGTAGTTGATTTGCATTTATTGCTTTGTTAGCCGCTTAGAGTACTACATGTAGTAGATAAGCGGGATATAAATACAAAAATAAATAAATAAATAAATAAATAAGTGCTTCAGGTCTTCTCTATGGGAGACTTATTCATTATGCATTTTAAATACTTACAGACTGCCTCTCACCTGAAGGATCCAAGGCGGCATAGAGTATTTAAAAGAAACCAAGCTTAACGCCAACGACTGAAATATTTTAAAAGCATTAAGCAAACGTATTGAAACTCCCAATAAGAGCAATATTGAAAACACAAGTAAAATATAGAATAAAATGCTCCCTTAAAAAAAATCCCTTTGGTCAACCAATCATAAAGGAAAGCCTGTCCCTGAAAAGAAATGCTTTGGCCTGCACACAGGAGAACAAAGATGGAGCCTGTCGAGCCTCCGGTGGGAGGGAGTTCCAGAGTCTAGGACCAGTGGTGGCGAACCTTAGTCGCTCCAGATGTTTTGGACCACAACTCCCACAATCCTTTGTCACTAGCAATCTAGGCTTGGAATTCTGGAAGTTGTGGTCCAAAACATCTGGAGTGCCGAAGGTTCACCACCACTGGTCTAGGAGGAGCCACAGAGAAGGCCAGGCCCTCTCCAAGGTATCCATTAAATGCACCTCAGAAGGTTGCAGGACGAAAATAAAGGCCTCTCCTGATGATATGAATGTACCTAATTAGATGCCCTAAGCACATCTGATCTCACCCGATTTCGGAAGCTAAGCAGGGTAAGCCCTGGTTAGCACTTGGATGGGAGACCACCAGGGAATACCAGGTGCTGTAGATGCCTGGAGTAGGAACTGGCAAACCACTCCAGTATTCCTGCCAAGAAAACTCCATGGACATGGGGTCACGAAGGGTCGATCACGAATGTAATGACACAACACCCACCATGATATGAACACCCAAGCAGTCTCATAATGGGAGGCGTGGTCTTTGAGATGCAAAGATTATTCCCTCCCTCCCTTTCTTTTCTTTTCTCTTCTTTTTTGCACTGCCTTTTTGACTGCAGGTGTTGTTTTCTGCATTAATATTAATATTTGCCTCAGTTTTTCTGACATTATTCTTAGATTTTCCACATGTCATGCCAGCGCTGTTAGGATCCCACTCAGTTGGACAGACAGTTGAGCTATAAGGACTTTTCCAAGAACTGGAAGGAATCCAGCTACTGCCGCCAGGGGTTAAAAGTTACATCATTGTAGTGATTCCCAACCTTGGGTCACCCAAGTGTTCTCGGACTACAACTCCCAGAAGACTTCACCACCTACTGTGCTGGCCAGGAGTTTTGGGAGTTGTTGTCCAACAGCATCTGGGATGGGAATGACTGGATCAAATTATCTCCACAAGGAAGAATGAAGGCATATAGGCCTGAAGTTTGGCATATAGGCCTGATGGACTCGGTCCATAGGCTCCCCCCCCCCCCCAGTTTAGCGGTTCTAAAATTATTAAAGATTATTAAGATTATTAAAGTGTGCTGCTGCTGCTGGTAAAAATAGTATTGCCTTGACATTCATCTGGGAGTGTCACAATTTTGATACGTATCTCTCTCCCCTGAACCTTCTCCCTCTGCAAGCGCCCAGATTCTGTAATCAATTTTCCAGGAAACCAAGAATATGAATTTGGTAGGTTTTGCCTGGGTTTGTGCATATTTCACTGCAAACATCTTATATATCCCATTCCATTAATCTTCTTCCCTAGGGGAAAAAATTCTGTAAAGTTTTGCTGCAATAGGTTTTTGCCAACTGAAAACATAGATCGAACTACAGTATTTTCCCCATGGATGAGACTAAAATTTGTATAAAATTGTTAAGGCTAAAAATTGAGGCACGTCTTATACATGGAAGCGAGCCAAGGAGAGAACTTTGTGGTTGTGAAAATGTAATTTTGGGTTGCAAAAGTGGGGGGGGGGTCATCTTATAGATGGGGGCGTCTTATAGATGGGGAAATGTGGTAAATAAGAAGAGGAGGAGGAAGAAGAAGATGAAGATGAAGAAGAAAAGGGGGGGGGATACAAAACCTGCCAAGGGCAGAAAGAAATTAAAACAATACAGAAACAAGATCAGGTTGTCCTGCCCTCCACTTGCTTTTTGCAGCTGGAGTTGCTCTACAATCTTTAGTTACCCATTTAATGCAATTGCTAATAGCTGCTAATTTGTTTCCTGGAATTAAAACACCAGTGATTCTGCAAACAACTCCTCTTGCCCACAGATTTTTAGGACACCTTTTTGGCCTGACCCTTGGCTTCGCCCCACGGGCGAGTAATGGGAGGAAAACAACACCAGCAGCACCAGCGACAACAAAAACAACACTCCTGGTAGCAGTGATGAGACAAGGGGCTCTCAGTGGCTAGGGTACCTGCACCCCTCCGGCGGCACCCTCAGCCCTGGGCTGTGCCCACCGCAAACAGAGTCGAGGCACCTGTGTACTCCAAGCAGGAGCCGCCGTTTGATTGGCGATTCAGCCAGCGAGGTTGCGAAAGGGCCGAAATCAATCAGGTAAAATCAAAAGGTCAGAGCTTGGAAAAGTTACTTTTCTTTTGGACGGCAAATGCCAGAACTCAGGGGCTGCTATAACTTTTCCAAGCACTGAGAAGAGCTTGGCCCTCATTCCTCCTGAGTAGGGATGGGCACAAAACGAAAAATTTATGTTTGGTTTTGTTTCCATTCGTCCCTCCCCCCCCCACACATTTTTTTCTGTTTCATTTCATACGATTCCCCCTCCTCCTGAAAAAATTCATATGAAACCAACCTCTAACGAAATGGTATGTGTGTGTGTGTGGGGCGGGGGGGGGACTGGAAAGTGGCTGAGGGGGAAAATTTTTTTTTAAAAAAACCCAGAGCTTTTTAAAAAAACATTTCCCCTCCCCCAGTGGCTTACAGACGGAACAAAATGGTTTGTTTTAAAACAAAACAAAACAAAAACCAACACCATTTCGTTTCATCTGTAAAAACAAATGCTGCTTCGTGTCATTTCGTTTCGTTTCATTTCGTTAGGTAACGACACGACGAAACAGCATTTCGTTTTTCGTTTTGGGCCCATCCCTAATCCTGAGTCCAAATGACTCGTCTCTAGCCTAAGAACCGTTTCCTTGAAGGGCTACCCCCAAGCTTGGCCTGGTTCTAGCAGGCCCTATACAGTTTCGAAGGGGCCTTGGCCTTCAGCCCTTTGGCTTCCATAACCCAGCGCGTTGTTAGTCTATGGAACTCCCTGCCTCAGGAGGTGGTGATGGCCTCTGGCCTGGATGCCTTCAAAAGGGGATTGGACAGATTCCTGGAGGAAAAGTCCATCACAGGTTACAAACCATGATGGAGATGTGTCATCTCCAGGCTTAAAACTGGGGTTCTTCAAGGACCAGATGCAGGAGAGTGGTATCAGGAGACAGATATCTAGTCTCATGCGCTCCCAAACGCATTTGGTGGGGCCCCTGTGAGATACAGGAAGCTGGACTAGATGGGCCTTTGGCCTGATCCAGCCATGGCTCTTCTTAGGTTCTTATGACCCCCAATGCAGGCACCCATGCCTGGCCCGTCTGGGTAGGAAACCAGGGGTGCGGAATCTTCAAAGGTTGATGTTACACCCCACCTCTGGGAAAGCCCAGTGGCTGCACATCCTCTCAACTAGAGATGGGCACGAAACGAACAATTTTTCGTTTCCGCTTCCGTTTTTTCATTTCGTTACGCAACGAAACGACAAACGAATTTTGTCTCTAAAATGAAACGAAACGAACAGAAACACCGGAAATTTTGTCGTGCGTTTCGTTTCTGTTACTGCAATACAAGTGAATTGCTTAAAATCCTAAAAAAAAAAATCCACAAAAAATTGAAATAAATGGTAACGAAATGGTAACAAAATGAACGAAAAAGAAAACGAATGTTTTTGCAAAAATTCACGAAAAACGGAAACGAACCGAAACGGACCCTCCAAACGACAAACGAAATGCCTTTTTTTTTTAATTCGTGCCCATCTCTACTCTCAACACATAGATTCCCCACTACAAGCTGCACAGCCCAAGCTGACTGGCTGTTCAGACAGCAGAACGATTTCCACAGCAGAACGACTTCACTCCAGCAGGCTTTGAAGATGATTGATTCTCCGCTTTGGAGAAGGAAAAGGCCTGACCCTGAGTAGCAGGAGGTTCACAGGGACACCCCCCAAAAGGCCTTAGAAACGGTTTATATCCCCTGCGACGCCAACTTCAGGCTAATGATCAATTTTGGCTGAGGCTCACACATTTAAAAAAACATTATTTATGCTCTCAATTTTTACTACCCAACCAAAATGGAAGTTTTGACGGCCATCTGGTGGTGACTCAGCTGTCGATATCCTGCCTCAGAAGGTAGGGGTTTCCATGGTGTGAAAATATTTAAAATATTAAAAGAAAAACCCCAGAAATGTATTATTTCTAACAATGAAGTGACAAGAACTGGACCCTAGAGGGAGCCAAGCGCCATGGTATGTATAGTATCTATCCACTATTTTAAGCCTGTTTTCTATAATCTGCATAGTTCAGCATTCACAGGGAAGCTTGGAGCCGATCTCATGCAAATAAAAAGAGTCTTAACGTACTTTTTAAATAGCAATAACATATTCGAATGAAATGCTTCCCTGTGCTTATATCATACCGGGTCTTCTGGGTCAAGGAATCTCCACTCATCATCATCATCATCATCATCCACACAATCCACACATCAATCATGTACTCCCACCCTACCCTCCAAATATAATGGTCTGACTGCACCTGTTTCCTAGTCCATTAGGAGCTGTTAGACTTTTTGAAAACTTGGGAGGAAAACTGGGAAAACCCCGTGGCTTCAACATTCCTGGAAATTCTACATCTCTCAGAACGGGATTTCCTACTCTTGTATCCTAACTTCATTGGCTTTTCCAGGGATCGTCTGCCCACAAATCAGGGCCAGGGCCACTGAGCTGCGGTCCTTATTTTCTTTTTCCACCTCTGGTTTTCTTTCCAGAGGCGGAAGGGATCCCCCAGTCCCTGTCCTTTCCGGCGGTTTTAGTTCTGCATGTGGCATCTCACCCCGTCTTGGCGAAGTTGGTCCAGTACGTCATGACCACCGCACTCAGCATGACGTCATTCTTGGAGAAGTTGCAGGGGAAGAGGTCCGTGGCTCCGATCATGGGGACCCCGAAGACATAGGGGATCTCGTCCCCGTGGGCCGCGTCGGCCCACTCGGGCCGCGTGTCCGTCTGGCAGTGGTGGTAGAAAGTGTAGAAATAGACAGGCGACTGGTATTCGGCGTGGAGCTTGGCGGTGGCCACGGCCGGGGCCACCCACTGGTGGTCCGTGAAAAGAGCCAGCAGGGTCTTGCGACGCATCTCGCCATTGTCTCGGTCTGCCCAGTCCGTGTACATGAACTTGATGGTCTCCCGCAAGATGTCCTTGCCTTCCGGGTAGCCGTAGAGGTTGTCGACGAAATTGGAGATGGTGAAGTCGAAATAGCTGGCGGAAATGCCGTCCTCGTTCTCCATGGAGTCTTCCACGAACTTCAGGCCCTCCCCTTGGTTGACCCCAATGAGGATGTCGTAGTTGAGGAACTCCCCTTGCTGCATCAGGATCTCCGGGTCGTCCGGGACCACGTCCCCGTCCACCACGGGGCCGAAGGCAATGTGGTAGCGGGCCGGTTGAATGTCTTGGTCCACCAGTTCCCGGTAGGGCTTGCGCCGCAGGCAGTCCACCGTGCTGCCCGTGTCCATGTGGTCGCAGCCCACCTTGGAGGCCAGCATGCGGGTGTACTTGAGGGGCTGGTAGTTCACCGACCAGCTGGAGATGGCCGTCCCGCTCTGAGCGATGGCTTTCTGGAACAGACCTACGGGCGGGGAGGGAAAGGGGTCACCAGTGACCCGGAGGCAGATAGAGGGGTGATGGGGAGAAGAGAAAGAGAGAGAGAGAGAGAGAGATCTTCCATGAGTGAAAGGGTCGGATTTTGGCACAACTAGGGAAACGCAGTGGAGAGCCTCCCTCTAGCGCAGTGGTTTTCAACCTGTGGGTCACCAGATGTTCCTGGACTTCAACTCCCAGAAACCCTTTCCAGCACAGTGAGTGGTGCAGGCTTCTGGGAGTTGCAGTCCAGAAACATGTGAGGACCCTCCACGCTGGCGTGGTATGCTTCCTTTTGATTTGTATTGGGGTGCTTTTAATTGTTGTTTGCTTTGCTTGTACACTGCCCAGAGTTCCCTAACCCTAAACCTAAAAACAAACAAACAAACAAACTGGTTTTCTTTTGATCAGTGCTTTAATTGGATGTATATGACTGAATTTTGTTTACAAATATGGTATGATGTTGGAAGCCACCCAGAAGGGTGACCTGGTCACGAGATGGGAAGGGTAAACATTGAAATAAATAAATGAAATAAAAGAAGTAAACATGTCCATGAAAGCTTACATTAAAATATAATAGTCTTTAAGATGCCACATGTTTTTGTCTTTTATTTTGTTTTGTTTTGATTCTTGCCAAGAATTCTTGCACAGACTAGCATAGCTACCTCTCACAAAACTACAACTATGAAGTTAGGAGTGGGTCACTTGCAAACTCGGGGCCGTATCCATCCCCAAGGCTGTGCGCAGAGGTTAAATGCCTGTCCTGCAGCTAAAACTGTGCTAAAACTGGGCTTCAATCCCAGGTAGCAGGCTCATGGTTGACTCAGCCTTCCATCCTTCTGAGGTCGGTAAAATGAGTACCCAGCTTGCTGGAGGGGGGGGCAATGTGTAGCCTGCACACTGTAATTAAAAAACTGTAAACCGCCCAGAGACTACTCGAAGTGGTATGGGGTGGTATATAAGCAGAAGACTTTGCTTTTACTTCCAAACCTTTCCCCAAAGGCCACCTAAAAGAGTCATTTTAACAAGAGGCAGCTTCTGTTCCCGGCATGGAAATTCCACGTTAGCACCAGGGGGAAGTTCACCCAGCCTCCTCAAGAGGTCCAAGGTCTACCTAGGAACCAACACTTTTTCTTTTTTTACCTTCCGAGTGGTGGGACAGGATGAGGAGGTTGACGCAAGAGGCTCCCGCGCCGGAGCCAAAGATGGTGATCCGTTCGGGGTCCCCTCCGAAATGGCCGATGTTCTCGTTCAGCCACCGCAGGGCCTGGATCTGGTCGAGAAGGCCGTAGTTCCCCTTGGCGGACTGATCCCCGGTGCTCATAAACCCTGAAAGGGGGACAGATGGTAGCGATTAGGGAGTCGGGGGTGGGGGGGATAAGACACCAAGGAGGAAGAGCAGAGACGGAGGAAAACTCGTGTAGTTGTTATCCATTGACCCAGCACAACCCACCTCCATGCTGAAATTATCGCCTTTGGTTTACATGTAATTAAACCTAATTTAAATTTAATGCAATTCAATGTCGAGTGGTGTTTCAATTTGTAAGTGCAATGAATTTTACTCCCCAACACCACCACCCACCCACACCTACACCCACACCCACACAAAAAGGGGAGGGGTAGAAGAAGCTTGCAAAAGCAGGGGAAGGTATAACCCACTCAAATGAATCGTCGGTTCATCCCCCAAGCATGATCCATCACACAGAATCATAGAGTTGGAAGAGACCTCCAGGGCCATCTAGTCCAACCCCCTGCCCTGGAAGAACCCCCATCACAGGACTCCTGACAGATGGCCATCCAGCCTCCGCTTAAAAACCCCCAAAGAAGGAGACCCCACTACCCTCCTTTGGGGCAGCAGATTCCACTTATGCTGAACAACTCTAACCGTCAGGAAATTCTTCCTAACGTTCAAATAGAATCTCTTTTCCTGTAGTTTGAAACCATTGCCCTGAGTCCTAGTCAAATGCAACCGGCTCCAAGGTTTAGGCCTCTGGCTGGGGAGCCTGAGGTTCTTCCTCCACTGGGTTTTCTTGACAGGTACTGGGGGGTGGGTTAGGATCCAGAAAGCCCCTTCCCGCTCGGGAGTTCCAATAGGACGGTGACGACAATGATTACTCTGTCCTACAAGCGTAGAAATGTGGGCAATGCCACAAAAAGAGAGCTGAGAGGGGATGTGATAGCTATGTTTAAATATTTGAAAGGATGTCATATTGAAGAGGGAACAGGTTTGTTTTCCATGGCTTCAGAGACTAGGACTCGGGGCAGTGGTCTCAAACTACAGGAAAAGAGATTCCATTTGAACATTCGGAAGAACTTCATGATGGTTAGAGCTGTCCAGCAGTGGAATAAGATGCTGCCACAAAGGAGGGTGGTGGAGTCTCCTTCTTTGGAGGTTTTTAAGCAGAGGCGGGATGGACATCTGTCTTGGGAGCACTGTGAATCGGGGTTCTTGCATAGCAGAGGGTTGGACTGGATGGCCCTGGAGGTCCCTTCCAACTCTGTGATTCTAGACTTTCACCCTGGAACTCACCCTGCCCTTCCTGGCAGTGTGGCTGCCGGCCATGTAGGCTGGGGGGGGTATGGGCACTGTAGTCCAAAGAGGCAACCTTTTTTTTTTCTGAGCCAAGGGGAATGGAATAATAGAAAGTGCAAAGCCTTGGCTGGCGTGAAGGCTTGGAAGAAGGGGCCGGAGCTGGTTTCAGCCTCTGGGAGGCTTAAAAGCAATAGAGCAGCGAACTGTTCTGCTGCCTGTTTATTTCTTTGATACGCAGGTCCTCCTGGTACTTTCCTGCTGTCTCTGAGAGGCTGGGGCAGCTGCTAAATAGCCGTACTCCCATCCACCCCTCTTGACGCCTCCCCAACCCTCCCTGCTCGTGCCTCTCTGGCCCCAAGGGGAAATTTCAAGGAAGACTGCTCCATCCGTTTCAAACCAAAGCCCGGGGAAGCCATGGATCGGACAGCCTTCCTTTCCCTCTGCTCAACTCTGCGTCTACACCTGACCAATCTTTTCCTTCAAAATTAATCATGGCTCCGTCCTGGGGCCCCTTTTTCCTCTGCTGGAGATAACGAGGCCTTGCCGTTAATTATTTAAAAGCTTTTTAATGAAATATTAATTTTTGGCAATGCCTGGGTGAGTGTCACATGCCCATAAGGGGAACGAAAGTGTGTGTGTGTGTGTGCAGTGGGCGGAGGAGTCAAGTGGGGAGAAGGTTTAAAAATAAATAAAAAAACTGCAGCCTAGTGCAAATTCAGGAGGGAGGCTCTCAATCCAAATCAGAAACACCCCCCACCCCATTTGCAAACAAATGTAAGCATTGTTTGGCACCTGGGACGGCATTTCGGGAACTGACCCTCCCCTGAGCTCCATCTATCCTTGGACAAAGCTGAATTTAGTCTACAATGCGGATTGTGTTGAGCCAGAATGTGGGAGTTAACTAATTCCAAGTTATGTAGCTTGCTGTCATGTGTTGCTTGGAGGGGTAATTTTTTTAAAAAAAGTAACAAGTAAAGTTAATCTTAGGAGTTACAAGCAGCACCTAAGTGACCTGGCTGTAATAAACAACCTCTTAGGGCGTTTATACATGACCCCTAAGCTCCGCGGCAAAGGGCTGCAAGCTCCGGACCTTAAAAATGTTTCCCCACCAGGTCCGGAGTTTGCAGACAATTAAGTGCGACCCCGCCCACCTAAGCGTGACCCAGCTGCACTTTTCTTGTACCTGCTCTTTGATGGTGAAAAATATTTAATGCGGATGTGCTGGGCTCTCCTCGCTTCTTTTTGTTTTTGTTCTTTGCCTCCCGCCCCTTTAAGAGCAACCAGGAAGTCACCGGCGGCTCGCCCGGCAGCTCCCACCAGCACCAGGGAGGTAAGGTTTTCTTCTTTTGTCCTTTTTTTCCCTCCCTCCCTCACGCAGCCAGCAGCCAGCGGGGAGACGCACGAAGAGCGACAAACCCCTAAGATCGCTGGTCCGAATTTGAGGGACCAGCGGATCTTAGGGGTCGTGTAAAAGCGCCCTCAGTTACGCAAGTACACAAAATAACCTACACTTACTGAGAGTTATATTTTAAGTTAGAATTGAATTGAAAGCAAGTAATGGCTATCATTTTTGTCTTTTGATGAATACAGTGGTACCTTGTATAAAGGAATTAATTCGTTCCAAATGAAATTCTGTTAAGCAAATTTTCTTTTATACAAATTTCCCATAGGAATGCATTGAAAACGGATTAATCCTTAATCACGACTGTTTTTCTAGTGTACAGATTCGCGCCATAGGTGATTCTGTGAAGCGATTTCCCCCTATCTTCAGAATGTTTTTCCTTTAAGCGGATTTTCTGTTAAACAAACTGTTTGTTATACAAGGGTCCACTGCATTTCCAAAGTGCTATGTCAGAATTGACCACTAGAAGGAACCAGAGATTGTTTCTCTGTTTGGTATTGAATTGCTGGTAAGGACAAAATTGTAAGGGACTTCTGTGATTAGAACAGCCTGGCTAACAAAGGTAATTTCTTTTAAAATATATCTGCGTGGGTCCCTCCCAGATATTAATATATATATATATATATGGGTAAAGTTAGCTATTCTAGTGTCACTTCAGTCCAAAAGTAACATAACCAGTTGGATCAAAGTTATTTTACTATCATGACAATAATGTTTTCTAGCTACTTTTCTGACATTCTTTTTAGAGAACATTTTCAGAAGCATTTTCAAGTTTTTAGTGCCATTATCTTACCCACTCTAACACCAAAAAAAGCAAGAGCAAGGAAAATCCAAAGTTTTTCAACCTTTACAATCAGGAACTGCAAATTAATATTACTTCTAAGGAGGAGTATCATTCCATATACCATCCCACCTGAAAGGCGGGGCGGGGGGGGGAGGACGACGACTCTTGATTCATGAATGGGGGCCAGTTGTGGGGCAGAGAAAGAGAGTCCAAAGGGAGAGAAGTGGGGTGACCTCTGGGTTTCTCCCACCAACCCAACATCACCATAAAAACACCAAGCCCCTGAGCAGACCAGTAATGCTCCCCTACCCAGCACGCCGAGACGGTAATTCATGGTGACCACAATCACATTGCCGTACGCCGCCAAGACGCTTCCATCAAACATGTTGCCGGTTCCCTCCATGTACGATCCGCCGTGGATGAAAAGCATGACTGGTTTTTTCCCACTGTCTCGGATATCTGTGAGAGGAGAAGGAAGAGGCCAGGGAAGCAGATTTTAATTCTCTGCATTTTTTATTCTAGATCCAGCATCGCCTCTTGGCCACCAGCCCGGGCAGAAAGACCTGCTTCTCTGGCTCCCATTGCCCACAGCCTCTGGAAACAGCTTTTTGTTAGTAGGTTTGTTTTGTTTTATTTTATTTTGCAACCTTGCATGCGGTTTTTAGTGGCTGTGACTGGGAAGGATCTTTCTGAGCTGGATTGACTTGTCAGTCTCGACTGTGTTGACCAATCGTTCCTTCCTTGCCTCTGAATTCAAAGAAAGCCCCGCCTCTATGCTCTGTGTCCTGCTTTCTATCCCTCTCCTGAGTCTGCTTCAGGACTGTTGCTGAAAATCAGTCACATTTGTCAGTTTGCTGCTCAGTCTACCCAGTCGTAAGTAATGAGACCTATTATCATTTCTCCTACTCATGTCCCTGCTATTGGTGCTCTTAAGTCGATGAGGAAAAGGGGTGGACTACTCCAGGGGACTTGAAGCTATTCGGGTCTGTGAATTTCTGCCTTTCTGCTATGCAGCTAGAGGAACTGAACCAGGAACCGAAAACCCTGCAACACTTTTTGTGGGCTACGATGCCATAGCCAGCATGATTACTAGCAAAATACCGTGAGAGGAGGAATTCCTTGAAGAAAGAAAGAAAGAAAGAAAGAAAGAAAGAAAGAAAGAAAGAAAGAAAGAAAGAAAGGTCCGAAAACTATGGGGTTGAAGGTGCAAACATTTCCTTTAAATAGTGAACTCCACTCTGAGGCTCCTCCCAAATAAATATGCCAGCAGCCCTTTGGGCTGGTGATCCGGAATCAAAACTGCAAAGTGTGAGGATGAAAGAATGAAGGCTCAGGGCAATAGGCCCAAAGAAATTCTTGGGTGCAGCGCAGGTCACTTCAATGGCAGGACGGGCATTTATAAAATACATTAATTGCCAGGAGAACGTGGGAAAGTCAGCCTAGAGCAGTGAGGGCGAACCTTTGGCACTCCAGATGTCTTGGACTGCAACTCCCAGAATTCCAAGCCTGTATTGCCAATGACAAAGGACTGTGGGAGTGGTGGTCCAAAACATCTGGCATGGCAAAGGTTCGTCACCACTGGCCTAGAGGAACACCAGCGCTGCAGAGCCAGAGATCAGAAACGCAAGCGGGCAAAATGGTGATGGGTGCGAATGCAAGGACCTCTTGGTAGTGGGGCAGCTAAAAAATATTGTAAAGAAATAAATAAATAAAAGAGGGGGCAGAGACATTAGTCCTGCAAATGGATCCCTGCCAGGACCCGGGGGTCCAAAAAACTAGGGCAGCGGTCAGTGAATGAGGAGGGCCAAAGGCCAGAGGTTGAAGGAAGCCAAGATCCAGAAAAGCCAAACTGACATGGGTTCAAGGTGAGAGGGTCAGCAGATGGTCAAGCCGGCTTCTTCGCACCCTTCAGGTTCCTCTTGAATCCAGAAGTGGGTTCTGTTGTTGTTTGTTTAGGTTTGAGTTGGAAAAGGTGGTCTGAGTTAGAGATGTAAAATTTCTGGAAATTTTGAAGCCATGGAAATGAATAAATAAAAACTTTGGAAAAATTGTTGGGGGAGGATTATTTTTCCCCCCTGTTTCCCCCCAAAGTTTCTGGAAATTTCACATCGTTAGCCTGAGACAAACTTGCCTTAGCAGGATGCATCCCTGCTGCCCATCAAGGCATCCCCTTGACGTGGGGGGGGGGGGAAGGCAAAAGAGAGACCCTCCCCTCAGGCCCCTCCTTCCGTTTCTAGGTCACATCCCATTTCCATGGCAACCTGGAGCCTAATTAATTCGCTGCAAGGGGAGAGTGTTAATTAGACGCACCAAGGTCTTCGTTAGCAGTTTCCACTTGGCCCCTCCTTCCCCACTGGGGGGCAGACCTGGGAGAAGTGGGCGGGGCTAAAAGATCTGGATGCCACCAGGGGCCTGAGCATCGCCCAGACCCACACTTTGGCACAAGGGCACTCCATCACCAGCCCATCCCACTCACAGCACCCCTTTTCTGGACCCCTTCGACTCCTGTTATAAGTGGCCCAAATTGGCCGCTTTGGAAAGGCTGATAAAGAGGCCCCAGGTGCCAAGAGCATCCCCTTCCAGGATGGAAGGGCAGCAGAGAGTGCCGGCAAGACCGGAGGGCGCGCTCAGGCCTCCTCTAGATTCCTGGCTCCAGTTCCGGAGATGCTGACAAACTAGAACCAAGGCGGTTACTTCACGTCCTTCCTTCTTCCGTGATTACATTTGTACCGTGACAAGATTGTTCGCGGTGAAATAGTTTTGTCCCTGTTCAGTCCCTGTTTCCGTTTACTCACGGTCGCGATAACTTGTCTCGTGACAAGTGTTACTTCACGGCCTTGTTTCGTGACAAGATCTGCTTTTCTGAAGAAGAAAAAACACATACAAATAAAGGGCGCACCACACCCCCTGTGTTTCGTCTATTCGAAATGTCGATCCACAGCACTCAAAAGTACGAGAGACATGGATGGACGCCCGTTCACGAGAGGAAGATTGCCTTTGTTCCGTGACAGTTGTTACCTCACGGGACCTTGTCCCGGAACAAGAACCGAGACAAAAGAATTCCCCAGCCCAGGGGCAGGTACGGCTTGTCACGCTCTGTTCCCGGTTCCAGGGGCATCATCGAGACAACTTTTTGCTGTCACACTATGGACGTGAAGTAATTTTTTTTTTGTACCAGTCCCAAGCAGGACAGGAAGGAGGGACGAACGGGACATGAAATAACCACCGAAATGGAGAGGAGATATGTGCGGGTGGGCAGGACCTCTGCCCCTTTTGTCCAAAGGACTGGGGTCGGACACCTGATCCTCTCTGCTTTGGACCCGACTTTAAAACAAGAGTCCTGGTGCTTCCTGGCCCGTCTATGACACTGCCTGGCAAAATTCACCTTGTCAAGAACTTGACCATGTAAGATGGCCCTCCTGCCCCCCCCCCATCTTGCCATGTTTGGACTTTTGGTACTTGCCTTGAGGAAGTGGGATTGAACCACGAAAGCTCGCATCACCTTTTTAAAAGGCACTTCCTTAAGGAAGCAAAGTTTACTAAGCCTCCAAGGGTCTTAGTGGCTCAGAAGGCACCAAGGGATAAAACCAGGTAGAGACACCAGCAGCAGGGTTTTATAATTTGTATTGTATTGTGTTTTAACTGTATTGCATTTTATAGTTTTTAATGATTTTATTGTTTTATAGTTTTTAATACATTGTTGTATGCTGCCCAGAGACCTCTTGGTAGTGGGGTGGCTACATTTTTTGGTAAATAAATCGATAAATAAATATTTTGACCCTGCTGTTCGCCTCGGAAAGGACCTAAGGTGGCTTACAACACTGAAGGACAATCTATAAAGTTGGAGATCGCAGAGGGCAACCGGAGACGCAGCTGTTGCGGATTATGTTTCTATCCACATAAACGTGTACTTTGCCAAGACAGAGAGGGTGCACATCAGTACAAAGGGGAGAGAGAAAGGGGAAAACAGGGAATCAGGCCGGCTTAAAGCTGCACAGGCTAACTTGTCCGTGCACAGGTCCAACATCAGAAAGGATTTCTCGATCATTAAAGTGGACCAGGATGGAGAGGAGATGATGGCAGACACCCAGTAGACAGACAAGCAACTTGACATCTATATGGCCAACTCTTGAATTTCTCTCAATAGAGAGAAGGCTGCGTAGGCTGCAATTCCGCTATGAAAAAGTGATGCTCCCTTTTGGAAATATATAGGACTGTATTTCGCAGTATTTCTGGGAAATATCAGTCCTTTAAAAAGTAACTTTTCTAAGCCGAGAATAGGAATTTTAGTCCTGCAGCCACCTTGCTAACTATATGTAAATTAATGCACCACATAAAATACTTTAAAAAGAAAAAGCCACACACGTTTTCTTAGATTTGGCAATCTTCTTACATTAATGCCACTTTTTGACAGCACACGGTCAGTCTGTTCTCTTTTTCTTCTTTGTTAAACATTTATAGCACATACATTTCTAAACTATTTCAAAAATCTATTGTGCGTTTTTTTTTAAAAGGCCGTTTTCCAGACCTTGGGGACGGTTTGGGGGTTGTAACTTCTCCAGAATCCCTGAAAAAAATTGATAACCCAGAACAACATCCTTAAGGATGGCTGTTAATCGTGGTGGCTAGTAGATTATGTGGTTTGTAGTGCAAAATGAGCTCCGAGCAAATTGAGGTTAAAACTGTAGGGTATTTTGGTCCTTTATTTATTAAGATTAATTCTGTAGTATAGAAAAAAGGACTTTTTCCCCCAGCTCTGGGTTTATATTAGGGATGGAAAGCCAGGTGAACCAGCTGATTCATATACAGAAAGATCTATGTTCAATTCTCAGCAAAAAAACAGGAAGAAAGCAACACCAAACAAAACAAAACAAAAGATGATTAAGAGAAAGGCAATTTCTGGAAAAACACTACCAGGGAAGATTGTGTTATCCAAGACTTGCCTTTTCTCCAGCCTGGGATATGTTCATTTTATGGATAACGACTCCCAAATGGTTGGGGCAGTCTGGGAGCCCTTCTTAAGTTCTTGGGGTTCATCACAACAGTTCCCATCAGAAGGATGGGGCTGGAGAGGGAACAATGGGAATCGTGGTTCAGAACAGATTGAAAAGCACCAGTCCCAGGACAGATCCCTGGGGCACACCACTTTTCACCTCTCTCCATTGTGAAAATTTCCCATTGACACCTACTCTTTGTTTCCTTGATCTCAACCAGCAGGCAGAAACCCAGTTGATAAATATATAACCTTACATTTAAATGGCCATGATTTGCACTTTTCCTGCTCTAGGGAGATCTGTGTAGGCTACACCTCCACTACAAAATTGGGGGAGTTTTCTCTTCATCAAAACCTCCCAAGAGATTATTTTTCTGTGTCCCATCCATATCCCTCCCTCTTTTCCTAGATCAGTGCTGGCGAACCTATGGCACAGGTGCCAAAGGTGGCCCTCGGAGCCCTTTCTGTAGGCACCCGACATCGGCCCTTCACAGCCACCGGGATTCAAGTTAAATGGCTGTATTGGCACTTTGCAAAAAAATGAGTGGGTTTTGAATTGCAGTTTGGGCACTCGGTCTCTAAAAGATTAGATACACCCCATGATTCCCCTACCACCGAGCACAACAGTACTTGTTCTTTTTGGGCGGCATTTCCCAGAATTCCCATAGATTCTGGGGAATACAGTCCCCCCAAAAAGTAACTTTTCTGGGTGCAAAACAGGAATGCAGGTTCCTTGCTCTCCCGCTCCCCTCCCCCCAAATGCCTGGGGGATTCTGGGACGTCCTTGACAGGCCCTGCGGCAAAACCCTATGGGATGTTCCATCTCCTTGGACTCTCTCTAGCCCTGGTTGCTAAGCAACCCCCAAGTCCTCTGGGAAAGGTAGTCCTGATTTCTGTCACTCCGGCATCCCTGTGTTATGTCACCGCGGCGCTACCTCTGCCACGGTTACTTCTCATCCGTTTTGCCTACAAACGGCCACGGGGCCTCAGCACCACCTGAAAGTCTCCATGACTAAGGCGTAACTCTTTCTCCCTGTTTATTCTTCACACTACAACTCCCATGGTGCACTGGAGCGCAGTGCTGGTCGACTAGTCCCACAAGGACACTAAAAATAGAATGTTCTGCAAAAGAAAGAAAGAAAGAAAGAAAGAAAGAAAGAAAGAAAGAAAGAAAGAAAGAAAGAAGTCGACCTCATGCCCTCTAGCTTCAGGCTAGAACAGCCATCATCCCCAGTCAGCATGGCCCGAGCCCAAGGCTGATGGTAATTGTAGTCTAAAGCATACAACAGGTGCTGGGTGGCCCATCCTAGCCTTTGGGTCAAAGGAAACCCCTGCCTCATGAGATAGCCTTTTTTTTTCTTTTGCTGGAAAGGAAGAAATTTGGCACCAAAATATTTCCGCACCAAAAGGGTTCAAGGCATCGTATTGCATTTGGTTTTCTTCATTTGGAGGCATTAATACATTTTTCCCTTCCCTTCCTTCTTTTCTAGGTATGAACAGCACATGTCCTTAAAGCAGAATCTACAACACCCATAAATCCCCCCACCTAGGCTGCTATCTTCAGACTCGTTGACCCGCAGGCTTGTCTTAAAAAGAGACTTGAGTTTCTTAAGAGTGTCCTGAATCTACTTAAGTAAAAATTCCCAATGTTTTAAAAAAAAGGCAGGTTCATGGTTCTCAGTGCCTAACGAAAACAGAATTCGGATTTAGGAAATGCAAATTAACAATTCTCAACGTTGAACAAAACCTCCACAGCTTTGGCATAAAATTCAATTCACATCTCACATTCACTTTTTAATTGCCACGTAAGAAATAAAGGTGCTTTGAGCAACACCCACGGCCCATGTGCCACAAAAATTCCACTTTATATTCTACTGGGGAATTCTTGGGCGAGAGAGGGGCAGTAGAAACCAGGCCCCGGATAGATTCGGTGGGACATCATCAACCCAACCTCCCTTCCCAAATTCCCTCAAAATCAAATCAATCATTTTCCTGTTACAGTAAAAATATTTCAAACCACCTCCAACTATTGGCCTGGCTAGGTTAGGGCATGGGTTTTTTTCCCCTTCCAGAAAAAAGAA
The DNA here is from genome assembly GCA_023846285.1 of Phrynocephalus versicolor. Taxonomy (NCBI): domain Eukaryota; kingdom Metazoa; phylum Chordata; class Lepidosauria; order Squamata; family Agamidae; genus Phrynocephalus; species Phrynocephalus versicolor. The sequence goes on from JAHTLZ010003328.1 coordinate 319,924, forward strand.
AAAGGGGAAAAAAGAGAGAGAGGAAAGGGGAATAAAAAGGAGGAAATTAAGCACGGGCAGTGGTGATTTTGTAAAACAAGAGGGCGTCTTTTGGCTCAAGAGAAGACCAAAAAAAGAAGAAAAAGAAAAAAGGGGAGGGGGAGGGGGTACCAAAATTTATATACTGTATGTTATTATTTTTTTATTCCAGCTTTGTTTGCTTGTTTGTTTAATAAAAAAAGAAGAAGTAAAAAACAAAAACAAAAAAAGGAAAATATTTTTTTAAAAAGCAAGATGTGAAACATGCAGGAAAAATACCTTCGTCTGGAGTGGGATTGTTAGCTGACGCCTCCTCACGCTTTTTCGTGAGCGGACCTAAGAGCAAGAAAAAAGAAGAAAAAAGAAAAATGGGACAGGGGGAAAAAAGAGAGAGAAAGATCAAGAAAAAAAGAGATCGGTTTCGGTTCATCAAAAAGGGGAAAAAGCAATTTTTTTTAGCAAAATACAAACAATCTTTAGGGTTTTTTTCTTTTCTTTTCTTTTTTTGGGGGCTCGTACATGTGTGTGCATAACACGTGTTCATGTGGCTTTATTTTATTTTATTTTCCTTTTACCCCACCAAAAAAAAAATAAATCATGACAGAAACACAGAGAATTCGGAAGCTGTGAAATTAAAGGTTGGTTAGAGAGGGTCTGAAGGTTTTGCGGGGGGGAGGAAAGAAGAGAGGGGCGCGAGAGGGAGCCATTAGGTTAGATATGGATGCAAACCAAAATTTTGATTTTTGGCTGGAGGTATGTGTGTGTGGGGGGAGTGGAAGCTGCACCGCTTGAATTCCCACCTGCCTCCAGGCAGCTGCAAAAGGCACAGGGGTCTCGCTCAGAGAAAGGCAAACCCGGGAGCAAAAGGGTTGCAGGGAGTGATGACTGCAGAGGAGGAAGAGGTTGCAAAGAAAAAGCATGTTGCCTTAAGTGGGAGCCTGTAGTTCGTTTTAATTGGCATCCTAACGAGATGGTTCGGGCGTCTTGGGGCAAAAGCCAAGAAGGCCGTAGGCGGCCAAGGAGGCGTCTGAGACAGGATGCTTGGTTTTCTAGAAGGACCCTTGGCAATGGGGCACATTACTGATGCAGAACTCTGGGTACGGGGGGGGGGGCTCTGTTGCAGAATGCGGGGT
>JAHTLZ010003328.1:328545-339579 GCA_023846285.1 Phrynocephalus versicolor
CTTCTTCTTCTTCTTCTTCTTCTTCTTCTTCTTCTTCTTCTTGATTAATAAAGTGATAATATTTTAAACGGATTAAAGAGGTCTCCTTTTAATCAGTTTAAAAGATTATCTTTTTTGGAAGGTAAGACTGGCCACCTGTATGAGAAGTGGCATAAGTCACAGCAGCAAAACAGCTGTCCATTAACAAGATGCTGGTTGATTCCTCCGGGGTGTACCTGTCCGCCCTGGTGCCATGAAGCAACATACTGAGGCCTGTGATTGCTCGCAGTCCGTTTTCCCCTACAATTTATGGGATTTCTCTTATGCTTGGTTTAAACTGGCCTTCTGTCTTCACGGGGATTCTGACTTAATGCTACAATGTAAATAGAAATGGAAACTGCATCCGGCAAGAGACTCCATATCACAGGAGTTATTCCCTTCTTGCAGCTGCTTCCGAAAATAGTATGTTAAAGTACCTCTTCTAGGATGGCATCTCACCCTGTGCCTAAACTCGAAAGGGGAGGGGGGAGGGTTCTAGGAATTGTGGTCCAAATAAAAATAAAATAACCAGTCCCACCCATCACTAATTTTGACATGGACTTATAATCCCGTTAATCAGCTGTTTTGCTTAGTTCCTCACTCTCTTTATTTATTTACAGCGGTACCTCAACTTATGAAATTAATCTGTTCCGAATGCATGCTCTTAAGTCAAACTACTCTTAAGTTGGGGTACCTATCTAAAAAATTGAAAAAATAAGTTAAAAAATTTAAAAAAATTGGAAAAAAATAGTCGTTAAGTCGAGCAGACCATATCTAAAATTTGTAAGGCGGCAGTTAAAATGGCAACAGTTTTCTGCTCTTAAGTCAAATTGCTCTTAAGTCGGGGTACCACAGTATTTATTTATTTATTTATTTATTTATTTATTTATTTATTGACCGGGATCTGTTTTCAAGATGAATTAGATCTGCTCCAACGACCGGCAAACATGTATTTTAGGCTATCTAAAGGTGAGTGGAGGGACAGAAAAGCAAGGGAAGCCGTCCGGAGGGAAGAGGCGCCATTCCTCCAAAGTGAGCGCCGTTCCTCCAAAGTGGGTCGTTGCCCTGCTGCAGGTGGGTCGCGAAAACCTTGCCCTGAAAGGATTTGGGTTGGGATCGTAGAGTTCTCTCTCCCTCTCCCTCCTTGCTTTCCATCCTTATTCTTCAAATTACATGCCCCAACATCATGGCTGGCCTGCCGCTCTTCCTGCTCCATCAGCAAAATATGAGAAAACATGGGTGGGGGGTGGGGAGAGAGAGATGCACATAAATGCACCACGCGGTGTCCTCCTTTCCACGAGCCAGCGAGCTCCCGGTGACCCAGGCGTCTTGCTTCATGGCAGCCTGGTTACAGGGGGGTGGCCCAGGTGCGTGTGCGCGTGCACAGGCAATGTGTGTTGCATGGCAATGCTTCGATTGCTCCCTCCTCTTTAGGTGAGAATGGAGGAGTCTCGTCCGGCCGTGTCTCTCTGCACCGCCCGGAGCAACCTCTGGGAAAAACCCGGTACCATTAGAGGGATGGGAAGGGGAATGAAGCAGGGGAATGGTACCCAGGATGGAGAAAAGGACGGGGGAGGGGGAGATTATGGGAGGAAAGGCCCCTCCAGAAGAGGGTTTCCAGAGACCCAACGGGAAGGAGGCTGCCTTTTTCTCTTGTTTTTCTCCCTCCTGGTTTGGGATTTGCTTTTGCTTTTCAAAAAAAAAAATGCAATTTCCCCCTCCCTGGCGTTACCAAGGCAACTGGCTTAGCGATGCTGCAGAAAGGAGGCAAGGATGAAATTCAGGGAGGGTGATGGGAGGGAGAGGATGATGACAGGGGTGTCTTGCTCCTCCTCTTTCCCACCATGCCTTGCACGTGCTTTTTGGGACAGCCTGCATCTTTTTTTTACCTTCCCAGCCAATGCTGCCAAAGCCCCCCCTCCCCCTTCAGATGAGGACTCTCCTCACCCCCCCCCAAAAAGGACCCCTCCTGGCCATTCTGCAGTGCACCTTGAAAATGGAAAAAGAGGGGTTGTTGTTTTTTTCTCTCCCTGGGGTTTTAAAACAGGATGGAAAGCGGGGGAGTTTATCCTGCACAATGGACAAGGGGGGTGGGAGGAAAAGGAGCAGGAACAGAGGATGCAGCCTTCACTAGAAGAGCCGCCTAAGGCCATGCCAAAGGGTTCCGGGAACCCCAACTCCTGGGTTCATGGGTAAGGCGTGAGGATCTGGGGAGCCTCTGAAGCTGGGTCCCCCCAGTTTTCCAACTGAGACCAGGAAGTTAGGAAGCAGAGATTCCCAGGCAGATATTCCACGGGTGCACCTTTTCAGAGGGGAGGCATGCATCCTACATAAAGGGGGGGGGAGCAGAGCCTCCATAAAACAAGGAGGGCATCTCAAAGGCTCGTGCAGGGAGGCTGGGAAGAGAGAGGGGCTGGGGTCTCTTGGTGGACCTGGACTCTCTGGCTGAAGCAAAGCAAAGCAAAGCAAAGCAAAGCGAAGTGTTCTGCTTATAACCGCCCCATACCACTTGAAACAGTCACTGGGCCGTTTACAGTTTAATTGTGCCGGCTACACATTCCCCCCACACACACACACCAGCAAGCTGGGTACTCAATATACCGACCTTGGAAGGATGGAAGGCTGAGTGAACCTTGAGCCGGCTACCGGGGATTGAACCCCAGGTCATGCTGCCGGTTTGGAAGCATGGAGGAACCAGGAGGGGAAAAGGCAAGAGGAAAGAGATCCGGGGTCCACCGGGGTTCCCCAAGAGAGCCATGCGGAGAACCAGAATCAACAAATTCTCCAGCATGGGAAGCCCGCAAGCTGTAACAGGGCAGAAAGGTGGGGGACTTGGGGGGTAGAACACCCCGGCGTCACCTCGGGGGTGAGCTGGCTGGCTTTCTTTTCAGGGCAAAGAAAACTCAGCCAGGGCTCTAAACCCGTGGCCAGGAGGGGTTGGGAGTTGTAGTCCCACAAGGTCACTTTCCATGACCCTCCTTGTCCGACAAACGACACCTTTCTTGCGTCTCTCAAATGGCCCAAAGTGACTTAGGTATATTATCCCCCCTCTCCCTCTGACAGATGCAAAATTCATGCCAAACCCATCAAGTTCTGAATGTACCATGAAAGAGTTTTTAATGCACTACTGGGAGAGGGGGAAAGGAGATGATGATGATGATAATGAAGGAGGGGAGGGAGCTCAGATAAAAATAGACAAGGAGCTAGAAAAACAAGAAGGGAATAGAGGGGGGGGGGAAGAAGAAGGGAAAAAAGATGGGAGACTCGAGGAGTATTTCTGAAATTCACATGGTATTAAGGTGACCCCAAAGGAATGGTGAATGGTGATCTTTCCTGGCTCTTAACAGCTAGAATAATATTGCTGCAGGGATCTGGAGGCCGGACCAGGTGAGCTTAGGGAAGTTACAGCAGGCATATTGCATGGGGTGGATCACAGGCAATAGTGAATATTTCTGCTTTTGGTTAAAAGAGGAACTTGATCGAAAAATTGCATTTTGGTTTTGGCCTCTTATTTCTAGGCCTGAGGACTCAGAGCAGGATCCAAGAGCAAGCACCAGGAAAGTTCTGGTGGTGGGGGCAGGAAACCTGTTCCATTACCTTGCTAAAAAAAAAAAAAAAAGCTTGGAAAAGTTTGTATTTTTTAAAAAAGGATTCTGGGAGTTGTAATTCCGAAAACCAGCATTCCCAAACTCTTCTAAATTTTTGCTGAAGGGCCTTTTCCGGGGTACACAGACAAACTGCCTGCCCTGGTGACATTCGACATTCCCATTTTGCAAAAATGGCCCCCGTGCTCTGAGAGCTGCCTCATGTCAACCACCGTGCGTCTCAGAGGAAACTAATGTGGCACCATCTCCGACGGCTTGGCTCTCACGGCTTCACACGGATGCAAGCCCCCACCCCATGGAAAAGGAGGAGGGAAATGAAATGTACCCCCCCAAAAAATGAGCAAGTTGTGCTTTCCCAAAAAAGTAGGACTTTGAAAAGATGCAGCTGTTTATTTTCCTAACACTCATCCATTGAATCACCTCGAGAGGTTGGTGCCCTGTAAATGTTGGTGCCTTGGGGCAAAGCCCATGTTGACCCAAAACCCCAAACCCCAGTTACAGCTCTGCATCATGCTAGTCCCAGTGGAAGGAAGGAAGGAAGGAAGGAAGGAAGGAAGGAAGGAAGGAAGGAAGGAAGGAAGGAAGGAAGGAGCTGATGATGGATGGATGGACGGAAGGAAGGAAGCAGCTGATGCGGGATGGGTGGATGGATGAAAGGAAGGAAGGAAGGAAGCTGCTGATGAGGGATGGATGGATGGATGGATGGGTGGATGGATGAAAGGAAGGAAAGCTGATGATGGAAGGAAGGAAGGAAGGAAGGAAGGAAGGAAGGAAGGAGCTGATGATGGATGGATGGACAGAAGGAAGGAAGGAAGGAAGCAGCTGATGAGGGATGGGTGGATGGATGAAAGGAAGGAAGGAAAGCTGATGAGGGATGGAAGGAAGGAAGGAAGGAAGGAAAGAGCTGATGATGGATAGATGGATGGATGGATGGATGGATGGAAGGAAGGGAGGGAGGGAGGGAGGGAGGGAGGAAGTAGCTGATGATGGAAGGGATGGCAGGAGGGAGAAATGAGGAAGCTAATGATAAAAGGAAGGAAGGAACTGAGGGATGAAGAGGGGAAAGCTAATGATGGAAGGAAGGAAGGAAATGATGGAAGAAAGGGAGGGAGGGAAAAAGGAGGATGTAGCTGATGATGGAAGGGAGGGCGCGAGGGAGAAACGAGGAAGCTGATGATGGAAGGAAGGAAGGAAGGAACTGAGGGAGGGAGAGGGGAAAGAGCAAAGGAAGGAAGGAAGGACGGAAGGAGCTGATGGTAGAAGAGATGGTGGGAGGGAGAAAGGGAGGAAGTTGGTGATGGAAGGAAGAACGGAAGGTTGGAAGGAAGGAGCCGATAATGGAAGGGAGGGTGGGATAGAAAAAGGAGGAAGCTGATGATGGAAAGAATGAATGAAGGAAGGAAGGGTGCTCGGTGGGGGGCAATACAGCTGAGAGGCAGTGGCCCTGCTTCAGGTCCCTGCCCACTCTGGATGGGGCCACACAAATCCTAGGCTTCAAACCCAGGGCAGCCAGAGCTCCCTGCCAGAATGGAGCATCCTGACCTGGAGGGAGGAGCGGTCCAGCGTGGCTCAGCATTCCACCTGGCGGGCTGGCTTCCCAGCTGAGAGAGGAGGAGTCTTGAGACTGCCTGCCAGACATGTCCAGAACCAGGTTTCCCCCCAACCTCTGCCGAAAACCACACAGGCACCGTGGGGCCCTCTCTCCTCGCCGCTCCCCTCCCCATCGAGACTCTGTCAGAAAAGCGCAGGTGTGTTTCTACCTGGAAGCAAGACGCAGCGGGGCTCCCGTGTGTCCCAGACACATGAAAAAACCCTCTCCTGCTCTTCAAGGCCCTTTCTCCTTTTGAGCCTCAGGGCCCAACCCAGGGGATGATGGGTGAGGGAGTAGCCATCTCTTAGGACCCCCAAAAAAGGAAGTAACCCTAGCCTGGGGGGGGCAGCCTTCGGAGATTTAGGGGAGCCCACGAGTCCTATCAGCTAGGCTGCCCAGCTCCTAGGAAGTGTTAGCTGCTCCTAACAAGCCAGAAACCCTACCAGGGATCCTTCCCTAATTTACCGCCCAGTTGTGCCTTTCAGGGTGATCCCAAAAAACGGGCAGGATGGAGGCAGGTTTCAGGGGAGCAAGGAGGGCTGCAGTTAGTCCTGATGGGGGTGGGGGTGGGGGTGGGGTCGGTTTTCATGTTAGTGGTGGTGGGAGTACACCGATTACTGGGCTGGGGCACCTCCCTTATGAAGAAAGGCTAAAACATTTGGGCCTCTTTAGTCTGGAAAAAAGGCGCTTGAGGGGGGATATGATTGAGACATACAAAATAATGCAGGGTATGAGTCAAGTGGATAGAGGGAAGCTCTTCTCTCTCTCCCAAAATACCAGAACTAGGGGACATCCACTCAAACTGAGGGCTGGGAGAGTGAGAACAGACAAAAGAAAATATTTTTTCACCCAGCGCGTTGTTAGTCTATGGAACTCCCTGCCACAGGAGGTGGTGATGGCATCTGGCCTGCATGCCTTCAAAAGGGGATTGGGCAGATTCCTGGAGGAAAAGTCCATCACAGGTGACAAACCATGAGGGAGATGTGTAATCCCCGGGCTTAAAACCAGGGTACTTCAAGGGCCAGATGCAGAGGAGTGGGATCAGGAGACAGATATCTAGTCTCGTGTGCTCCTTGAGGCATCTGGTGGGGCCACTGTGAGAGACAGGAAGCTGGACTAGATGGGCCTTTCTTGGCCTGATCCAGCAGGGCTCTTCTTAGGTTCTCGTGTTTTTATGAGTTTCCTATCTGAAGGCGAAGAAGGAACCTCGGAAGGATGAGGTGGTTTGGAAGAAGGGAGGTGTTCCCTAGCCCATCATGCCGGCGAGGAGGGGGGGGGGAGAAGAAGGGGGTGTAAAGCGGCAGGCACAGCCCCGTCCACTCTCCCTCCCCCCCAGGCCTCTTACCGTCCTCCATGGGTACGTAGATGTTGAGGTAGAGGCAGTCTTCGCGCTGGTCCTGCACGTATCCTGCCACGACCTCCAGGTTGTCGGTGAACCAGACGGGCAGCATGATGCCGGGCAGCATGCCGTGGATGTTCTGAGGGCAGACGGGGGCGAAAGCAGTGGCGTTGCGCACGTCCGACCAGGAAGCCGGCGCCTCGGGGGGCTGGAAGCGCCTGTCCCCGACGGGAGGCGTGGCATACGGGATGCCCAGGTACTGCACCACCGGGCCAAGGATCTCATTGTTCAGGTCCTTCTTGATCCCCCGGAGCTTCCCGTAATTGGTAGGCACCACTGGGTACTTGTCCTCGGGCTTCTGCCCCGAGAGGGGCACGGACCGCAGGGCCAACCCCAAGAGCCAGAAGAGGAGGGCCGCGCCCGCCCGGAGGTTGAGCATCCGGGAGACGAAAGTCGAAGGCGGGAGGACCATGGCGACCGCAGGAGGGCAAAACGGGCTGGGAAAACAGTACCCGAGGTCCTCGACGAATGGGGTGGGTGGGTGGGAAAGGAACAAACGGAGTTGGCGACCAGCTGGCGGAGGAGCAGCAGCAGCAGCAGCAGCAGAAGTAGTAGAAGAGGAGGAGGAGGAAGAGGAGGAAGAGGAGGAGGATATGTCCAGGAGAAGTGGCAGCCCAAACGGAGAGGACAGGGAAACCAGACGGTCTTAGCAGGAAGCACAGGAGGGATTCCGGGCAGAGAAACGGCCTCTGTTTCGTTCCATAGCACCCAGGAAGCGCTAGCAACGTCCAGCCGGACTTGAGAAACACACCTAGGGGTTGAGAGACGGGGTTGGGGTGAGGAGAGAGAAAGGAAGGAAAAAGTACATGAGAGGTGAAGCCGCAGCAGCCAAGGAGGAGAGACAGGAGGGACCGTCGGAGGACGGCGTGTACGGAAGGGGTGCTCCGTCCATCCGGCACTCTGGTTTCCCTTTGCCAACCTATTGGGCTCCCCGAAAACGGCCGCCATCCCCAGATTCCAAAAGTCCCTGCCTCCCCCCTTTCGCGTCCCAATTCTCTTTCGCACCTCAACTGTTCAAACACACACACACATCAAAAACAGCAAAAAAGTGGGGCAGGATTGGGCGGGCAGGGCAAGAAGGGAAGAGGGTGGTGCCATGGAAAAACCCCTTGAGACTAAATGTGCCCCCCCCCTCCCGGGACGCAGGACATAGCAGGGGGACACCCTAGGGCCGTGATGGCGAACCTTTTAGAGACCGAGTGCCCAAACTGCAACTCAGAACCCACTAATTTTTTTGCAAAGTGCCAATACAGTGGTACCTTGCATAAAGGAATTAATTTGTTCCAAATGAAATTTTGTTAAGCAAATTTTCCTTTATACAAATTCCCATAGGAATGCATTGAAAACGGAGTGATCCCAGTTTTATGTTGTATGGATTTTCCCCATAGGTGATTATGTTAAGCAAATTCCCCCTATCTCTGGAATTTTTTATGTTGTAAAAAAATTATGTTATACAAGCTGTTTGTTATACGAGGGCCCACTGTACAGTATTTTAACCTGTATACAGGTGGCTATGAAGGGGCAATGTTGGGTGCCCACAGAAAGGGCCCCGAGTGCCACCTTTGGCACCCGTGCTATAGGTTCGCCATCACTGCCCTAGGGGGTGCCAGGGCTCTGTGCCTCCCTGGCCACTCTAAGGAAGGTGGCCAACCCTGGAGGAGAGACCAGGGCACGAGCACCGACTGCAGCCCTTCTGTCGAGCTGGCAAGCCCCCTCTATGCCTCTGTTGGTCTTCGGAGGGCCCGACCCTGGACCGAAGAGCGAGAGAACACAGCAGGGAGTGGATTAGGAAGAAGGAGCCCGGCCGGCCTCTCTTTAAAAAAACCACAAACAGGTCACCGTGGCTGGAGTTCAGCAGGGAAGAGACTCCAGGATGGCCATAAAGCAGCACCGTTTCACACCATGCACAATTTGACAGCGGAACTCCCTGCCACTGGAAGTCCCGATGGCTGCCACTTGTGGAAGGTTGCACAAGGAGACAGGGGGCGCTTTTACACGACCTCTAAGATCTGCTGGCAACTTAAATTCGGACCAGAGATCTTGGGGGTTCGTTGCTCTTCCTGTGTCCCCTCCCCTCCGCACTCCCTTGCTCCTGTCTGCGTGAGCGGAGGGAGAAAAAAAGAGAGGAAAAAATGCAGGCTCACCTCCGCTCTGAGCATTCCAGTCTCTTCCAGTGTCTTAAAGGGGCGGGGGGCAAAAACCAAACAAACACAAGGCGAGGAGAGCCCGGCTCTCACTGCTTTACATCCGCATCAGAAATTTTTCACCTTCGGAGACCAGGTACTTGGAAAATGCACTGGGACGCGCTTAGGTGGGCATGGTCATACTTAATTTTTTTAAAAGTCCTGAGCTGGTGGGAAAACAATTTTAAGCTCCGCATCTGGGAGCCCTCTGCCTCAGATTTTAGGGGTTGTGTAAAAGCGCCCAGGGAGAATTCAGCCACTGTATATATCACAGCACTTATTGGGTCCACTTCCAGCATCTGTCCTGGTTATAAATAGACAGCTGGAGGTTTGTGCTTCCTGCCAGGTGTGCTGCCTAGGGAATTATGGGAGTTATAGTCTAACTAACCGAACCCATCCCCTCCCTTTAAATCTGCGTACTGGCTTCATCTCCCTCGAGGAAACGCCACGCCGGGCTGCAGGAAAGCCACTGCGCATGCTCTGGGCGGCCGGACGTTATGTTTCCTGGCCCCGGGGTGACCTCTGCTTGCCCCGGCTAGCTTTCTCATCTGGAACAACCTTAGAGAGCGGAGATCAAGCCGGGTCATTCTGCCTGGCCACCAGCAGCTGTGACAAGCGCCGCCGCTTCTCCTGGCTACCTCCTTGGCTTCTGACATGAAGCGAGTGACCGCCTGCCATTCCCCTTCCGCCACCCTTGGAAACAGGCAGGGAGGCGCAGCCCCTTGGAGGGGGGGGGGAGCTGGCTTGAAAAGTGTGTTGTGCATCCGTCAAGAAGCAGTGAAGGCAGGCAAGGCTGGAAAAAAGGAACGGGTTACTCGAAAGGGAACGCCCGGAACCTGATGGAGAGGACAACTATACTCTTATTTGCTGGGGAGGAAGAAACTTCTTAACTGTTAGAGGTGTGCAGCAATGGAACTGATAGACCTCAACAGGTGGTGGGTGCACTTGAGAGAGAACCACCATCTCTGGATCCACCATCTCTCCGTTCTCCTTTGACCGGGATTCCTGACTCTAGCAAAGGGTTGGGCTTGGTGACCTCGCAGGACCCTAGAATCATAGAGTTGGAAGAGACCTTAAGGGCCATCTAATCCAACCCCCTGCCATGCAGGAACCCCCATCACGGTATTTCCGACAGATGGACATCCAACCACTGATTAAAAACCTCCAAAGAAGGAGACTCCACCACCCTCCTTTGTGGCAGCATATTCCACTGCCGAACAGCTCTAACTGTCATGAAGTTCTTCTTAATGTTCAAATGGAATCTCTTTTCCTGCAGTTTGAAACCATTGCCCCGAGTGCTAGTCTCTGAACCCATGGAAAACAAACCTGTTCCCTCTTCAATAGGGCATCCTTTCAAATATTTAAACATCGCTCTCATATTCCCCCCTCAGCCTTCTTTTCGACACCATCCCTTCCAGGATGCTATGAAAACGACGCCCCTTCCCCAAAGGTAGCTGACCCACCCCCTGTCTTCTTTTTGAGAGACACCTTTCTCCGTTGGAAGCCTGGCTTCGAGAGGAAGAGCCATGCGCAGGAGGGAAACCAGGGACCTCAACATGACCCGCCGTGTCCACACTTGGCACCCCTGAGACGGCAGGCTCGCTCTCACAGACCCTCAGGCCCCAGGGTCGGACTCTTCCCCGCGTAAGGTAAGCTGCACTGCCGCTCTACTCCAGTTTTGCATCGGTGCCTATAAATCATCGCCCGCAATTGTATGCAAATTGGCGCCCTTCCCTTTCGTCGTTCCGGCGGGCCTCTTTCATCTCTCCTCTGTTTGGCACACAGGCCACGGAAAACAACAAGCCGCTGGGACCACGACTCCCAGTAGCTCCTAGTTAACGGGGTCCCTCCCAAGGTGTATCAGCAGCCCCTTAGGGTCTGCTCTCTTGGAGCCTCACTGGGTCCAACGAAGTGCCGCAGGAGGGGTAACGGACAGAGGGACGGTGGGTTTTCTGCAAAGCTCAGCCACGAAGGAAAGATTAGGGGCCTTACAGGACAAATCCTGTCCCATTCCCCCCTGAGAATCCGCTCTGCAGAGAGATGCTGCCTCTTCTCTGCTTTACCATATGATTTCCCCACCCCCACCCCCAGTGGATTCTACCAGGTCTTTAATTAAATAAAACCAAAGGGTTTTTTTTTGTTTATCATTCACAATGTGGCAATTAGAAGCAGGAACATATAATTAGTACAGAATTGCATCTGGGAGAATCCATAGTCCCACAGAGAGAGAGAGAGAGA
>JAHTLZ010003328.1:341579-356519 GCA_023846285.1 Phrynocephalus versicolor
GGGACATCCACTCAAACTGTGGGTTGGGAGAGTGAGAACAGACAAAAGAAAATATTTTTTTTTACCCAGTGCATTGTTAGTCTGTGGAACTCCCTGCCACAGGAGGAGGTGATGGCATCTGGCCTGGATGCCTTCCAAAGGAGATTGGACAGATTCATGGAGGAAACGTCCATCCCAGGTGACAAACCATGATGGAGATGTGCCATCGCCAGGCTCAAAACTGGGGTACTTCAAGGGCCAGATGCAGGGGAGTGGTATCTGGAGACAGAGATCTAGTCTCGTGCGCTCCCGGACGCATCTGGTGGGGCCACTGTGAGATACAGGAAGCTGGACTAGATGGGCCTTTGGCCTGATCCAGCATGGCTCTTCTTAGGTTCTTATATGTTCTTATGCCCTGACAATCAGAAATAACATTTTAGGGAAACAACAGATCAGTGACAAGTCTAAGGCAGTCCGGCTTCCAGGTGACCTCTCCTCTGACCCCTGCCCTGGTCCAACTAGCTGGGCCTTGGGTCCTTTTTCAAGGAGAAAGGTGGGGTAAAAACACTCTAAAATAAATAAACTAATAAAATCTATTTGCCTGGTAAAGTAAATCACACTCCAGTAGGCCCTTGGAATCAATATAGTCTATAGGTGAGTCAACTCCGTAAGTTTCATGGATTCAAGTAGGCCTTCTGCAGTGGCTGTTGACTATATACTAATCAACAGGATTTGGGGCATTATGTAAAGCTTGGTATAAATGCATGTTTATTGTGAGTGTGTGTGACAGAGGATCTTCCCCAAGACAGACGAGTACCGAGTTGCAGAAAGGAAAGGTATAGACTTTCTAAATAAGTAAAATGTACTTTTATTCTCCTAGGAGTTTAGGTTAGACTACTTATACTCACAGAAGGTAGAGCAGAACGCATTATTTTTTGTAATAGGAAAGTTCTGCTTTTCTGTTTATTCGCTCTGCAAATAGACCCGAGGGTGGAGGGCAGTTTTCTTGGGCCAATTATGCTGAATTTCCCCTGCACAAATCTGATTTCGCTTTTGGCTTTTAGTTTCCTAATCTGATTTCCCCCCCCCCCTATCCAATATTTTAATAAATGAATGTTGTTGGATTTGGGGACTTGAAAAAAGAGGGAGGGAGGATGGAATATGCACACAAGCAGCAAAAGTGGAAAAGGCACTGTTGGGGAAGGCGGCTTGATACTTAACATGATTGCTTCAAGAATGGCTCCAGAATGCTTGGCTTGGCTTTCAAAGGGCATGCGTGGAAATGAACTCGGGAATTAAAAGAGCTGAAAATTGCAAATATGAAAAGTTGGCACTGGCGTTTGGAAAGCGTGCCCAAATTTGGAATGTGGTCCGGTTTGTGCTTATCTCCACTGGGGTTGCCTTTTTCTTTGCCTGATCAGTGTGCAGGAGAGTTTTCAGGGGAATTGTGCACCAGAAGGGCACGCCAGGAAGATGTCATGGGGCACCAGAAAAACTTGGGTTCATACCTTCACGGACATATTTCTCCAGACATAACAAGTCGGAGGTGTTGTCCATAATATCTTGTTTCTCCCACAGTTTTATCACACGGATCCAAAACCATCTCCTCGCTAATCATTGTAAGGAAAACGCTTCAGAGCAACCAAGTCACCAACCTGCAACTGGAAGGCTTAGGGCGCTTTTACACGACCCCTAAAATCCGAGGCAAAGGGCTCCCAGATGCGGAGCTTAAAATTAAGTACGATCACGCCTACCTAAGCACGTCCCAGCGCATTTTCTAAGTACCTGGTCTCCGAAGGTGAAAATTTTCTGATGTGGATTGCAAAGCAGTGAGTGCCGGGCTCTCCTCGCCTTCTGGGGTTTTTTGCTTTCGGGTTTTTTTTTGCCCCCCCCCCCCGCCCCTTTAAGAGACTGAAATGCTTCCTGGGGCAGCTTCGGTCGCCACGATACAGATGGGCCTATAAGCTTTCAGACCAAGGCTTGAAAGACGGAAAGAACTGGGGATGTTTAGCTTAGAGAAAAGAAGGGGTGATATGATAGCACTTTTCAAATATTTGAAGGGCTGTCATACAGAGCAGAGGCTGAATCTGTTTTTGATCTTCTCAGAGTGTGGGGCGCGCAACACTGGGCTCAAGTTACGAGAACCCGGGTTTTGGCTGAATATCAGGAAGAACTTCCTAACTGCTAGAGTGGTACAACAACGGGGCACATACCCTCGAGAGGGGGCGAGCGCTCCAACACTCAAGGCATTCAAGAGAAATTTGGACAACCACCTGGCAGGTACCTCTTGATCTGTATCCCTGCATCGAGCAGGGGATTGGAGTTAATAGCTTTGCAGGACCCTTCCGACATCACTTTTCTGTGATTCTATGATCTCAGGAGGCAAACGTGTTGAAGCTGAAGCTGTCCTCCTTTGGGCACACAATGAGAAAGTAGGATTCTCTGGAAAAGACCACCGGCAGGGAAAGAGGGAGACCCAATACGAGATGGGCTAACCCTCGAAAGGAAACCACAGCTTTGGGTCTGCAAAGACTGAGCAGATTCGTAGAGGACCGGACATTTTGGAGGCCTCTCGTTCATACACTCGCCGTACGTCGGAGGCTGCTTGATGGCCCCTAATAACAACTGATGTAAGTCAGGAAATCTATAGCATTGTGTAAAATTATGTGTTTCCAGCACTCGCCAATTTAGAAATCTTTCAGGACAATCAAACAAGGAAGCAAGCAAGCAAAATTGGGCCCCTGGGAGAAACCAGTTCCGAGATATAATCTACCAGTTATTTAAGCTGGGAATTCAGCAGCATCAGTGACAAATTGTGTATTTCGGGCTGTCAACTGTTTCACGATATTTCAGGGCCTGAAGAAACACACACACACACACACACACACACACACACACACACACACAAAGCCACACAGACATTGAGATGTGTTTATATGACAACTTCACTTAAGACAGCAGCCCGTTTCTTTGGGTGGGGCAGGCGGCATGGCATAGCAGCGTGTTCCACCGAAATCACAACAACTCCCTTGTGAGCAAAGGCAGTGTGGATAGAAAGAAGGGCCACGTCTTGTGGACGGCGACTTCTAGCCAGCAAGAATCCAAACAGGGCGGGGTGCCCCGCTCCCCAGAAAGGCTGGGAAGTAGAGATGGGCACGAATAAAAAAAATGGTGTTTCATTTGTCGCTTGTCTTTTAGGGGGTCCGTTTTGGTTCGTTTCCATTTTTCGCAAATTTTTGCAAAAAATCGTTTTCGTTTTCATTCTTTTTGTTACCGTTTCGTTACCATTTATTTCAATTTTTTGTGATTTGTTTTTAGCATTCAAAG
Source organism: Phrynocephalus versicolor (assembly GCA_023846285.1). NCBI lineage: Eukaryota > Metazoa > Chordata > Lepidosauria > Squamata > Agamidae > Phrynocephalus > Phrynocephalus versicolor. Next base: position 344,886 of record JAHTLZ010003328.1, read on the forward strand.
CAGTTCAATGTATTGCCGTAACGAAAACGAAACGGATGACAAAATTTCTGGTGTTTCTGTTTGTTTCGTTTCATTTTAGAGGCAAAATTCATTTGTCGTTTCGTTGCATAATGAAATGAAAAAATGAAAACGGAAACAAAAATTGTTCATTTCGTGCCCATCTCTACTAGGAAGGCTAATTTTTGGACTACACAACCCAGAAGCCTCCAGCCAGTGTGGCCCACCTTGTCCATGGAGCAGTGGTCCTGATTCCCTCCCTTGTGGTCCTGCCCCAGCGCTGGTGATGAATAGCACTATCTGGGACCCCGGAGGAAAGAGAAGAGGAGCTTACTTTCCCCATATGCAAACACACTCGCACACAGGGAGACTTGGTTCAACCCCACAACAATGCGGGAGGCGGGAAGGTCTAGAGATGGTGGTAAGAGGGGGATGTTCCTTCCCAGAGGTGCCCGCAGCGTCTTGCACCAACCAGACAGAGGGCATGTAAGGGTCAGCATCGATTAGACCCTGGCATGCATATTCATGGCTCCTGCGGGTCTCCAAACGGCTGACGGTGTAAGAAAGGGGAAAGCGCCATCACAGCAGGAGTTTGATCCCGAGCTTAAAAATCAATGGGGGAAGGAGAATAGATGATGAACACAAGGGGGTTCCCATCAATAGCCCCCCCACCCCCACTGCCACCCCTGCTTCCCCTTGGCTTGCCAGGAGCCAAAGGATGCCAGGAAGCCAGTCCAGCCAGAAGGCAGTCCCTTAAAGAAGGATCAGGAGGAGGAGGAGGAGGAGGAGGAGGAAGAGAAGGCATCTCCATCACCCCAAAGGACCCTTGCTTTGAGCCGCTATAGCGCTTGCTAGAGATGAGGACGAAACGAACAATTTTTCATTTCCGTTTTCGTTTTTTCATTTCGTTATGTTACGAAACGACAAACGGATTTTGACTCCAAAATGAAACGAACCGAACAGAAACACCGGAAATTTTGTCATCCGTTTCGTTTTCGTTACGGCAATACAGTGAATTGCTTTAAAAAATCACGAAAATCACAAAAAACTGAAATAAATGGTAACGAAACGGTAACGAAACGAATGAAAACGAAAACAATTTTTTTGCAAAAATTCACGAAAAACGGAAACAAACCGAAATGGACCCCCTAAATGACAAACGACAAACGAAATGCCATTTTTTTGATTCGTGCCCATCTCTAGCGCTTGCTTCTTTCGGTGGTGCAAGTCTTGGTGGGGTGGGGGACATCTTTCCTTCCAGGGCCTCCAAATTTCAAGGGTGCCAAAATCTGGATGGTGATGCTAGTGGGTAAAGGTTAGGGACATAAATAAAAAATGCTTCCTGGGTGTGTTTGCTTTTCTAGTTTATAAAGAAACTTGGAAGGCAGTTTTTTTTTTTTTTTTTGCTTTGAGGAGTAACAGTTTCCCACTTTTTCTTCCTCCTCTTCTTTTTGGGGTGGGGTTGGGGCCTTGTTTCCCAAATTCACATCAGGGCTGCTGGTGGCCTTAGAGAGAGGATGAGGGTGGTATCTTGTGTTTGGACAACAGCTGTTCAGACGAGAGGAGACCGGGTGTTAGGAACGCCAAAGGACACGGCACGGCCAGGATCGGGGCAAAGTCTGGTGAGAACTGGGAAGAACTGCAGGTAGAGCAGAAACTCCAGAACGTGGAAAGGGACCCTTCTGCCTGATGTCCCCAAAGGCCCTGTGTCAGGCTAGCCAGGGGATTGTGGGAATTGTAGTCTTAACAAAGGGACAGTTCTAGGCTTTGGAAGAATTGACTTTGCCAAAGGTGTTCTGGTGAGTACCTTCTTTCCCTCTTGATATTGCTGGTCTTTATTTATTTATTTATTTATTTATTATATTTATTGGTTGGTTGGTTAGTTGGTTGGTTGTACTTTTATACCATCTGGCTGCAGGGCCACTCTAGACACTTTACAGCATATATTGACAACAAAACAACAAAGCAGTTAAGATAAGCACAAAACAAACAAACAAACACAACTCCATTGAAATGCAAGTTGCAATTTAAACACATTACAAGTCATAAAATGGTCTGATGATGATGATGATTGATGATGATGATGATGATGATGATGATGCTGCTGATGATGATGATGATGATGATGATGATGAGTACCTCCCTTATGACGAAAGGGTAAAACATTTGGGGCTCTTTAGTCTGGAAAAAAGACGCCTGAGGGGGGATATGATTGAGACGTACAAAATAATGCATGGCATGAGTAAAGTGGATAGAGGGAAGCTCTTCTCCCTCTCACAAAATACCAGAACTAGGGGACATCCACTCAAATTGAGGACTGGGAGAGTAAGAACAGACAAAACAAAATATTTTTTTTAACCCAGTGTGTTGTCAGTCTGTGGAACTCCCTGCCACAGGAGGTGGTGATGGCATCTGGCCTGGATGCCTTCAAAAGGGGATTGGACAGATTCCTGGAAGAAAACTCCATCCCAGGTTACAAACCATGATGGAGATGTGTAACCTCCAGGCTTAAAATCAGGGTACTTCAAGGGCCAGATGCAGGGGAGTGGGATCAGGAGACAGATCTCTAGTCTCATGCACTCCCAGACGCCTCTGGTGGGGCCACTGTGAGATCCAGGAAGCTGAACCAGGTGGGCCTTTGCCCTGATCCAGCATGGCTCTTCTTATGTTCTTATAAGGAGGAGGAGGAGGAGGTGGAGGACTACAGATCTGGAAGGGCCCTTATGGATCATCAAGTCCAGCCCTGGCGAAGGAGGCACAGAGGGGAACTGAACGCCTGACCTCTGATCGTCAGCCAGAGACCTAAACCACGGAGCTGTCCAGCAGTTCTGGAAGCTGCAGCCGATGGAAGCTGGAAGGCCAGAAACAGCTGGAGGAACACAAGGTCACCCACCACCACATCTAACACAACATCCTCTTTCTTGGGTGTCCCAAGGGGACTTCCCGGCATTAGAGGCAAGGCATTCCCAAGAGCTGGCGCTCCCAGATAGACTGCCTCTGGAACCACATCTAGAGGAAGGGGAGATTTTCCAGGATTCCCGGTTGGCATCCATTTACTATCCACACATTACCCCCCTGCTGACCTCCTTATCCAGGTGGCATCCACCCACCCACATCAACAGCCCACCATGAGAGGCATGGGTCCTCCCCCCCCCCAAAAAAAAAATCACAAGGACCACAAATTAAAATATGACACCATAAAAAGCACACCCTCACACCCTCACTGCTAGTGTTCTCTGTTCTTTCTTTGGGTTGCTAATTGTTTATTGCTTAATTAAGTCCGAGTAAGCCACAGGCTGCTCCTCTCCTTAAATCTCTGGCACTGCCTTTCTCTTCTGCTTCATATCCCTCTCTGGGATAAAGGGAGCCTGTGCTGGTGACCTACGGCTGCTGGGAGACCCTTGAGCAGGGATGTCCAAACTTTTTACAAGGAGGGCCAGATTTGGTGAGGTGAAAATGTGTGGCGGGCGACCATTCAGCCGTATTTGGCCACCGAGCCAGACATTGGACAAGTCTCTATAGCATGCAAGGAGGTAGGGAGGATGCTGCAGCAACTGAGCCAGGGGCAGGTAGGCCAGGAAGGTGGCTGGGTGGTGGTGGACGGAGGCAGGGAGGGCAGGCAAAACATAAACCTCAAGCTGATGCCTCCATCCAGTATGGGGAAGGGCCAGTTGGTGGGAATACATGACAGGCTGAGCCGGTGGGGAGAAGAGGCCGTGGGCCACTTGAAATTTGTAAATGGGCCGCATTTGGCCCCAGGGCCTGACTTTGGACATGCCTGCCCTTAAGCAAGGGCAGAGGAGGCAGAGGAAACAGGCTTAAAACTGGGGTACTTCAAGGACCAGATGAAGGGGAGTGATTGCAGGAGACAATCTAGTCTCGTGTTCTCCCAAACGCATCTGGTGGAGCCACTGGGAGATCCAGGAAGCTGGACTAGATGGGCCTTTGGCCTGATCCAGCAGGGCTCTTCTTATGTTCTTATGTTCATCATGTAACATTTTGGAAGCTTAGAGGGGGCAGGATTTTGCACCCCCCCCCCCAGCATTCAAGAGGATGTTCTTCTCATGAAAGCATCTCAGCAGCTGCAGATCCGGTCACCGAATCACCGAATCATGACACTGGAAGTTCCCCTCAAAGGCCATCCGGTCCAACCCCCTTGCTCACGGCAGGAGCCCAGATCGTAGGATACCTGCTGGGTGTTGGTCTAAATTTCTCTGGAGCGCCTCCAGTGGTGGAGCGCTCCCTTCCTCTCGAGGCAATGACTTCCGTTGTTGTACTGCTCGAACAGTTAGGAAGTTTTTTCCTGCTATCCAGCCTAAACCTGGCTTCCTATATCTTGAGGCCATTGTGGCGTGTCCTGGATTCTGGGTCGATCAAAGAACAAACCCCGCCCCGCCTCAGCATGGAGGGGATCTGAGAAGTCCTCTCCCTCTTCCCAGCTTTCATCCTGGATGCCCTCCTCTGAACTTGCTCCAGTTTCCCCATCATCCTTCTTGAAATGCGGTGCCCAGAACTGGACAGAGGCTTCTAGATGAGGTCTCGCCAGTGCAAAATAGAGGGGGGGGGGCTATCTCTGCACGGGATTAAGAGACTATGTATTAATGCCCCTGAAAATAGCATTTGCTTTTTTTTTTTTTTTTTTTGCAAGGAAATCAGCTTCTCGGAGGAAGGGTCCCGGGTCAAAGGGGAGAGGCACCCCCTTCTTCTGAGCACGTTCCCCAAGGCCACGATTCCCGATCCACCAACCCCACACCCACTCGCCAGAAAACAACCCATTCCCTCTCCCTCAATCTTGCTTGCATTGGATCCGTAACTTCTCCGCTCCCGTTCTCTGCTTGCCCCACTTCTCGCGGCCTGGAGGCACCCACAGTGCGTGCGTGCGTGCGCGTGCGTGCGTGTGTATAATTAGCAGCTGCTTCTCACATCTCCGATGCTGTCACCCATCTGTGCAGATGTTACCTCTCTTTCTCTTTGTGCCTTCGCCCTCCCCACCACCACCACCCCATCCTCCAGCTCCACTGCTCTACTTCTTTCTCCCTTCTTTGCACCCTCACACCTCATCACACCACTGTGTAGAGGTGCCTCTGTAGGCTTAATCTCTCTCTGTCTCTCTCTCTCTCTTTTTTACACACACACCAACTCAGAAGTGAGAAACTGCAGGCGGCAGAGCCGGGTGGTGGTGAGGGGCAGACTTTTCTACTGTCAGGTCAACAGTCACAGCTGGATCCCCTAAAGGGGCACCCAGAGGTCTTCTAGTCCAGCTCTTTGCCTGTAGGAAGAACGCTCTGTACGCAAGGTGTGTGCTCCCCCACCCCCAGAGTCTTGCACCTTCTCAGTTTGGAAAAGAGGCACCCCCAGAGGGAACGTTTCTCCTGCCGCAGACACAGGCAGTAAGATCAGGCTAGGCAATAATCATAAAATCACAGAAGCATAGCCTCGTGGAGTTGGCGGGGGGGGGGGCTATAAGGCCATCCATTCCAACCCCCTGCGCAAAGCAACAATCCAAAGAGAACTAAGAAAGTTCCCAGAACTAAGAAAGATGGTGGAATGTTCAGAAAAGAAACTTTTCCAAACTCTTCCCCACGTTTCACCGCATCCAAAGTGTAAGCCAGTGGTGGCCAAACTTCGGCCCTCCAGATGTTTTGGACCACAACTCCCAGAATTCCAAGCCTGTATTGCCAATGACAAAGGACTGTGGGAGTTGTGGTCCAAAACATCTGGAGGGCCGAAGTTTGGCCACCACTGGTGTAAGCCCATGGATTCTCATCTCCAGTCTTCCATGGAGAATGTAAATTATCCTTCTCCACACTGGCATGTCTTGTACTACAGCAGCCATGTCCAAAGTCTGGCCCAGGGGCCAAATCCGACCTGCCAGGCCATTTTGATTGGCCCACGGCTGGCTGACTAGCCCGCCCCTCCCTCCCCCTCCTTACATTCGCCCTCCTGATGAAAATCTCCCACCTCAGCGCTCCTTGCCCGAGGATTTGCAAAGAAGGGACGGGGGGCGCAGAGGGATCTGTGGGCTGTGTCGTCGGACATCACCTTGACCCTGGCCCCGGTCCCCGCCCGCCAGTGTTGGCTCAGTAGGCTGTCTGTCTTGCTGCCTATCTTGCTTCTCTCATCCCACCTCTCCCCTCGAACAACATACTAATGCAGGCATGTCCAAACTTCGGCCCTCCAGATGTTTTGGACTGCAACTCCCACAGTCCTTTGTCACTGGCAATCTAAGCTTAGAAGTCTGGGAGTTGTGGTCCGAAACATCAGGAGGGCCGAAGTTTGGACATGCCTGGGCTAATGCTCCTTGCTATGATTCTTGGTTTTGTAGTAATCTTTTCTGTTTTACTTTGAGTAGTTTGCACAGTTTCATACTGCAATGGATTCTAGCCAATACCTCTGTTCTTAATAATTCTTTTTTGCAAAGAGTCAGGGGGAGGGGCACAGTGGGTGAGGCTTGCAAGGGGTTGGTGGGTGGGGCTTAGGGGTCAGTGGGTGGGGCTTGCAGTGGGGGGCAGGTTTGGAGAGCAGCCAGCCCCCCCCCCCACATTCTCAGCCAAACAAATTTGGCCCTCCTTACAAAAAAGTTTAGACACCCCTGCCTGACTACAGGCTTCATCGTCCTCCTGGCTCTGCTGACCGGGGATGATAGAAGTTGTAGTGTGCTCATGCCAGCCGGAGGCCAGATTGTGGAAGGCTCAAGGAAAGAATCCCTGCCTTGCCTTTTCCTCCGAGATATCACATGGTATAAATTCATCCTGACCACACACGCCTTTGCTGCTGTGCTGGCAGTTGGTAATGCTGAGGCGTTGGTTTTCCAGAGATGGCGGGAAGCATCATCCCAACAGCAGCCTCGCACAAACGTGTGGTGTAGAGCTGTGTTATCTAGTAGGGTCTTCCCTTCTGGACAAGGTCTTTCTGCCCTGTTTCCTCAAACCTCCCTGTTCATTCAACAGAGGCTGCTTTTACACGACCCCTAAAATCCGAGGCAAAGGGCTCCCAGATGTGGAGCTTAAAATTGTTTTCCCACCAGCTGCGGACTTTAAAAAAAAATTAAGTACAACCACGCCCACCTAAGCATGCCCCAGCGCATTTTACAAGTACCTGGTCTCCAGAGGTAAAAATTTTCTGATGCAGATTGTAAAGCTGTGGATGCCGGGCTCTCCTCGCCTTCTGTTTGTTTTGTTGTCCCTGCTGCCCCTTTCACAGACAGGAATCCCTACTTGCTGCTCCAACAGCAGAGGGAGGTGAGCCTGCATTTTTTCTCCCTTTTTTTCTCCCTCCCTTCACTGCAGACAGGAGCAATGGAGTGTGGAAGGGTGGGAACACAGGAAGCAGGAAAAAAACCCACGATCTCTGGTCTGAATTTAAGTTGCCAGCGGATTTTAGAGGTCGTGTAAAAGAGAAAGATTCCCATCCCAGTGTTAATTAAAAGATTACTTCTCATTGGTCCCGACTCTGTTTTAACCTTCCACTGGGCAGGAGAAATTGCCCTGGTAAGCCATAATCACTTCCTTCTCCAAGGTGGAAAGGCTTACCTTGGGGGGGGGAGGGGTTAAGAAAGGCACTTAATAGGGCTGTCCTTCATTCACTCCCAGCTGGAAGCAATAAAAGAGTTAAAAAACACAAGAAGTGTTTAATGAAAGGCACAGAAATCCCAAAATGCCTCTGCAGAATTTTCTCCAACCCGCACTTGACAGGCAGCAGTTACAACTATTAGCAGTGGAATTTATTATACTACAAATCCCATAGCAGTCTGCTCTGGCAGTCCTACCTGACAGAAGACACCTAAAGGGAGGTCATATGTGAGGAAAGCCTCAAGGACAAGGCTTTGAGGCTCAGCTTGGCCAAGCATCTCCTAGCTTCGTGTTCAGGAAGGAAGAGGAAATTAGACCGAGCTAAGCCTCAGTCCCTTCCTCTTGAGGCCTCTTTTTGCCCTCCCGGGTGAACCTCATTTAGGTGTCTGTCAGGTGTGGGTAAGTCAGGTAGAAATCCCAGAATGGAGAACCATGGGATTTGTAGTCTCTGGACTACAGAAGAGTGGCAGTAGACTGAATCATGGAATCATAGAATCCTAGAGTTGGAAGAGACCTCAAGGGCCATCCAGTCCAACCCCCTGCCATGCAGGAACTCCCATCACAGTATTTCCGATGGGATGGCCATCCAGCCTCTGCTTAAAACCCTCCAAAGAAGGAGACTCCACCACCCTCCTTTGTGGCAGCATTTTATTCCACTGCCAGACAGCTCTAACCATCAGAAAGTTCTTCCTAATGGAGTCTTTTTTCCCCTGCAGTTTGGAACCATTGCCCCGAGTCCTAGTCTCTGAAGCCATGGAAAACAAATCTGTCCTCTCTTCCATGTGACATCCTTTCAAATATTTAAACATGGCTCTCATATCCCTCCTCAGTCTTCTTGATTCAACCAACAACTCCCAGAATGCCAGAAATGAAGTAGGTGACAGCATGGACAAAAAAATTGCAGAGCTACTGGGTTCTAAGAGATCCAGTGATTACATTTCTCAGAGGCATTTAAAAGTCAGATGAGGAGATGAAGGTGGTGGTGATGGCAGAGAATATGATTTATGAGGCATCCGACACTGCTCTTTGCTCAGTCAGATCCGTGGATCTGGGGTGCTGGGGACGCTTGCCAGGCTCTGCCAAAACCCAGGGGAAAGCGCAACCCTCCCGATACGCAATTCCAGTTCAATTCCCACCAGATCTCCTCGGCAGAACCAATGGTGACGGACGATGGGAGCTGTAGTGAGACACGTCCTTGCCTAGAACAGGAGAAAGGCCCACGTGGGCAAGTGAAGGTGGAGAGAGAGGAGGCTGCCAGAAGGAGCGCAAACGGGTCCAAAGAAGCCTAATGGTTAGAACCCGGGTGAAATTAAGGCACCTGGCCTCTCGGGTGGGCCCCATTAGCCATGGACCTGGGGGTATAAGAGGCTGTTGCAGCTGCAGGGTGTAGTCAAGAAAGGGGGGTGTCCCCCCCCAAAAAAAACCCCTAGCCAATAATGTGGAGATGTTGCTGGTCCAGGATCACTACCGTTCCTGGCATCGCAGTGCCATCTGGTGGCAAGACCCAATATTTTGGGGATGCTACGGGCAGACGGCCACATCCTACAACCCTGCCTCGGTTAATTGAATCCCTTTGAGCTTTGTGGGACTACATCTCCCATTCTCCCCCATGAAAAAACGGAGGAAGAGGTGCCAGGTGGGCTCTCTTGGTTAGAGTTGGGGCCCGGATTCACGAGATCCTGAACTGAACATCATCCAGACCGAGCAATGAATCCCGCCAGGTGATCTCAGCCTGGCCACTGGGGCTGTTGTGAGGATGGAAGGAAGGGAAGAGATGGGAAAAGCAGACTGAATGGAACAGAATAAAATATCATACATGATTTTTTAAAAATAAAAAACCCACTGTGTGATGTGGACTGAGGCGGGCTCTCCCCCTTCTGGACCCACCACATAGGGTTGTCATGAGGGAAAAATAGGTGTGGGGGCGAGACATTACATAAGAACATAAGAAGAGCCCTGCTGGATCAGGCCAAAGGCCCATCTAGTCCAGCTTCCTGTATCTCACAGTGGCCCCACCAGATGCATCTGGGAGCGCACAAGACTAGATATCTGTTTCGTGATACCACTCCCCTGCATCTGGCCCTCGAAGTACCCTGGTTTTAAGCCTGGAGATGACACATCTCCATCATGGTTTGTAACCTGGGATGGACTTTTCCTCCAGGGATCTGTCCAGTCCCCTTCTGAAGGCATCCAGGCCAGAGGCCAGCACCACATCTTGTGGCAGGGAGTTCTTGTGTTCATCAGAAGAAAGGTGAGGAAGGGAAGAATAATAATGAACAGAGGGAGGGAGGGAGGGAGGGAGGGGGGGGGAAGATAAGTAAGAAGAAAGAAAGAAAGAAGGAAAGAAAGAAAGAAAGAAAGAAAGAAAGAAAGAAAGAAAGAAAGAAAGAAAGAAAGAAAGAAAGAGAGGGAGGGTGGGAGGGAGGGAGGGAGGAAGGAAGGAAGGAAGGAAGGAAGAAAGGCAAACAGACAGACAGACAGACAGACAGACAGACATCACTGGTACTGCAGGTCCTTTTTTGCTCTCTGCTCTGGTGCACAGATGCCCCTGTCTTCCCTCCCCACCTCCTCAGGCGGGTCACAATCCCCTCTATGTGCCTGCCCTCCTTACAGGCTGCCAGGCCCCTTGCATCACAAACCCTCCCTCCCACCCCGAGGGGAGGTGCCCCCCCTCCCCACCAGTGCCCCCCAGCTCCCCTCCCCCTCCCCCTCCCCAGTAAGCCACTCCCCTGCCACAGCCACAGCCGCTACCACCACCACCACCAGGAGGGCTGTGCAGTGGGGATGTCGGGCCTGGCCATCCAGCCGCCGGCCCCGTTGCCTCTCCCATGGGGGAGTACAGCCCCGCCTGCTCCTCGGCCCCCGAGGGCGAGGGCTCCTGCCTGGAGCTCTACCAAACCATCGCCATCCTCGTTGCCTTGATCGTCCTGGTGGAGCTGGCCCTCCGTCTGGCCGGTTTGGTGAGGGAGGGGGGCACAACCTCCGAGGGGAGGAATGGCAGTGCGGCTTGGGTTCAAGGGCGGGTTTGTTTCACCCATGCATCCACACGACACCCCTGGAGGAGTTCGGTGGCCTTTGAAACGGCCTTTAGAATCCTAGAATCCTAGAGTTGGAAGAGACCTCATGGGCCATCTAGTCCAGCCCCCTGCCATGCAGGAACCCCATCGTAGTATTTCTGACAGACGGCCATCCAGCCTCTGCTTAAAAACCTCCAAAGAAGGAGACTCCACCACCCTCCTTTGGGGCAGCAGATTATTCCACTGCCGAAGAGCTCTAACTGTCATGAAGTTCTTCCTAATGTTCAAATGGAATCTCTTTTCCTGTAGTTTGAAGCCATTGTCCCTAGTCCTAGTCTCCGAAGCCATGGAAAACGAACCTGTTCCCTCTTCAATATGACATCCTTTCAAATATTTAAACACAGCTATCATATATCCCACCCACCCCCAGCCTTCTTTTTGAGTGTTGGGACATGGCATTCTGTTGGTTGTGGTGACTTAACATTCCACTGCACCTGCCCCGAAGCTGACACAGGGGAATCTCTGCTTTCAGACTTAGCTGCCCGGTGGGATTTTAGGAGGTGTAGTCCAAAGCAAATACATGTGCACCTCTCGCTGTGGGACACCTCTTGAAGCAACCAAAGCAGGGGACAGGCCCCCTGAGGATGACTGGGTGGTGGGACTGAAACGGAGGGGTCTCAGACTGCTGCCATGGAGGGTGGGATGGCTGGGGGACAGAGCCCTGGTTGGGGTCTATGAGAATCAGCATGCTTCTTGGGGTCATCCTGAGGGTTTAATGATTGGCCTTCTCTCTGTGTGTGTCCATCCAGGTCTGCCATAATGTTTGCTGTCTCATCAGGTCATTCTGCAGAACCATGATTGCCACAGGTAAGGAAGGATCTATCTATCTATCTATCTATCTATCTATCTATCTATCTATCTATCTATCTATCTATCTATCTATCTATCTATCTATCATCTATCTGTCTGTCTGTCTGTCTGTCTGTCTGTCTGTCTGTCTGTCTATCTATCTATCTATCTATCTATCTATCTATCTATCTATCTATCTA
>JAHTLZ010003328.1:367326-385970 GCA_023846285.1 Phrynocephalus versicolor
ACACACACACACACACACACACACACACACACACACACCTCTCCAATGCTTGCTTTTTGCCATTTAACTCTAGGGCTAGGGGGTTAAGCCGCCATAAAAGTATGGGGAAAAGGAGCATGGAATCCAGAAGCTGGTAGAAGCAACTATAATGAAACTACATTTCGCATAGTGCTTATGCTTTCGTTTTCTCCAGAAAATAGATGGAAGGCAAAAAAAAAAAAATGTTTCCAAACTCATACATTTACACTTAACAAAAAAACATTGTTTAGTTGGCTGCCTGTGAATTTAAAATTCCTTCGATGCAATGCGACTAATAGCAATAGAACCTATACAATACAGATTAGTTGGGGTATCATATCCTAATATCCTATGGGCATCTATGCAATAGTCATAAATATATTTAAAGTACGGTGGTCCCCAGATCATCCACCAGCATTGTAAATCTGTAGTTAAATATAGTTTGGCAATCAAAGTGTACAAATTTCATTTCATTTCATTTTGCTGTATTTTAGGTTATTTGTAGGCTGCCTTTCTCCTGGCAAGGAGACCCAAGTGGCTCACAATGTTTAAAAAACAAGTAACACTACTATACATGGACGATCAAACAGCACTTAAATACATACTGTACTAATAATTAAAAACCCATTCATTAACTAAAAAGCATTTGAAACTTTAAAATCAGACTTGGACAAAACAAAGAACATAAACAAAAAAACCACACCCCTGTGTTTCTGTAGTCCAAAGAAACATAAATGCACAACTTTCAGTTGCTAGTTCCATTTTTTAGTTTAATCAAGTAATTTTTATTGCAGATTTTATAAAATCTACATACAATGTAATATCGTTATATGTTGGCTAGGGTTTTGTTTTGTTTTTAAAGGAGGAGGTGTTTTGCAGGCTTGAGAATAAATTCTATTTGATAGAAAGCAACAATTTTTGTAATCAAGGTGACTATGAATAAAGATTTATAGCAGCTGAAATACCCTTGTTTTTGTCCTATCATGGGAAGGGCTCCTCTAGGCATGAAAAAAGGGAGTGGAATCCGTATTTTCGGGAAGACGAACGAGTTTGGGGCACTGGTGAATGAGGGGAAGCTTTTCTAAGGTAAGAAGGGCAATGGTGAAGAAGGCCAATTCCATCCTAGGGGTCATCAGAAAGGGGGTCGAAAATAAAACAGCCAATATTATAATGCCATTGTAAAAAATGATAGTAAGGCCGCACCTGGAGTAATGTGTACAATTTTGGTCACCGCATCTCAAGAAAGACATCGTGGAACTGGAAAAGGTGCGGAAGAGAGTGACTAAAATGATAACTGGGCTGGGGCACCTCCCTTATGAAGAAAGGCTAAAACATTTGGGCCTCTTTAGTTTGGAAAAAAGGCGCTTGAGGGGGGATATGATTGAGACGTACAAAATAATGCAGGGCATGAGTCAAGTGGATAGAGGGAATCTCTTCTCCCTCTCACAAAATACCAAAACTAGGGGACATCCACTCAAATTGAGGGCTGGGAGAGTAGGAACAGATAAAAGAAAATATTTTTTTTCACCCAGCGCGTTGTTATTCTGTGGAACTCCCTGCCATGGGATGTGGTGATGGCATCTGGCCTGGATGCCTTCAAAAGGGGATTGGACAGATTCCTGGAGGAAAAGTCCATCCCAGGTTACAAACCATGATGGAGATGTGTCATCTCCAGGCTTAAAACTGGGGCACTTCAAGGGCCAGATGCCGGGGAGTGATATCACGAAACAGATATCTAGTCTCGTGCACTCCCAGACGCATCTTGTGGGGCCACTGTGAGATACAGGAAGCTGGACTAGATGGGCCTTTGGCCTGATCCAGCACGATGGCTCTTCTTATCTTCTTATGTAGGAAGTTTACCTCACACCACCAAGGGGCGCCAAACGTCCATTTTAAACTTTCACAGGGTGAAATCCAAAGGGTGTGAATGGACAGCAGAGAGATGTCTCTGGGATGCAGGTTGCTGTTGCTTTCGGACTGAAAGCACCCTCTAGCTTCCAGCATTTCAGCCAGGATGGAAGGAGGAGCTTCTGAGGGTCCGTGTGGCCTCCTAGCCTTACCATGTGCTGTCCAGTTGCATCGGGCATGAGGTGACCCCCGTGTGGTTTTGGAGATGGCATTTGTGTTCCAGGAAAGCTCAGGTGGCCATAAACCTCTTTGTCTTACAGGACCTCACCAGATGTTTGGGCTCACTGGTGTTTTTGAGATGCAGTTGGGGGTGGGGGGAATACCTCATCATTTAGAAGAGCCCTTCACGTCTGTTTGGCTCTGTAAGTGTTGCACTTCGGACCAGTACAGAAAAATCTTACCTCACGTCCATCGCGCAACAGCTGAAATTTGTCTCGACAACACCCCCGAAGAGAGATCAGAGCGTGACAATACTGTACCTGGTGCTGGGTTAGGGTTTTTCCTTGTCACAGTTTGTTCCTGGTTTCTGTTCCGAGACAAGGGGCCATGTGGTAACAACTATCACGCAACAACCATTTCGTTCTCCTCACAAACATGTGGCTGTTTCAGATGGACATTTTGATTAGCCAATGCTCAGGGACTGGGTTACATCCTCTTTTTTTCTCTCTCCACTCTCTCAATACCCCCACCCCACCCAACAGGGAGCATCTCTGGGAAAGACTTCCTAAGTCCCCCACTCCAGGGCTTATGGTGAGCCCTGCCTGACTCCAAATGTCTGTCAGGAGAGATGGGATCAAGCCAGCGCTGGCTGGGATTATGAACTTGAGCTTGTTAGAGCTTTCTGTGTTGGCAAAAAGTCCATCCCTGACACTCGGAAAGGCAAGCAGGAAGCTGCAGGAGGGAGAGAGGAACAGGGAAAGGGAAGCAGCACGAGATTTGCATATGCAAATACAGGAAGCAAATCATCTTTTTCCCCTGGGGAATGGGTGTGTGTGCACGTGCGTGCAAAAAAGTACCCAGTCTTTTCTTGTTGCAGATCCAGGTGAATCCACGTGGGAAGCTGTTCAAGGCAGCAACCAAGGTTGTTTGTGTACATCTCGCTGAGAGAATTTGAGGCAGGTTTTCAGCTTCTGGTGTAAACGCCACCCATTGGCATCGGAATTCTGCACCAGCCTGCAGTGCCCAGCTACCAAGAGACGCCCAAGACCTGGAGCTGCCTGAGGCAAAATACCCGCTGCATTCCTCCATACACACGTCTGGAAAACCTGTCGCTTCCGGCATGAGCATCCTGGATTGCAACCGAGGCTGGTGGCCAGCCGAAAGGGCCGAGAGCAGGCCACTCTGAGCAACGGTCGGCCACCTGTGGCAGGTGCCTCCTTCGGCCTTCGGGTTGGACCAACCCTTGCGCACCTAGGAGTGCCACACCCCTGCCAGTACAAAGGCTGCTGCTGAGGCACCGAGGAGGGCAACATGGTCAGGGGATCCGGGTGCCGTGCCTCATCCCAGCCCCGGCCAGAGGGAGGAATCCTGATTTATTTATTTATTTTTATAATCGCCGGCTTGGTCTTGTGGATGTCTTCTGGGTGACACCTAAATCCCCTGTTTCCGCGCTTAATCTCTAAAGCCCCCTTTGGCATCGCTCCGGAAAAGGAGTACTTTTGACCCTCGGCAACCTGGCACAAATCCCGACAGGAGCTGCCGCCGTGTCATGAGCCGGCCTCTTTTTCTAAAAAAAAATAAACGCAGCAAGGGGTGGTGGAGGAATCCAGGTCTGCTTATTGCGTGGCCCTGCATGTTACTCAGGCTGCCTAATAAGTCCACCTGGCCACCATCGGGCGGGGGGATTCATCAGAAGCTGGCAAAGGTAACCTCGCTCCCCATCTCACCCCAAAAGGTGCGTCTATCCAGAGATGTTGCCAGGTGTTCTGAGTGTTGCTGCTTAGCTAGGGCCAGAACTTGCCCGCCACCCACACAACCAGTGCCTACGTTGTTCTTTGGGTGTGTATGTGTGTCACAAAGTCTCACCAGCATCCCTCCCGGTTGAAGGGTAACAGCATCAAAGTGATGTATGGACGGTGGCCTGCCCTGTCTTGACACCCGGCGGGTGCAGTCACCAGCAATATTTTTTTCACCCAGCATGTTGTTGGTCTGTGGAACTCCCTGCCACAGGATGTGGTGAGGGCATCTATCCTGGATGCCTCCAAAAGGGGATTGGACAGATTCCTGGAGGAAAAGTCCATCCCAGGTTACAAACCATGAGGCAGATGTGTAATCTCCAGGCTTAAAACCGGGGTACTTCAAGGGCCAGATGCAGGGGAGTGCGATCAGGAGACAGAGATCTAGTCTCGTGCGCTCCCAGACGCATCTGGTGGGGCCACTGTGAGATACAGGAAGCTGGACTAGATGGGCCGTTGGCCTGATTCAGCAGGGCTCTTCTTAGGTTCTTAGGTTCTTAACTACCTAATGGTAGGGACGGCCCAGGTCGTCCAGGAGGCTGAAGGATACCCAGAGAGGGACCCATCTGCCCAGACTTTTCCCACCCTGCATCCCAGAAGGGGTTTCAGTTCAAAAAATAGAGGGAGGGTCTCCGAATAGACCCTTGGCTCTTTCTGTACATGGGTTTCCGCTCCTTCTCCTGAACACTGCACACACACACACACACACACACAGACACACAAACACACCTTCCCAGTGCATGATTTCCCTAAATCTGTGTTTTCTCCGCAGTGCAATTAAATCATGGCTGAATGGTTTAGTAACCTGGAGAGGAAAAGTGCATTGAAACAGGGACCATGGGTGATTTAAGGGATTCTCCAGGGTGTGGGGAAGTGACTTCCTGGCTGGGGGGGGTGTCCTTGAGGGGTGGGGCTGTCTCAGAAACGCCATGTTTCCACGCTCCCCCTTGACTGGGATGAGGACATGACCTCACTGCCAGATGGGCAGTATAAAAATCCAATAAACAAATGAGTTAATGCATCAGGGGTCCAAGGCCACAGCATACAGATTTATAAGATCCTCAGCTTGGGAAGTCAGAGATCCATTCCCCTCTAATGAGCGAGTGAGCAAGTGCTGAAGGGGAAGGAGGCCAGAATGAATATTTGCATCCCTTACCTGTAAGGACAGGAGGCGGTTAAGCAGCCCAAAGTCATGTGTGTGTTTGTGTGTGTTGTGTCGTTAACAGTCGTGACCAACTCTTCATGACCCCATGTCCATGGAGTTTTCTTGGCAGGAATCCTGGAGTGGTTTGCCAGTTCCTACTCCAGGCGCCTTCAAGCACCTCCTATTCAATGGCGGCCTCCCATCCAAGGACTAACCAGGGCCGACCGACCCTGCTTAGGTTGGTAAAATCAGACGGGATCAGATGAGCTTAGGGCATCTAGACAGCTGCTAGCCCAAAGGTGGAACGACAAAATAAACAAACCTGCCAAACTTGGAGGCCGATTTACTGCAGTGTGAGCTTCCGTGGATCACTCAGTGTGGGTGTGTGCAGAGGTGTAACTCTTCACACCATCAGGAGCCACAGATGCTACTGCCTCTCCTCTCTAAGCCTTCTCTGGGAAATTGTTAGGTTCACCTGGGTTTTCTTGGGGCAGGGAGTTCTGCAGTTCAACTTCCGTGACCTTGAGTGCAGAGCTTGGCTCCAAATGTACAAAGACTCCACCACCTCCTCCTTTCAGGCCTCCAGTGATCTCTAAATAAGGAATAATTTATTTATTGGGTCTTTTAGGTTGTTCTGCTATAATTTGTTGTAAACCGCCCAGAGTTCCCATGGGAAAATCGGGTGGTCAATAAGCGCAAATGTAAATAAATAAATAAATAAATAAATAAATAAATATTATCTCCCCATTCCCACATTCCTCCAAGAACATGTTTATCCCCCTCCTGCTGTTTCTTCTCCAGCTCCGCCCATTGTCCCTCCTGCCTCCCACCCTGCCAACTGCCTGGCTTCCTTTCTCCTTTCCTGCCTGCTGTGGGGACATACGCTCCCTTCTATAACAGCTCCCCCCTTTAATTCCCCCCCCCACTTCCTCTCCATTGCCCAGTCTTTGAAAAAGACCGCTGTCCTCAGCCTTCTCTTATATCTGTTTTAAAAATATGTTATCCGTTCTTTTGAGGCAAAGCCTTCTCACGATGGGTTTGCAGAATAAAAGTGCAAAAGTAGGGAGCAAAATTGACGCCTAACATCTCCCTGCCTCACCGTCTTTTCTTGTTGTTGTCTCTGCCACTCTGGCAGCTTCGTAGGGTCTCAGTGTTGGAAGGGGTCCCCGTGAGGTCATCCAGTCTGACCCTGGACTCAAGGCAGGAACCCAAACCAAAGTCGGTCTGATAGGTGGTGTTCCAGTTTCCCCTTGAAGGCCTCCAGCGCCGGAGTGCTCTCACCTCCCCAGGCCATGAGCTCCATCGTTGTACTGCTCGAACAGTTAGAAAGTTTTCCCTGATCTCCAGGCTAAATCGGATAGCCACCCGGTCCCGGTGATCCGCCATATGAGTGCTCACCAACATGGCCTGCCCTGACTTGCCCTGCTCAGCTCTTGAAAACTCAAGCTTCTATTTGGTCTTCCTCTTTCCTGCTGCCCTGGACTTTCACCAGCTTTTTGCTCTTTTCCAGAGAATCCTGCCATTTCGTGATGTGCCCAAAGTAGGGACAGACTTGGTTTCATCATTCTTGCCTCCAGGGAGAGTTCAGGCTTGGTTTGATCTAAGAGCCACTTATTTGCCTTCCTAGCAATACAATCCAGGGTTACCTCCAAGCTCTCCTCCGGGACTACGTTTCCAACAAATCCATATTTTTTTCCCTCTCATCCTCCTTAATATTTATTCATTTGTTCATTTTTATACCGCCTGTCTTCCCGAAGGAACTCCGGGTGGTGAACAAAAAGGGCAGGGCAGGCCCAAGGAAAACAATACATCAAGTGAAGAGGAAATAAAGAAATGAAAAATAAGGAATAAAATATAATATAAGATAAAACAACTCAACAAAAGAGTCGATGGTGATCGGAAATACAAGAGTGTGGATGGTCTTGGTTTTGGTTTCCAGTGACACATCCTACCACTTGCTGATCTCTTCTCTAGTCCTTCCCCGCCTCTGAATTCAAAGAGAGACCCAACTCTCTGCTCAGTGGATTTTTCCTTCTCCTGGCTCTACTGAAAATCAGGACATTTTTTGAGGTCTGTTGCTGAGAGCAGTCCTGTTTGCAAGTTTGCTGCTCAATCGGTTCAACTGTAAGTATAAGTAAACCTTTTATTCTACTCATGTTTCACAGAGCACAGAGCTACTGAGACTGTAAGCGCCAGTTAATGAAGAGAAAAGGGGTGGACTACTCTGGAGAACTGGAAGCTATTCTGATCTGTGAATTCTTGCTCTTCTGCCATGCGGCTGGGAAATTTAACCAGAGATACAAATACTCTGCCACAGAGTATACTCTGCCTGCCGCTTCCTTCTCAGAATTTGGAAAGGTTTGTGTTTCTTAGGGGTGGTGGGGCAGATTTGTCTGTTCAGAATTCACTTTCTCAAATCCCACCCAGGCTACGCAGATTGTGTGGCCTGTGAAATTCTGGAAGTTGTCCAAAACTTCCCCCCCCCCCCCACAACCGGGGCCCCCGTCGCGAGGAAAGGTGGCCGGGGAGGATGCCTGGTTCCCCCCCCCCCCAAGGACTATTCCAGGGATAATAAATACAGCCAAAAGTGGGAGAAATTCTAGTTGGAGGCAGCCCACCCTGGTGAACCTCCACCTGCCCTTTCTCCAGCACAACACACACACACACACACACACACGTCAGCTGGCTCTTGGGGTCCAGGGTAGACGGCCTTTGATCACAACTCTGCTGGCTGCTGGAATATTTATTACAACTTTTTAGCCAGGCTCAGAAGCTCCTGATTCAGCATCTGTTGCAGAAAATAAACATTAGACCTGGCCGTCGGAATGAATTGTGGCCGGAGGGGCTGCCCGTTGCCCTCTTTACGCCCGGCCACCTGTCACTCCCTGCTGCACCTTCTGCTAGAAATGCACCCTGTTCCTCAATCAGCTGGCCTTGTCCTCTGAATGCCCCAGGTGGGAAGGGGGGTGTAGAGATGGGCATGAAACTAACAATTTTTCATTTCCGTTTCCGTTTTTTCGTTTAGTTACCTAACGAAACGACAAATGAATTTTGTCTCTAAAATGAAACGAAATGAACAGAAACACCGGAAATTTTGTCGTGCGTTTCATTTCCGTTACTGCAATATGAGTGAATTGCTTAAAATCCTAAAAAATATCACAAAGAATGAAATAAATGGTAATGAAATGGTAATGAAACAAATGAAAACAAAAACAATTTTTTTGCAAAAATTCACAAAAAACGGAAACGAACCGAAACGGACCCGACAAACGACAAACGAAATGCCATTTTTTTATTCGTGCCCATCTCTAGGGGGGTGCTTTGGGTGTGAGGCTTCCCGCATCGCATCGCACCCCTCGGCCCATGCCTGCCTGTGCACGCACACACACAGAGAGAGCCCAGCGTCTCAGCTCTGGTCAAAGCGCGTTCCCGTCTTGAGCAGGGAGGCAATTAGCAAATTGCTTTGGACCAGCCAGGAACTGTAAGCAGCAATTTTTCTTTTATTTTTTTTAAAATAAGAAGTATTATTTATTATGGGCAAGGGAAGGAAAGGGAGTGAGAGCAAATGAGGATTTTATAGCATGAGCATAAGTGCTGAATGAGGCCCATTATTCACCTAATGGATTTCATTAACCAGCTTGGAGCTTTTTTTTTCTCTAACAGGTGTGGAGGAGGTTTCTTGTTAAGTATTTTTTTTTTGGTGGGTGGACACACACACACCTATACACCAGTCAGGGAGGCATTTACCGCCTCTGTGCCCATCCGCGTGTGAGAGAGAGAGACTTCGCTCCCTTCTGGGCTGTGAGGTGGCCGTTTGTCCAGGCTTCCTTTCTTCTGTGGCTCTGCAAGGCCGCCGACTTCGAGGAAGGAGGGCTGAATATTAAAAGCCCCGTGAGTGCGGTTTGGTGGGGGCTAGAGCAAACCTCCAGGTTCAGGGGTAGTCTATCTTCACCACAAAGTGCAAGGCCAGGGCCTCGCTTTTGCGTGTTTGTGGCTTTGGGGCACCTGGCTAGCTGGCTCCCTTGGGATGCACTCTTTGGACCCATCCAGGAAGGCTCTCCCTGCCTTCTTATGGACTAGCCCCTTGTTAGCACCAAGAGACATTTTGTGTGCGTTTCGATGAGCCCACTGACGCTCACAGAAGCTTGAAAGGTCCAGAAAAGACGGAAGCGCACAAACATGTGCCAACACAGCTTTGATTTTCAGGAGGTATCTGGTCATGGCCCTGATAGGCCACTGGGAGCCCTCCTGGGGATGTTACACGACAGTTCCCATCATCCTCTGGTGGCATGGGCAGCTCGGGGGTGCTAGAGAAGGGAAATCTGGCTCACACTCTGCCTAGGCTCAGATGCTCCTGTGTCCGGTGGAAGCCCTTTGGTTCTGCCCGGCTCCGGAGCCCCCAGGGACAACTTTGCCAGCACTCCACGGGTGTGGTACAGTTTGCTGATCCTTCCTAAGGCCATCAGGGGGCGGTAGCAGCTTTCCCTCCCTGTCCGCAGCTGGGGTGAGGCCAGACGCCTGCAGGGCCCGGGCTCTGGGCTTGGCCAACAGACAGGGAGCTGTCAGAGCGCAGAAACACTTGTGAAAATTTGATAAAAGCTCCCATTAATTAAAAGCCGTTCGGAGAGCCGTCTTTCGCAAAGCGCTTCTCCCACATCTTGGTTTTTGGGGTTGCAAAAAAGCAGCGATGCCGGGATGCATCCTTTTTGCTTTTTCTGGCCGTGGGGGTGGGGGGGGAGGTGGATGGGGGGGGAGCAGCAAGGCTGACCTAAGATATTTCAGCCAGGGTGGGGGCAGAAAATCTAAATTGCCCGCCAGCTGGGAAGCCAACCCAGCGAACTGTTTTCCCGTAAAAGCCTCGTTGAATTAAACTGGACGTGGCCAAGAGCGTGGCTGTCTCTTCCCGTGGGGCTCCTGCCAGAAGACCGGCCTGCACCCCCGACCCCCGTGGACTAGGTCCTGTGGTTGGGATGGACTCTCTCCGTTTCCTGCAGGCATAGGGGCCACCATGGCTTGAAAGATGCTGGGAAGTGATGATGGTTTTGGGAGCTCTGGGTGCCCCAGTAGCCATCACTGGAAGGCGTCCAGGTTGGGCCAGATCCCCAATCAGAGGCCAGTCTGACTGAGGAGCTGCTTTCCGGCCACTAAAACTAGAAGGAAAAGAGTGCCTCTGTGCATGTGCATTGCTGGGCCTTTGCACCCGGTACCCCTGTTGCGTTACGAATAACACGACACGGAGTTTCGGGGTGCAATCTGGTGCTCAGGCAGCATTTCTGGCTGGAGGGTCTGCGTGTCTCTCTGTGTCTGCATCAGCACAATCTGGTATCTGCTTGGTCCTGGGGACTGCTGGGAAATATATGTCAAGCAGCCCTCCTAGGCCTTCAGTTGCCTTTGTGCTTGACCAATCTTGGGGCTCAGAAATATGGGCAATGATATCACCGCATACCCCCACCTCTGGAACAATCAGCAAAGGGAGTGAAGAGAACCCTGCTTTGGCACCCATAAGCCAGCACCCTTCCACATCTCTGTACAGCTCCTTACGCGTGCCCAGTTGATGTGCATTTGGTTGAAGGTCTGGAGGAAATGTCTTATGAGGAACGGCTGAGGGAACTGGGAAAGTTTAGCCTTTCAAAAAGAAGGCTGAGTGGGGGGGATATGATAGCTATTTTAAAGATTTGAAAGGATGTCCCATTGAAGAGGGAACAGGTTTGTTTTCCATGGCTTCAGAGACTAGGACTCAGGGCAATGGTTTCAAACTGCAGGAAAAGAGATTCCATTTGAACATTAGGAAGAACTTCCTGACAGTTAGAGCTGTTCGGCAGTGGAAGATGCTGCCACAAAGGAGGTTGGTGGAGTCTCCTTCTTTGGAGGTTTTTAAGCAGAGGCTGGATGGCCATCTGTCCTGAGCACTATGATGGGGGTTCCTGCATGGCAGGGGGTTGGACTGGATGGCCCTTGAGGTCTCTTCCAACTCTTATGATTCGATGATTCGGTGATTCAATGATAAGGCGCCAACCTGATCACCTGCAACACCCATCTAAGATGGCCATTTAAGCAAAGGCTCGATGGCCATCTGTTGGGAGTCCTGTGATGGGGGGGCTGCATAGGAGGGGGTTGGTCTGGATGGCCCTTGAGGTCTCTTCCAACTCTATGATTCTATCTAATGTCTGGCTGTGCCCAGTGACGCAGGCTGAGCCCAGCCCGGTGGGGTGGTCTCTTGAGCCAGGTGAAGTACAGGCACGGACACAAGGTCCAAGGAGGAGCCATGCAAGATAAAAGACAGCCCTCAAATAGTCTAGGAAAGAAACATTTCCGGGCTCCACTCTCCTCAGGAAGGCGATTTACTGGGTTCTTTCTCGTTCTCCAAAACCAAGCTGTCCGAAAATGGGCACGCCAAGCCTCCCAGCTCGCTTCATCCCAAGCCAACGGAGGTGGCCTCGCCCAGCGCCAAAAGCAGGAGACCAAAGAAGGGCAGCGTGGATCTGCACATCATTTACATATGGTCATGTGGGTGGACTGGGGCGTTTTTAGAAAAGAAGTTTAAGAGAAATACAATGGCCAACGTCTCGCCCCAGGGTTCTAATTCAGACTTAAGAGAGGCTGCCTTGAAGAAGACACGACAGCCAAGGACTCTGCAACAGAGCAGTTTGGTCTCTGAGGCGCTGCCTGTGTTTTTTTAATTTCCCTTTTGAGTTTTGCCCGATATTGATTTCCATGGGTTTCCTCTAGCCACAACCACATCTGGATCCAACCCAAAGGATTTGTGTGTGTGTGTGTGTGTGTGTGTGTGTGTGTGTGTGAGAGAGAGAGAGAGAGAGAGAGAGAGAGAGAGAGAGAGATCTGCAGGATTGGAGCCGAAAGTTGGCCAACCGGATGCTGCTTCCCTGGGAATGGATTGTTTTTTTTAAAAAAACGTTCTTCTATACTGTATATTGTTCTTGTGAACTTTAAAGCAGGTGGCCTTCCAAATGGAGGATGATCGCAATCAGAGGGCTACCTTCCATCTGCAAAGAGCCAGGGTTCTGCTGGAGCTTGGGCCTGGCTGTGGGGTGACTCCAGCAGAGCAGGGGGGCTGTGACCTAGTGGGCAGAGCAGGCGCCTGGCGTGCCGAAGGTCCCGGATTCTAATCCCGCGGGTCAGCTCTACTCCGCAACTCAGCAATGCTTCCTCTTCCCGACAACCCTGTGTGTGGGCTGTGGGCTGGCCACGTGCCTCTTTGCGGACGGGCGTGGGAGGCCGCCCGCTCCTCTGCTCCTTGCCCGCCTGAGCACCTTCGCGGAGCGTGCCAAATGTCACCCAAGGCCCTGGGCGACCCACAAGGGGGTGGGCGGGTGGGTGAACCAGCTGCCATCACCAGCTCACTCCTTCTTTTAGCCAGGAGGAGTGCATTGATGTGTGAGAATTTAATGAACATGCGCTGTGGGGCCGAACGTCTTTGGGAGACCGAGCAGCAGCGAAGAGGGGTGGAGAAAGCGCAGGGAAGACCCAGACTGATGGCAGGGCTTTTTTGCTCCCCAGCCTGCCCGCCGGCCCGTCTGTCACGTGGCGAGGATCTTTAGGTTTTTGGCAAACCGACGGATCAACCCCAAACCCAGCGAGCGAGAGAACAGGGCTGGTATTTCTAACACCATTCATTTTGCATGGCGCTCCTCTTGTTCATGCATACATTCATGCGCTGTAATTTCCCTGCCTCCGCGAAGGAAAATATTGCTTGAAACTCATAGAATCATAGAATTATAGAGTTGGAAGAGACCTCATGGGCCATCGAGTCCAACCCCCTGCCAAGCAGGAACCCCTTCACAATATTTCCGACAGATGGCCATCCAGCCTCTGCTTAAATACCGTCAAAGAAGGGGACTCTACCACCCTCCGTGGCAGCATCTTCCACTGCCGAACAGCTCTAACTGTCATGAAGTTCTTCCGAATGTTCAAATGGAATCTCTTTTCCTGTAGTTTGAAACCATTGCCCCGAGTCCTAGTCTCTGAAGCCATGGAGAACAAACGTGTTCCCTCTTCAATATGACATCCTTTCAGATACTTAAACATAGCTATCATATCCCCTCTCAGTCTTCTTTTTGATAGGCTAAACATTCCCAGTTCCCTAAGCCGTTCTTCATAAGACATCTCTTCCAGGCCGTTTTATAGCAAGAAAGAAATGAAACAAATATATTCTTGGCCTGAAATTTTGCTCCTCGGAGTCTTGACCTGAGTCGGCTGTAATCAGAGGCCAAGGGTGGGGAGGAGGGCTGCCCCATTGCAGGTGGATGGGAGGGGTTTTAGATAAGAAGCATTTTGAGGTGTGTCTGGAAGTTGAGTCATGGCCGTGACTCAACTTCCAGATAAACTGACCTGGATGACTGAGAATCTTCACAGACATTTTGAGGTGTGCCTTTGCACGGGCAGAGACCTAGAATGCTCTGGTCTCATCACGAGAAGCAAAACACCCGGATTGTTACTGCTGATCATTCAAGGTGGAAATAAAGCAGAAAACGGCGGGAGAGAAACAAAGTCCAAAAGCTTCTTTAGGCAAGAGCCTAGAACAGGCATGTCCAAAGTAAGGCATGGGGGCCAACTGGGGTCTGTTTTTTAATTTCGAGCGGCCCACAGACTCTTTTCCCAAACGGTTCAGCCTGTCACACATCCTCGCCAGCTCACCCCTCCCCATACCAGATGGAGACGCCAGCTTGCAGTTTTTACGGTTTGCCTGCCCTCCCTGCCTCTGTCCACCCCACCCCACCCAGCCACCTTTGCAACCTACCCACCCCTGGCTCTGTTGCTCTAGCATCCTCCCCACTTCCCTGCAGGTTATAAAGACTTGTCCAAAGTCTGGCCTGGGGGGCGGGGGGCAAATGGTTGACCCCACACAGTTTCACCTCACCAAATCTGGCCCTCCAAGTTTAGACACCCCTGGCCTAGAGACTGTTTTTGGAGACAGTACTGTCTTCTTACATTGCTTTTTAGGGTTCAGCATTGTGGGGTGAGGAGGTGGTTGTGGTTCTGGGTAGCCCGTGATTTCTACTCATCTCTATCCAAATGCTGAGCTAGTCCCTCTTGGTGGCAGTTCCTTAAGTGTCAGGAGTCATCTGATGGCCCTCCCCCCCCCCTCCAAGCTTTCCTCATCCCCTTTACTTTACAGATCAGCTCCCTTTGTTTTGTGACTGGTCTGGCTGTCATAAGTTGAGCACCCGTTTTGTTACTGGGCCACGAGAGATAGCCGGAAACACTGAAGGCTTTTCTTCTAATGATGTAACAATTGCCTGGGATAAAGTCCTTTGCCAGAAAGCTCTGTAGATTAGACACACACACACACACACACACACACACACACACAGAGAGAGAGAGAGAGAGAGAGCGAGAGAGAGAGAGAGCGGCGGGGGGAGAGAAATTCCTTTTATCTGCCTTGTACCTCTGACATTTCAATTTCTTTGCTCTGTGATCCGGCCTTCCAGTTATTCGGAGAAAAATCTTGCCCCATTCTTTTTTTACTGCAAATACCTCAATAAAATTCCGATCCTGGGTTATTCCCAGAGATGGAAAAAGTGGTTATGAGGTAGCAGCGGCTGCTGGGATCTGACGGGCAGCAAACCCACCGGCCCAAAAGGGCCGTGTTTTTTAAATTTTGCAAAAAAAGAAAAAGGGTCCCCCCCCCACCCTTCCCCAAAGCCTAAGCGATACGGTTCAGGGATACCTGGAAGTGATTCAAGTACAAACCTTGCTGGCCCGCTCTTTAGCAGAAGAGGCAACCGAGTTGTGGGGAAAGCAGGCACACAGAGAGTGCGCCACTGTCATTGGTTTCAGCTTTTAGTCTTGATGCCAGAGTAGAAACTTGGGGTTATTTAAGGCTTCTTTGCGTGGCTGTTTTTCATCTGAACTGACTCTCTCTGGGGCCTTCTCGCTGTTCTACACATATGTGCATCCCCTCCCCCCATGCAGAACAACTGGGGGACAAAATTACACACACACACACACACACACACACACACACACACACACACACACATTCATGTGCAGCAAACCCTCGGTGATTATTTCATTGGCATTATATAATTTCCTACTGCGTTGCTTTTGTTTTTAAGATTTGCATGAAATTTTAATGGGGGGGGGGTGGCTGGGGAGAAAGAGAAGTCAGGAAGCCCTGGACGGAGTCACACACCTCTCGCAAATGGCAAGATGTCCATCCACCTGTCTGCCACACCTCCCCATGGACATCTGAGGTTTCGGTTGTAGGCAAGAGGAAAGCACAGGATCCTGGGCGGACACAAGGCAAGTCCGAGGCAAGGCAATGTGGTGTCAAGGCCAGGTCCGACCGGCCTGAAATGCATCTCACCTCCCTTGAATCCTTGCAGGAGGTTCTGTGATGTCAGGGAAGGGTCAGAGCATCCTGGAGCAGCCGCGGAATGCTTACAAACAGTGCAGCTTCTGGGAGGGAAGGGAAAGGTCTGTTTATTTATTATTTTATTTCGTTATTTAAAAAGAGTTCAATCCCACCTTAACCTCCCCAAAAGGACCCCACGGCAGCAATGGGGGAAAATTTTTGAACCCACGAAGAGAAGAGAAACCAAGTGGGCAGGAGGAGGGTGCTCTGGAGAAACCGTGACTTTGAAAGAGCAGAGTTGGATGATGTGGGTGTGTTTCTGATAGTGATTTGAACCCGCCACCCAAATAGTCAGTTCTTGTGATAAAACTGACTCGTCCCAAAAAAGAATTGGGACAGAGTTCCAGTGGGCAGTACCAAACCTTGGCCTAGATTCCAACTCCGTGGGGGAGGCCGGTGGGCTTGGGGGAGCAGCAGCCCCTCACAGCCGCTTTCCTGCTTCCTCCGAGCCCGATAGAGCCCCCAGGGCGCCCCAAAATGGATCTGGTTGATGGAAGACGAAAGCCACCCCACCGCGGGTTCTCCAGACCTGCGGTGGATCTCCTGCAGGTGCGGCAAAGAAAGACCTCTTCTTGCATAATTCAACAGCGCTTGGCCTCTTATTTCAACCGAGACAGCTCATAAATCAGGACTTTTCGGGCAGCCAGGAGCAGATTAGCTCCGACTGTGTGCCAGGATGGAGCAAAGAGGAGTTGGCCTGTTTAGGTTCGCCCAAGGCCTGCCCAGCTCTGATCAACTCCCCCCCCCCCCGAGTTATGGCTGTCTGTGGTGTCCCCTAATTTACAGCATTGTTTCTATCGAACGCTCCCAGGGGAGCATAAGCAGGCTGTTAGTTCCTGTCCTTCTTGCATTGATCCTCTCTCCCCAACTCAGCGCAGCAGGAGCTGATTTAAGGGGTGCTTGTCTGCTTAATTTGTGCACCAGAAAATCCGACAAATTCTGGGATTCAGTCCAGGCCAGGAACAGCCTCTTGTTTGGTTTGGTTCTCGGTACAAGTTTGAGCCCTCATCCTGACTGCTTGGGGGAACGTAAAGAGGGCTGGAAGAAGGGGACTCTGCACATGGCCCAGAGACATCTTTCCTCAGTCTGGGCACCGAAAACAAGTTCTAGAGAGCTGAGCTCTGAATGGCATTGAGGTACAGTGGACCCTCGTATAACAAGCGGTCTGTTTAAGAGAAAATCCGCTTAAAGGAAAAAAATTCTGGAGATAGGGGGGAATCACTTAACAGAATTGCCTATGGGGCAAATCCGTACAATAGAAAAACAGTTGCGCTTAGGGGTTAATCAGTTTTCAGTGCATTCCTATGGGAAATTTGTACAAAGGAAAATTTGCTTAAAAGCAAAGCAAAGTGTTCTGCTTATATACCGCCCCATACCACTACAAGTAGTCTCTGGGCGGTTTACAATTTTTTAATTACAGTGTGCAGGCTACACATTGCCCCACCCCCAGCAAGCTGGGTACTCATTTTACCGACCTTGGAAGGATGGATGGCTGAGTCAACCATGAGCCTGCTAACCTGGGATTGAACCCGGGTCATTTGGAACGAATTAATTTCTTTATATAAGGTAGCACTGCATCACTTACAGACACTTCTTTGATGGGTGAAATGCTTTTAAATGCACCGGTAGTCTGCTTGTGCCAGAGCTGGGTGGGATAGATGATAATTAGCACCATTATGCAGATGAGACAAATGAGGACCAGACACACAAGCGCGCACACACTAGCTAAGAGACCCTTAGCTAGACGGTGACAGAGGTGGGACCAAGCCTGAGGGCCTAGGACCAAATTCTTTCTGTGCTCAAAAAATAAAATAAAACTCTGTGCATGCTTACTTCCCCTTTTGCTCTTTGCCATGACTCCGCACCTTTCTGTGGCTGGCCCCTTGAACCTAAATCAGGTTCCAAGACCTAGGGCAGGCCTGCCCAAAGTCCGGCCCGGGGGCCAAATCCGGCCCTTCATGCATTCTGAGTGGCCCGTGGCTGGCTGCCCCACCTCTCCCTCCCCCCGCTTCACCCCATGTTTTTTTTAAAAGAAAGTGGGTGGGGCTTGCAGTGGGGTGGCAGGGTTGGGGAGCAACGAGCCCCTGACACATTCTCAGCCACCAAATCTGGCCCTCCTTACAAAAAGTTTGGGCACCCCTGACCTAGGGTGTCTAATCCGCCCGCCCACCCCCATCACAAGAAACCCTGTGTGCTTGTGCATGGTCCTCTGGAGGCATTTCCCCTGGGGGGGGCATAGGTTTTTGCATGGGTCCCATGGGGTGCTGGAGCGTGGAAGGTGCAAGCCATGGGGTGCTGTCAGCCATCCAGAACTGGCTCAGCACAGGGGGCTTCTGGGAATCTAGGCTGCGTTCGTTTCTCAGCTCCTTCCATTTCGTGTGTGTGTGTGTGTGTGTGTGTGTGTGTGTGTAGTGTCAAACCCCTTCTTATCAATTTCTCCTTTCCCTCCGGCCAAGGTCACAATTCAAATCACTGCCCCCCCTGTCTTGGGCGTCACCCCGCTTCCCCCAAACCCACGATGGCTCTGTGAACAGTTACTCAAGGCGTTACCCCAATGTTTAGGACGACCTCTTTCTACTTTGGAGCCCCCGCCCCCCAGGGGCCACGCGGGGACCCTTGCCCCCTCTGGAGCAAACCCTCCATGTACCCCTACCGCCCTCCCCATCCATTGCAAGGAGTGGGTCTCTCCTTTCCGGGACGGGGGGTGGGGGGTGGGCTACGATGCCAAGCAGAAACCCGGTGGGTGGGTGGGTGGGTGGGTGGGTGGGATGCCTCCCTCTCTTGACTGCTGGCACCTCCAGCCTGGCGCGATGGCGGCTTTCTTGAGATCTCGTGCAGAAAGCACTCCAAAGGAGCCGATCTCCTCAAGTAGGGGGTGGGGGGGACATCGGAGTAACCCCCCCCTTTCATTTCCCCCGAGATCAGTAAAGGACACGCGAACCACCCTGACAAGGGTGCCTCGTCTCTTGCACCGCGGGGGGTGGATTAAGTCATTTGCCTTCACCACCAAAACGGGGGGGGGGAGGAGGAGTGTTACAATTTGCCAATGCCTCCCACCCCCACCCCACCCCACCCCACCCCGCTCGGAGCTCTGTCACGGGCGTCTTCTGATGGGACTCTTCTCTCGATCGCGCCCTCTCTCTCTCCTCCTGCCCGCTTCTCCAGTTCTTTGCTCCTCGCCACATCCGCACACCCAAACACACACACACACACACACACACACACACACACACACACACACACA
>JAHTLZ010003328.1:390057-430700 GCA_023846285.1 Phrynocephalus versicolor
TTTGTCACCTGGGATGGACTTTTCCTCCAGGAATCTGTCCAATCCCCTTTTGAAGGCATCCAGGCCAGATGCCATCACCACATCCTGTGGCAGGGAGTTCCATAGACTAACAACGCGCTGGGTGAAAAAAATATTTTCTTTTGTCTGTTCTTACTCTCCCAGCCCTCAATTTGAGTGGATGTCCCCTAGTTCTGGTGGATCACCGGTGGGTGACACCAGGACCCAAATGAGGGGAGCCTGACCAGCCGGTGGATGGGCGTGCTGGGAAGATCTCTTACACAAGCCCCCCTTTCTGGGAATTTCTGTGGAAGAAATTCCCACTGGGTGACATCCCCTTTCAGGGGGAAATGTACAGGAGCGTAGGATGGAGTCCAGGGACCCTTCTAATTAACATTTGGACCGGTGGAGAGTGGATACCTGTTATCCCACCCATCCTTCCCTTCACAGGACAAGGTTCTGGCTGCATCTAGTCCATGGGACAGCTGCCTAGATGCCCTAAACAGATCCAATCTCGCCTGATTTTGGAAGCTAAGCAGGGTTGGCCCTGGTTAGTACTTGGATGGGCGACCACCAGGGAATACCAGTTGCTGTAGGTGCCTGGAGCAGGAACTGGCAAACCATTCCAGTATTGCTGCCAAGAAAACTCCATGGACATGGGGTCACAAAGAGTCAGTGACAACTGCAATGACACAACACACACACAGTCCATGGGACAGCTTCGTAAAATTCCTCTCTGCCCCTCTTTCGTTTCTTTAATTCTTTTCTTTTATTTTCTTTTTGCATGAAAACTTGCAGGATCCCACCAGCCGATGGGGTAGAGCCATCTTAATGAAACTAGTAATGGAGAACTTAGCAAAGAAGGGTTATTTTTTTCGGGCTCCCAAATTTGCGCAGCAGGGTAGGGGCTCCCCGCAGGCAGTGCCCGAGTATGAGATGGTATAGCGGGGCTGTCACTAGGCTCTGTTCCCCCCTTGAACAGCAAATTCCCAAACCTGGCAGAAAAGCCCTTTAAAGGATAGCTGCAAGCAAAAAATAATAATAAAATAAAATAATAAACAAGCAAACAAATGAGAGAGAGCCTCCAGCTGTGGAAGTGGTCTGGGTCTCTTTGAGGGCCCCGCGGGCAATCGCATTCTCCCCCACCACTGAGAGGTTGAGAGTTGGATGGATAGCTCAAGAGTTAGGGTCTCTGGCTACAGAGCCAGAGGTTGGCAGTTCGATTCCCCGCTGGGTCACTTGAGAGAAGAGCCAGCCTGGGTAGCCTTGTGGGCAAGTGGCACAATCCCAGGGCAACCCCAGAATAAGAGATGGGGAAACCACCTCTGAGTATTCTCTACTAGGAGAACGCTGAAAAGGGTGGTCGTAAGAAAGAATTGACTTGTGAAATCATTCTTATTATTTTTATTGAAGTCTGCGGTGGGTTATTAATTAAGAAAGCCAACTGCAAAGAGAGGTGAACCAAATTTAGCCAACAGACCTGGGGTAGAGCTGCAAGCATCAACAGCTTTGTCCTTTTACCCTGCTCATCTTTAATTACAGTAGGACCTCCCTCTCTGCAGGATAAGTACCCACTCATTCATTTATGCACAGCCTGGAAATAAAATTAAAAAAAAACAAAAAACCAGAAATGCATGTTGAATTTCCAGGGTGTATTTATCAGAACTGGCCACTAGGTGGAGACAAAGACTATGCAATGCACCAGATTCCATGCACCCAGGTTTTTCAGCCTCTGCCTTAGAAACTATCCCAGTGGTTAACCAGCTCCTCCTGTCTTGATTTAAACACTCTTGTAACAACCTTTAAGCTCCAATCAATGGGCCTTCTCAGTAAACCAAATTAAATGCTTGAACTTTGGGAGAATCGGGCGGGATAAAAAGTGGCCTCAAAAAGAAAAGCCATGGAGAAGCCACATGGCAGCATGACCAGGAAAAGTAACAGGGGATGGTTTTAAGCAAAGGCACAACTTGGCAGGAAGCCCTTGCCTAGTGCCAGAAGGTTTCCTGTAGTGGCAAAATGTGGGTGCCACCACCTTAAAGACCATCCCCTCAAGTTGGTGTTAACTCCTGACAAGTAATGTTGTGAGAAGTTACAGCTGGACAGTAAAAATAAGGTGGCAAGTAGTTTAAAAAATACGATCTGAGTGCAATGAGTTACTTTTGTAAGTTACTTTTAAGGGCATTTATAGGCATTTGTTGGAGGTGGTTGGTCAGGCCAAGGTTTTATCAATCCTAAGTGCCAAGGGAAGTTTTCTTAAAGTTGTCTGTTGCACTTTGGAAACCTTTGCAATGTGCAATATCAGAATTGGCCACTAAAGGGCACCATGGAATACCCCCCATAGCTGACAGAGCAATCTAATAATAAAGTGCAACACAAGCACTGTTAATTTTAGTCAGCCTGGCTCCCATGAAGTAATACAATGACTTCCCTTTTGCAAAAAAAAAGAAGAAAAAAGAAAACCATCCAGGTTTTGCCAGGCACCACGTTTTTGAACCTCCAGCGTTGAAGAGACAAAGATCAGGAGATCCCGTGATTATCAAAATGGGCCGGAGCTGAACTGAATGAGGAGGGGCTGTATATCATAAAATCACAGGAGAATTGGAAAGGATTTAAAAGGCCATCAACCTTCTGTTCAGTGCCAGAATCCAAATCAAAGCAGATCTGACATGGGGGGGGGGCAATTTTCTCTTGAATGCCTCCCGTGTTGGAGCACTCATCGCCTACAAAGGTCATTGGTTCCACAGTTGTACTGCTCTAACAGTTAGGAAGTTTTTTTCCTGGTATGCAGCCTAAATCTGTCTTCTTGTAGCCTGAACCCACTGTGTGTTATGCACCCTGGGTTCATCGAGAAGAGATCCTGCACCTCCTGTGTAGAAGACCACCTTTCAAGTCTTTGAAGAGAGGTATCTTATCCCGGTTTTTCTGTTTGCAAGGTTCACCGTGCCAAGTTCATTCTCTGTTTCCTCCTCAGGGAGTGATGGTGAACCTTTTAGAGACCGAGTGCCCAAACTGCGATTCAAAACCCACTAATTATTCGCAAAGTGCCAATACAGCAGTTTAACCGGAATCCAGGTGACGGTGAAGGGGCGATGTCGGGTGCCCACAGAAAGGGCTCTTGAGTGCCACCCTTATCACCTGTGCCATAGGTTCGCCAGCACTGTACTAGGGCTTGGTTTCCAGCCCCCTGATCATCCTGGTTGCCCTCCTCTCAACATGCTCCAGTTGGTCAGCCGCATCCTTCTGCAACTGTGGGATCCACAGCTTCCAACCTCAGTTTCCAGCTAAGGCTGGGAGACAACCCTGCCTGAAGCTCTGGGGACCACCACCACCTCCCACCGGCCTTTCCCATTCTCATGCCCTCCGGGGTGTGGAACTACAGTTCCCATCCATGTCGAGGTTCCTCTTGCCTGGGGCCACAGTGGGACCTGACAGAGCTTCTGGAAGTTACCCTTGATCACACGGGGACCGATTTCACGAGGCATCCAACACGGCGACACCTTCTGAATGCGGCCCCCTGTCCACTCCACCCTGATGTTGTCCCCCCCTTTTCCTTCATCCCCTTTCTTGCAAGGAGAGAATGGGGTGGAAAGGGGGGAAGAATGGGGGAAGGAGGCAGACAGTTACAGTTGGTAGCCCTCTGCCAGAAGGTCTCGTCCTGTACTCTGGAAGGAACACCCATGGACGGGCAAGCCAAGGAACTCGCCAGTACCCGTCTGTGCAGTGTTGCGCATGCTGCAGCTACCCTGTGTGTGTGTGTGTGTGTGTGCGTGCGTGCATGTGGTATGTCCTTCCGTCTTAGAGGGTGCTCCCGTTTTCCTGATGTCTTGAGCAAGGGATCTCCCTGATTAGCGTGCCAATAATAATATATTGTTTTATATCACTTTAACATTATTTTTATTTTATTGTGTTACTAATTGTGGTTTTATTGTATACATTGTTTGAATGTATTAATTGTTGTAAGCCGCCCAGAGTGACCTCGCTGCCAGATGGGCGATATAAAAACCCAATAAATAAATAAATAAATAAATCTCCCGGCACTTGGCTTCCTAAGCTGTCTAAGGCAGGCTGTCGCAGTGGGACAAGAACGGAAAGTTGTCATTGAGGCTGGTGTGCAGGAGAGGTCCTTCGGCAAGGTGAAATGGTGTTGGCGGTGGCGGCAAGCAGCGGGGGGTGGGGGGGAGGTCACACCACAGATCATTCCCCGTGTGTGACAAGGAGGGTGTTGCAAAGAAGTACGTTCCCTGGAAAAGCATCCGGGACATCTCCAAACAGTCACGTAGTGCGAGACTGCTTTCGTCCCCACTGGAGGGAAAAGAAGGTTTTTAAATGCTCGTCTTGCTGAATGGTCATCTGATTCCAGGGACCCAGTCTTAAATACTTGCATTGGTGTGGCAACTGTTCCCTCCTCTTCCCCCCCCCCCCCCCGTCTCCCCTTTTACAGACAAATTCAACACTACAAGTCCACGTTGTTCAAATTAAATCTTCTGGGCAGCTTTTGAAAAGAGGACAAGGCCTGGAAGCTTACATAGTGCCCCCTCTTCCACCGCCAGCCATTCATGTTGTTGTTGTTTTTAGTGATGATCTACTTATTCGTAAACATTTCTGAATCTAGCATATTCTGAATGCAGAGACGCTGTAATAAAGCATAACACAGGGGAAAGAGAGTTATATGCGAGTCTCTAATGGTTCACATCCATTGTGCCAGTAGTGGCCAAAATTTGGCCCGCCAGATGTTTTGGGCAACTCCCAGAATTCCAAGCCTGTATTGCCAATGACAAAGGACTGTAGGAGTTGTGGTCCAAAACCTCTGGAGGGCCGAAGTTTGGCCACCACTGTTACACTGTTGATGGTTTGTTGATGTTTCATTCATGTTTGGTTCTCTTTTTTTGGGAGGAAAGAAAAGGGCTGATTGTCCTGAAAATGACCTCCCACATGGCATTTTGGCTTCTTCAGGGGACGCATGAACCAGAGGAGCTCAAATTGCCATCGTGGGGTGGTGGTGGTGGAATAAGGACGCCCCTGCTTTGAAAAGGAACGCCGCTTCCCTCTCCGGCTTGCCCCAGCCCATAAAACGTTACAGGTCGTGTTGTGGCTTTTCAAGGTGCAGAAGAGAGCGACTAAAATGATTACTGGGCTGGGGCACCTCCCTTATGAAGAAAGGCTAAAACATTTGGGCCTCTTTAGTCTGGAAAAAAGGCGCCGGGGGGGGGATATGATTGAGACGTACAAAATAATGCAGGGCATGAGTAAAGTGGATAGAGGGAAGCTCTTCTCTCTCTCCCAAAATACCAGAACTAGGGGACATGCACTCAATTTGAGGGCTGGGAGAGTAAGAACTGACAAAAGAAAATATTTTTCACCCAGCGCGTTGTAAGTCTATGGAACTCCCTGCCACAGGAGGAGGTGATGGCATCTGGCTTGGATGCCTTCAAAAGGGGATTGGACAGATTCCTGGAGGAAAAGTCCATCACGGGTTACAAACCATGATGGAGATGTGTAATTCCCCAGGCTTAAAACCAGGGTACTTCAAGGGCCAGATGCAGGGGAGTGGGATCAGGAGAGAGAGATCTAGTCTTGTGCGCTCCCAAACGCATCTGGTGGGGCCGCTGTGAGATACAGGAAGCTGGACTAGATGGGCCTTTGGCCTGATTCAGCATGGCTCTTCTTATGTTCTTATGTTCATGTCCACTCTTGACCAATTTGCACACGGAAGGCAGAGGGAACACCTGGGGAGGAGGCATTGGAAGTGGGGGGGGGTTGCCAACGCCTGCCCTTCTTGGGGAGGAGGGGCACGTCACCCAAGGGATGGTGCAGAACAAGGATGTGGTTGAGTTGTACAAAATAATGCAGGGCATGAGTCAAGTGGATAGAGGGATGCTCTTCTCCCTCTCACAAAATACCAGAACTAGGGGACATCCGCTCCAACTGAGGGTTGGGAGAGTGAGAACAGACAAAAGAAAAAAGAAATTCACCCAGCGCCTTGTTAGTCTGTGGAACTCCCTGCCACAGGAGGTGGTGAAGGCATCTAGCCTGGATGCCTTTAAAAGGGGACTGGACAGATTTCTGGAGGAAAAGTCCATCATATGTGACAAACCATGATGGGGGTGCATCATCTCCAGGCTTAAAACCGGGGTACTTCAAGGGCCAGATGCAGGGGAGGGGTATTAGGAAACAGATATCTAGTCTCATGCGCTCCCGGACACTTTTGTTGGGGCCACTGTGAGATCCAGGAAGCTGGACTAGATGGGCCTTTGGCCTGATCCAGCAGGGCTCTTACGTTTTTATGTTGGCTGGCAAGAGGTCTACCCCCTTGTTGGCAGAATCTGACCAGCAGGAGCTTGGGGGGGGGGGGAGGATGCAAAAAGGGCTGGGGAGGGGTGTGCATCCCCCCGGTCCTCATTTTGCTCATCCTGGCTTAGGCCCTCACGAGAACCCTACAAGGTAGGCTGTCAAGGGCAGTGACTCAGTGACTCCTGCCTTATCGGCCAACCCTGGCTTCAGATTGGTTCGCCATCCTGTCAGAAGAGGGATGCCCATCTGGGTGGAAAGGGCCCAGAAGGAGGGAGCACAGGCCCCAATGGGCTATGGGGCTGAAAGAGCAAGGTGTCGGGGGGGGGGGGAGAGGTATGAAGAGCAGACGGGGTTCCCTTACTCAGGGTAAGAAAGAGCTTGTGAATCGAGCAGGAGCCTGGGTGAGCTTGCAAACTTGTGAACAGATTTTCTCCCACCACCACCCCTGGTCCCCCCACCCCCAGCCACTAGCACCGGAAGGATCCCCCACCCCCTTGGAAGACAGGCTTCCTCGCTGCCTGTTCTGAGCCGCAGGCAGCCAGGCTGTGGGTTCTGTATCAACGCTCCAACATTACCATCCCCAGCTGCCGCCACCCCCTGCCTCTGTGTTTGTAGTCTGAGGAGCCAGCTGAGAAAAGCATCTCGCTGGCATTGGATAGAAGCGGAGAAATTGGGGGCCAGCTGAGAGTGGGGATTTTAACTCCCAGGGATTTGGGGGCGGGGAAGATATATATATATAT
The DNA here is from genome assembly GCA_023846285.1 of Phrynocephalus versicolor. Classification (NCBI taxonomy): domain Eukaryota; kingdom Metazoa; phylum Chordata; class Lepidosauria; order Squamata; family Agamidae; genus Phrynocephalus; species Phrynocephalus versicolor. The sequence goes on from JAHTLZ010003328.1 coordinate 397,086, forward strand.
ATAAAGATGGGATGTAGGATTCCTGGCTCTTCTGTTCCAATACGCAGGAATCTAGGTCAATCCCCATTCTGTCTGAGCTGATGGTCAGTAACGGGAAAGGCATCCATCGTGGGCCACCTGTTAAGATCTTTGGACAAGGTAGCCTCAGGTGGTCTAGTGTGTGTGTGTGTGTGCGTCTGTCTGTCTGCCTAACAGAGAGAAATGTAGGGTGGTGCATCTAAGTAAAAAGAATGAATCGCACAGATATAGGATGGGAGACACCTGGCTGGAAAATAGTACCCGTGAAAGGGATCTGGGAATCTTGGTGGACCACAAATTGAACATGAGTCAGCAGTGTGATGCGGCGGCCAAGAAAGCCAATGCGATTCTTGGTTGCATCAAAAGAACCATGGTGTCTAGATCAAGGGAAGTGATAGTACCACTCTATTCTGCTCTGGTCAGACCCCACCTGGAGTACTGTGTCCAGTTCTGTGCGCCTCAATTTAAAAAGGGTGTTGACAACCTCGAACAGGTCCAGAGGAGGGTGACCAAGATGATTGAGGGTCTGGAAGGAATGGCTTATGAGGAGCGGCTTAGGGAACTGGGAATGTTTAGCCTTTTAAAAAGAAGGCTGAGGGGGGATATGATAGCTATGTTTAAATATTTGAAAGGATGTCACATTGAAGACGGAACAGAGTTGTTTTCCATGGCTTCAGAGACTAGGATGCGGGGCAAGTCTCAAACTACAGGAAAAGAGATTCCATTTGAACATTAGGAAGAACTCCATAATGGTTAGAGCTGTTCAGCAGTGGAATAATATGCTGCCCCACAGGAGGGTGGTGGAGTCTCCTTCTTTGGAGGTTTTTAAGCAGAGGCTGGACGGCCATCTGTCGGAAATATTGGGGATGGGGGTTCCTGCATGGCAGGCGTTTGGACTGGACGGCCCTTGAGGCCTCTTCCAACTCTATGATTCTATGACTTATTCTGCATCATGGGGCATCAGCTGTCAGTTTAATTGATGTCAACTAATCACCCCACTTCTGCCAGGCCATTGTCACTTTGGAGGTTCATGACCAGCTCCTGTGGTTTCAATTCAGGCAGCCCCTGCCCCCTAAATCCACCTACCTGGGGCCTATAAGCCTGTGGCCTAGACCTGGTACTCCAGGTGTATCAGGCAAGCATATGGCGAATGCATAAAAGCTCCCCAGATGTTCCTGGACTGCAACTCCCAGAAACCCCTTCCAGCACAGCAAGTGGTAGAGGCTTCTGGGAATTGCAGTCCAGGAACATCTGGGGACCCACCGGTTGAGAACCACTGGGTTACACACAGTATTACACACAGTAGCTCAGCCAATTCCATTGTACACTGGTTGTACAATGACAATAAAGGTTATTATTAAAAGTATTGGGATTTAGAAAAAAAAAGTAAGCACAAAGAGGCCAAAGGGAGGTGTAAAGGAGGCAGATTTGTGGAGGCACTGGCATTGTTCTCTCGGAATTGGCAGGCCCAGCAGGATCATGTCTGTTGAATCCGAGTCAGGGCTGGCAGGTAGAAGGACAGGTGACTTGACATGGGGCATGATCCTGGCTTTTGGAGTTGTGCTACAGCAGAAGATTTAATCCAGGGGTGTGCTTTCTGGAGCCTCAGGCAGGTCCCTTGACCGGGGGGGGGCGCCTTGACCGGGGAGGGGGGATTGGGTTTCAAGGCCTCATTGATTGATTGATTGATTGATTGATTGATTGGATAGGATTTTGATATTTCCCATTGGGCAGCAAAGGCCACTCTGGGTGGCTTAGCACAGTAAACAAAATAGCATAACAGTTGGGCCAATGCATAAATAAGCACAGGTCAACCATAAGACACGACACAGTGGGGGCTGCCCATGTGGGTGGTTTTGGAGGATGATCGGATAAACTGGGCGGGGCTGTGTGTCTAAAGGGGAGAGGGGAATATGGTTGTGCTGGTCAAATGAGATCTCCAAAACCAGAGGCAGCCCAGCCTTAAAAAAAACCAGATGCTGGCAGGCAGAGGGAAGGATGAGGAATGTTTTACTCCTTCAGAGACCCTGCTTTGTAAGCTTCTGGCTGCCTCTTTGCTGGAAAGTGGATACTTTGCAAGGGGGGTGCAGTTTGATCCATCAGGGTTCTTTGTAGAAATCAGCTCCCTGCCTCCCCGCTCTTCCATGCACATGCACACACACACACACACACACACACACACCTCCAGTTACCCATCCTCTTGCCTGGATATCCAGGTACACAGCCTGCCAGCAGCGAGCTGAGATCTATCCTTCCCACCACCCTTCCTCCCTCTCCGCCTCTGCCTGGCGGTTTTCTTGGCACTGGTTTTGCAACTCATTACCCTGGGGTGTCCTTGCAGCTGGCAAAGCAGCGCGCTTGCCGGTGGGACGCTGCCAACACACACCCGCGACCGGGCCCGAAGTGCTTGCGTTGACACTACAGTGGGCCGTCTCTTTTCGGATTATCTCAGGATGCAATTCTGCTCTCCCCCCCACACACACCTTTTGTTGGGGGGGGGGGGGGAGCCAGAAAACGCATTGTGTGGGGGGGGTGTGGGGGGGTTGTGGGGACAGCAGATACCTTCTTCCATTCCAGCGTCCTGGGACAAGGGTGTTGGGACAGCCAGGTCCCCTGGCACACCCATCCAGCTTGCCAGATACTTTATTTTCATACAATCCTAGAGTTGGAAGAGACCTCAAGGGCCATCTAGTCCAACCCCCTGCCATGCAGGAACCCCATCACAATATTTCCGACAGATGGCCATCCGGCCTCTGCTTAAAAACCTCCAAAGAAGGAGACTCCACCACCCTCCTATGTGGCAGCATATTATCCCACTGCCGAACAGCTCTAACTGTCATGAAGTTCTTCCTAACGTTTAAATGGAATCTCTTTTCCTGTAGTTTGAAACCTTTGCCCCGAGTCCTGGTCTCTGAAACCATGGAAAACAAACCTGTTCCCTCTTCAATGGGACATCCTTTCAAATATTTAAACATAGCTATCATATCCCCTCTCAGCCTTCTTTTTGAAAGGCTAAACATTCCCAGCTCCCTAAGCCATTCCTCATAAGACATTTCCTCCAGACCCTCAACCATCCTGGTCGCCCTCCTCTGCATCCATTCGAGGTTGTCAACATCCTTTTTAAATTGAGGCGCACAGAACTGGACACAGGACTCCAGGTGGGGTCTGACCAGAGCAGAATAGAGTGGTACTGTCACCCCATTGGTGTGTTGTTGCATCCTAGGGCAGTGATGGAGAACCTTTTAGATTCCGAGTGCCCAATCTTCAGATCAAAACCCATTTTTTTCTGCCAAGTGCCAATACAGCAATTTAATTTGAATGCAGGACAGGTGGCTGTGAATGGGGCAATGTCGGGTGCCCCCAGAAAGGGCTCCGAGGGCCACCTTTGGCACCCGTGCCATAGAGGTTCGCCAACACTGTCCTAGGGACTTTTCAGGGATGCTTGCTAATTTGACCCAAGGCTGTGCTGAGCTGGGGGGGGGGCAGGAATAAGGGGGCAATGGGGGGGGGGTTCCTAGGCTGTGCCTCCCCTGAAGTGATGCAGGGGGTAGGTTGGAGAGAGGACGTGTGCAGAGGGAACCTCTTTCATGGATGCTCCAATCCTCCTCTACCCGGCAGCCACCCCCCACCCCACCCCTACACCCCCAGGGGAATCTGAACCAGAGCTTCAATCGGCCCAAAATCTGCTTTCCATGCCAGGCCTCAGCCCTGGGTTGGCATGAATTAATCTTAAAACAGAAGACGCCCCCCCCCCCAGAAGACATGCCACCACCTCCCAGATCTGGGATTCGGGAAAGGCCTCAGGATTGGAAAATACAGCACATAGGGTCTCGGGACAGGATCCGTCCCATCAAAGAGGGCCTTTTGTGTATGCCCCGCATGCCCCCAACCTCCTAATAGGAGGAAGGTCTGATAAGAAGGGGGAGAGGAGGGGGTCTCCGTGGCTGATGGGTTATTGTGAAGGCTACGGTTTCCCATATAAAAAAAAGGCAGCCAGAGGCCTGGATTCCAGATGCAGGCAGGTGGCAGGAATGGGAGAGGGGATGTTCAGTTATAGGTACAGTAGAACCTTGTATAACCAACAGTTTGTATAACATAAAATCTGTACAACATAAAAAATTCCGGAGATAGGGGAAATTTGCTTAACATAATCGCCTATGGGAAGAATCCGTACAACATAAAAATGGGATTACTCCATTTTCAATGCATTCCTATGGGAATCTGTATAAAGGAAAATTTGCTTAACGTAATTTCATTTGGAACGAATTAATTCCTTTATACAAGGAACCACTGTACCTGGGAAAGTCATGTTGCAGAACTACAACTCCCAGAATCCTCCTGCCAGGATGCTGATTCTGGGAGTTCGCTGGGCTGAGCCTAGAAAACCTCATTTGAATTTCGGTTTCAATGTGCAACAGAAGTGTGGCCTGCTTACAAGACAGTAATCAACCTCAGAAGTCCCCCAGTCTCCACCCCGCCTGCAAACCCTGGCACTTTAAACAAGAAACACACGAGAGGCTTCCTTTTGGTTAAAAAGAGTATAAAAGAGTGTACTTACATTTATTTCTCTAGCAGGCACTAATACAGCTCAGGTTAAATGCAGGTCGAAAGAATAAAGTAAAGAAAAAGAATATTCCCTAAAAAATAGGTTTTCTCTGTGTCCTTTTGCCCACGTGCTGAGACAAAGAAAGGACAGGCATCAGAGCTACATCTTCTCTCTGTGAGTTCCAAAAAATGAATAATGGCTCCTTGCCAAGGCTTACACCTTGAAAGGAGCAGGAATTAGAAAGGCATAGTTTGCAAGCCCCGGGAAATATAAATCCTTCTAATTGGTCCTCATGCAGACAGACCAGGCTAGGTTGTGGCATGCATCACCCTTTTCATCTATGTTGAACATCAGCCAGGTAGATTGGTTTATCCAACACCCCTTCTCAAGCTGTCATGCATTGATTTTCAACAATTCCCATCATGCATCAAAGAGTCTGGAATTGGTCTCTCGGAAGTCCTTCCATCAGCTCAATGCTGCGTTGATTGTCTTCTAGCAGTTGGATAGGTTTTAGTTGTTCCATCCCAAAGTCCTTCAGCGGTTTCCTGATTCAAAGTAGCTCTCTGCAGGCTTTTTCAGCAGCGACCAGCTTGGATTCTTCAACTTCTTCCCAGGTCGCTGGTTCATCTGTGTGCGACGATGTTGCAAGGTAGGACAGATGAAGGGGTGGTACACCTGTTGGGTCATGATGAGCATCTGACTGCTGGTTCTGGAACCTCTGGCAACTCAGTCCCTTGTTCAGCTGCCCTGGCTGCTTCATCTACTGACCAATATTTAAGTTCATCACTCGGTATCCCTGCATCTGTGAGGTTTATCCACCCATGATTGTTGGTTCAGTTCTAGAGTCTAATTTGTGCCTCTTTTCTTTTGGTACGTAGGAGTACGCAATGCTCCCAAAGACTTTAATGTGGGAGTGGGATACATTTGGAGCTTTTCCGTGCCGCAGTTCAAATGGTGTTTTTGCAGTGCCTTTGTTTGGCAATCTATTCTGAAGTTATGTTGCTGTCATGACTGCTTCACCCCAAAGTTGGTTTGGCAATCCGGCATCCGTGAGCATGCATCTGTTCATTTCTACAAGGTATCTCAAGTTTTTTCTCTGCTGAACCATTTTGCTTGGGACTAAAGGGCACAGACCTAATATATGTGATGCCCCATTCCTCTAAGAATGTCTGTGAGTCATCTCCAACATACTCACCACCAGAATCTGAGAGAAAAGTTTGTGGCTTGTGACCAAATTTGTTGCTCACCAGTGTCACATACTTATTTAGAAAGCTGGAAGTCTTACTCTTGGTTTTCAGTAGATAGGTGGTACGGTACCTCAAAAAATCATCCAGAAAAATTAGTGCATACCTATTCCCACCTAGTGAATCAACACAAAATGAACCACACAAATCTGTATGAATCAATTCTAGTACTTTTGTGCTTATTTTCTCAGGATTTGAATGAAAAGAGGGCCTTACTCCCTTTTGTGTGATGCAAAATCTACACAGCTGCTTGTCTGGCTTGTGTCAGGCTGTTTTACCTGAATCCCTCTGGCCATGTTTTTCCTATGCAGTTCCAGGATCACATTGGTCTCTATGTCCAAACCTGCAACGCCACAGATCCAGGCTGGTTTCGTCTTCTTGTACCATCCGTGCCGTGTTGAATTGCACCTGTTCGTCTAAGAGATTAACTTTGAAGATGCCATCAGATTTATATGCTTCTAGAACTACGACGCCATCCTTTTCGACTGTTTCTTTATTTTTATAAAAGCACACTTTGAAGCCTTTTTCTGTAAGAGCAGAGACACTGAGGAGACTACACTGTATCTCTGGCACATATAGGACACCCTTCATGTTGTTTATATGAGTCATATTTCCTACAGGACAGACCAGGGATCCAGATCCTATCCCTTGTATCTTTACATTAGTCCCATCTGCCACTCGAATTTCTCCATCAGCATTTGAATGAAAGCTTTTAAAAAAATTAATTTGGTTTGTCACATGGTGACTCGAACTGCTATCAAGAACCCATGCATCTGTATGGTCAGTTAGATTGAGAGTGGCTTTGCAAACACTAAATGCATGGCATAGAGTGGCTTAGCTTCTCTGGCTTTTACATTTGCTCTTCTGACCTGAAGGCATAGGCTGCTTTCTGCGCTCCTTTTGTACAGGATTGGGAGAGCTGCCATTGGCTGAAGAGTCTTTGCGGGCGTAACAGTGCTTGGCTCTATGGCCCACCTTGCCACAAGACCAGCAAGCATCACATGATTGGACAGGAGACATGGCCTTGCTATGGCCTCTAGTTCGAATCATGTTGTAACCTGATCCACTATGCTCTGGATCACAGGAGGAGGAAGCTGCACTCTCCTTGCATTCCTCTCTGAGAGCTTTAATGCATGCGTGAAAAGGCAATTTGAGGGCATTGATAACAGAACAACAGCCACTAAATTTCTCACTTAGAGATGCCATGAGGAAGAGCCTCATCTGATCATCAGTGAACCCAAGGCCCGTGCTATTCAGAGTATTCACTAAGTCAAGAAATTCAGAGATGTGTTTTTCTGAATCTTTCTTATCATGCAGACGAAGCCCAACCAATCTTCGGAAAAGGGCAATCTGAGAATGTTGGCTGGCTGCACCATAGGCTTCCTCTAGTTTCTCAATCATTTCTTTTGCTGTTTCACATCCGTGAATGTAATGCAGCTGGTTATCTTTTAAACTGAAAACAATGATATATTGAGCCTTTGCATCTTGCCTTTCCCATGCAATTTTTGCATCTGCATCAGTGGGCTTTTCATTTTTCACACAAGAGGAGATATCCAGGGCTTGTAATCCCAGCATCAGCCTCAATTTCCATTTTTCAAAGTTATTAGAATTTAGCTCAGGTAACTTCCCTGCATAACCAGAATTTTGAGCAGCGCCTTCCATGCTCAGAGAAAAAAGCAGTAATATTGCTCTTCTACTTTTAAACAAACAGCAGCACCAGCAGCAAACAAAGGAATCTTTTCAGCTAGTTTGCATATAGAGAGGTGGTGGGGGGGGAGAGAAACAAAGAACACAGTCACTTTTTAAAATAAACCCAAAAAATACTTCTTTGTTGATCTTTCTCTGTAAGCTTTTCTTTATTAATTAATTAGATCACAAGAAACTCAGGCAACTTGTTGGCAAAGCTAAAAAATATTTGAATTTCTGTTTCAATGTGCAACAGAAGCAATGGCCTGCTTACAAGAAAGTAATCAAGTTTAGAATTTTCCCACTCTCCACCCCTCCTGCAAACCCTAGCACTTTAAACAAGAAACACACAAGACGCTTCCTTTCCTTTAAAAAGAGTATAAAAGGGAGTTCACTTACATATTTCTCTAGCAGGCACTAATATGGCTCAGGTTAAATGCAGGTCGAAAGAATAAAGTAAAGAAAAAGAATATTTCTGAAAAAAGGTTTTCTGAAAAAAGGTTTTCTCTGTGTCCTTGGACAGACATCACAGAGCTATACCTTCTCTCTGTGAGTTCCCAAAAACAAATAATGGCTTCTTGCCAAGGCTTACACGTGGAAAGGAGCAGGAAGTAGAAAGGCGTGCTTTGCAAGCCCCGGGAAATATAAATCCTTCTAATTGGTCCTCATGCAAATAGATCCAACTAGGTTGTGGCATGCATCACCCTTTTCATCTATGTTGAAAATCAGCATGATAGATTGGTTTATCCAACACTTTGGTGGTGGTGGGGGGGTGGCGGCCCCCTTTCATAATCAGCCCCTCCCTCCCTCCCCAAAGCAGAGCTAGCAGGGGAATAAATATTTCTTTAAGGACTACAGCTACCAGAATCCTATAACCAGCAGCAGTCTATGCTGCGCGAGAGAGACTGGGCTTTGTAATCCAATAGATCTTCCAGTAAGTTCTTTTTTTTTGGGGGGGGGGGCTCAGGCAAGGAACCCCGTTCTGGAGGAAGGAGAAGGAGGGGGGGGGTCCATTTGCTACCTTGGCTAGCCCAATTGGGGAAGATGGGCTTCCACCTCCCGCGGCCTCCCTTCCTCTCGCCTTGCCTCCTTTTTGCGGAGCGTTCACACGAGACTCGCGCGGGTCGAAAAAGAGGGAAAGCGGGGTGGGTAGGTGGGTGGGTTTCCTTTGTCCGAGAAAGGAGCCCCGCCTGCTGGGCCTTGGAGTCGTTGGATCCTACAGAGGCAGGAAGCAGGCTGTCCCGGTCCTTGCCCTCCACCCCACCGGAGGGTCCCGTCCCGTCCAACCCACTCCCCGCCTGGATGCAGGACCCTCTCCTCCTCCTCGACCCCCCAGCAGAGTGTCCCCAAGTTCCCTTCTGAGTCCGCCGCCGCCAGGATTCTCCATCACCCCACCACCACCACCACCACCACCCTGAGCCGGGAAAGTTACCCTGTGGGTCCAGGACGCCCCATACTAATAACTTTCCCCCATCTCTCCTGGCTTGGAACAAGTTTTGGACTCCAGCCCCCATGTTCCCCCGACCAGCGTGGCTTGGGTTAGGCACTACCGGTCCCATACTCCCCCACCAGCCAACAGGTTTGGCAAAGGGGTTCTTTCCCCCCCCCATCCTCTCCCGACCAGCTCTTCACCTTCCTCCTCTTCCTCCTCCAACCCCGGCCCCCCCCCCCCACCCCGACCCCCAGCCCACCCCAGCCAGGCAGGCAGGCAGGCAGGCAGGCAGGCAGCCGTCGATGGGTGGGTGGGTTGGGCAGCCCTTGAGTCTCGTGTTGCAGAGTCCGAAAGCGACTCCCTCCCACCCCCACCCCCCAAAAAACGCCCAGCCCCCCTCCACTCCTTCCCTTAATCCTCCCACTCCCTCCCCCCCTCCCAGCACCGCCACCCAGATGTTTCACCGCTGGGGAGGCGCCTCCCTGCCTTAATCCTGAGTGAATCTTGATTTTTTTCCCTCCCTTTTTCTTCCCTCTTAAGCTGTCAACCTCCAGGCCATGGGCGGGAATGCTCGGGGGCGGAGGAGGGAACCCCCCCAGTGCGTCTGCCTCTCTCTGTATATGTGTGTGTGTGTGTGTGTGTGTGTGTGTGTGTGTGTGTGTGTGTGTGTGTGTGTGTGTGTGTGTGAGTGAGTGTGGATAGGAGGGAGATCACCCCAAAGAGATTTCTGCTGCTCATTTATTCTGGCCAGGCTTTCCCAACACAACTGCTGGTTTGGAACACACACACACACACACACACACACACACACACACACACACACACCCTGCACATACTTTAGGGCAGTGTTGGCGAACCTATGGCACGGGTGCCAAAGGAGCCCTTCCTGTGGGCACCTGACATCACCCCTTTCACTGCCACCTGGATCCAGGTTAAACTGCTGTATTGGCACTTTGCGAATAATTAGTGGGTTTTGAATCACAGTTTGGGCACTATAAAAGGTTCGCCATCACTGCTTTAGGGCCTTCTGACTCACCTTTCTGGCCTGGGGAAAGTCCCTCAAGGCCACCCCACAGGCCTCTCCCCCCCCCAAAAAAGTCAAATAAGAACCCACTACTATTGAATCCCAGGCCAGTTTTCCCAGGCTTGGGTCCTGCGGATCTCAACCTTTCCTCTACCCTCCGTTCCTCCAGCCTGGCACCTTCTAAGGACTCCCTTCCCCAGAGTGGTGGCAGGGGATACTGGCATTTGTAGTCCACAAAAGGGGACATTTCCTTGACCTGGCCTCAAATGTACTCCTCACCAAAGGCTTCCGTTTACAATATCCCCCCCATACACACACATTCAAGGTCAGGATCCTTGACACCCCACTCCCCATATCTGGCAGCTGCTTTAAATCCCCCCCACCCTTCTTTTCATCATCCTCCCCTTCCAATTTCCACCCGGCCCTTGAATCTCCCCCCACCCTGCCCCAGAAGGCCTCCTGTCCTAAATAGCTCTCAGGGATGGGTCAAAGGCCCTCCGCCCGCCCAACTCAAGGTCCCAAACAAAGCTGCCTTGGTGTGTGTGTGTGGGGGGGGGGTAGGTGCCTATTATGAACAGGACCAGCATCTGGGTAGGATAACCTGGACAGGCAGGCTTACACGTCTTGTGTGTTCTGCCCAAGGAGGGACAGACCTTGACTCAGGCTCACCTTTCAGGGAGTGGAGCGTTCTGTAAAGGTGTCACCCGCCCCAAATCTGGATTGTACCTGGTGTGATGGGGCATAGGAGGATAAGCACACACCCCCAGAGCCCCTTCCCTCTCCCCTACCCGTTTTCCCTCTCCTGGGGGGTGCTTGCACAAACCCCCTGCATTTCCTTCTCCGGTCATTCCTTTCTTCCAGGGAGTCTTCCCCCCCCCCCCCCCCCCGCATCCACCCCCCTACTCCCCAGCCCCCCTTCCTTTTTCTGCTCTGCATCTGTAGGTAACCTTGTAGGTTGCTCTGCTCTCTGCTTGCTCGTTGGCTCTGCTACTGCAGTGATCCAGCCAGGAAGCAAGGGGGGGAGAGAGAGAGAGAGAGAAAGGGGGGGGGAGGACAGGAGTGAGATGCAGACAGACAGACGAACAGACAGGTGGAGGAGTTCCCTACTGCAATGGCACCCAGTGGGGCCACCATTTATTTATTTTTACATAACTCCCCATCAATCAGTTTTCTCAGTGGTGAGAGAAGATGGGAGTTGTAGTCAAAAACATCTTGAGGCCTGTTGTTGTTTCCCAAAAGAAAGAGTGGGGACTCCTTCGGCCCTCCAGATGTTTTGGACCACAACACACACAGCCCTTTATTGTTGGAAATATCGGTTCAGAATTCTGGGAGTTCCAGTCCAAAACATTTGGAAGGCCGGAGGTTCCCCACCCCTGCCCTAAAGCATCTGTGTGTAGCAAATGTTGCATGGGTTCCAACCAGGCCCTTCTCAGCTTCCCATGAACGCTATCCTCTCTTTCGGACTCAGTCGTCACAATCTGTGAAATGGGGATTTGATCCGTCTTGTAGGGCAGGAGCTCTGGGAAGTGAAATCTTAAAATTATCTTGTATTAGAGGGATCCATTTACAGTAACTGATCTGATCAGCTTATGGGTCCTTCCAGAAGGAATCAAAGCAAAAGATGGGAAGGCTCCTAGGAGCCAAAAGGCAGAGAGAGTTGACGAGGAGGCAGCTTCCCTGAAGCAGGGGATAGGAACATTATCGGAAGCGATGCCTCACCCTCCAGCATGGCTACCTAGCTGCTCCTTTGGAGGGGTGGATGCCACCACTTGCAGATAATACAACATGCATCAAGCGGCAAGGGTGCATTATCAGGATGGCCTGATGACTTAACAGGAGGAGGAGAGGTTTTGGGGGCAGCCGCAGAATCAGAACCCAGGGAGACTGGCAGAAAAGGCCAAGCCTCCCTAGGAATGGCTGGGAAAAGAATCTGTCACTTCAGCCTCACCCAGGTTCCAGGAAGAACTTGGACAGCGTTAGTTGCCAGTCAGCATTGACGGTATTGGACTCAGCGGGTTCAGCCTCTGACCCCCGGAGGGAAAAAAAAGCGAACCAAAGGGTGCTGCTTCGATACCGCCCCATAGCGCTTAAAGCACTCTCTGGGTGGTTTACAAGTAATTCTGCAGGCTACACCCTGCTTCCCCAACCAAGAAGCTGGAGGCAGGCCCCCAAGCTCAACACAACTGCCCCCCCATCCTTCTTCCTGAAGTCCCCTGGTCCCACGCTGCTCAACACCCTCCTTTCAGAGGGTGCTTTTACACAACCCCTAACATCCACTGGCCACTTAAATTTGGACCAGAGGTCTTGGGGGTTTGTCGCTCTTCCTGTGTTCCCACCCCCTTTGCACTCCCTTGCTCCTGTCTGCGTGAGGGGAGGGAGAAAAAAAGGGAGAAAAGAATGCAGGCTCACCTCTGCTCTGCCATGAGCTGCCCCCGGGAAGCATTCCAGTCTCTTAAAGGGGGGGGACAGAAGGGAGGAGAGCCCGGCACTCACCGCTTTGCAATCTGCATCAGAAATTGTTCACCTTCGGAGACCAGGTACTTGGAAAATGCGCTGGGACGCACTTAGGTGGGCGTGGTCGTACTTAATTTTTTTAAAAAGTCCGGAGCTGGTGGGAAAACAATTTTAAGCTCCGCATCTGGGAGCCCTTTGCCTCGGATATTAGGGGTCGTGTAAAAGCGCCCAGAGTGGGCTGTATCAGGAATCCCAGAGGAAGCATGTCCCCTTGTGGGGGGGAGGGGCTGATACTCTTTTTTTATAATTTAGACAAAGGGAAGTGTTAAGGTTTCTGTTGCTTTTGAGAGCTCAGCTTATGGTGTGCACCCTTAGAGCGCAACCCTGTTCCAAGAACTGTCGGCTGCAAAGTCGGCAGCTGGGCAGTTTGAATCCCGGGTGCCACGCAGCAGAGTGAGCTCCTGCTGATAACTCCAGCTCCTGCCAACCTAGCAGTTCACTTCAAAAGCATGGAAATGCAAGCAGATAAATAGGAACCCATGGTAGGTCCGTGAGAATGTACTGTATATGTGCAACATGTTTCCCTTCTGTGTCAACAACAACACAGTTGTAAGCACCTGCTTTGAAAAATGAATTTGGCTGCAGGTCTGTTTGTTTGTTTGTTTTGTTTGTAGTCTGACTTTCTCCCGATAATGGGACCCGAGGAGACACACAGTATCAAAAGAACAGAACTAAAAACATAATAAAGTGAACCCTCAGACTGACCAAGCTGTTTGGATGAGCAGCGAAACGTCTCAGAATCTCAAGAAAAGAAGTCCAGTTGCCATGACTCCACTTCCCGATAATAAGTGAAACCATTAAACCGTACGCTAATTAAAATAGGATTGAATTATTAAACAGGAGTAAACATTAAAAACTATCGTAACTTTGAAAAGGCATTAGAGGCTTGTTAAAAATCTTCTCCTGCACCAAAGCAACCACAATTGCTTAACACATCTGGAAAAGTTGGAAGTACCCCAGCCTGCTCCCCCCCATGTCTCTGTCCTTCCTCTTCCTCCTCCTCCTCCTCCTCCTCCAGTTCTTCAGAAACTTGGGTCCCTTCCCAGATGAGGAACTGGCACCCTCCCACCCCGCCTTTCCACTTTACGGAAACAATAAAATTAAAATCACCCTCGTCTCCTGACATTGATGGAAGGGAAATTCTGGTGGCTCGTTAAAACGGGCCCATTTTTCTTTGCTAAGTACAATTTGCTTAAGAGTCTTCTCCTTCCCCGCCTGTCATCTCCCAGATGCTGTGCCCAGGGATAAAAAATAAGGGGGGAGAGAGAGAGAGAGAATACACCCTCAACTCATCCCTGTAATAGCTCCTGAATTATTTCCAAAGCCTGTCAAAAGGCAGAGAGAGAGAGAGAGAGAGAGAGAGAGAGAGAGAGAGAGAACAGCCTGCCTTTTTCGCCTAGAACAGGCCGCGGGAAAAACTACACAGTATTTCCAGATAGAGCTGTCCGAATTTGCTTTTATCACTCTGTTGTGTGTACGGGGCTGTGTATGAGCGAGCGAGGAGCATGCTTCTTTCCCGCATGCACATTTCTAGGTTGCACCCAAACCTTGTGTCCGTTTGCAGTGGAGGGAGAATTTTTTTCCCTCCCTATTTTGGTTTTGCAGCTGGGGAGGGCGCAGTGGCGGTTCAAGGGCCACATTTTAGCCCCAGATGTTGGGACTTCTGGCTGGGTCTCTTTCCCCACCACCACAAGGCAAACCTAAGCCTCGATTCACTACAACTCAACCCACTTGGGTGTCTGCAGAGGGGTGGGAACGGAGGACTGTGGCCCACCCTGGGGTCCTAAACTTGATTATTTCTTGCAGGTAGAAACTACAGTGAATGCCCTTCATAGACAATGCCCCTCTTCCCAGAATTATTTGTGCGAGTGGCAGCAGTTGGGAAGATCTGGGCCATTTTCCTCCTTCTAGCTTGAGTTTTCTGTGACTCAGTAAAGTATAAACTTACCTACTGATAATTAATTTCTATCATTCATCATTAAATGATCTGTAAGTTCATTTTGTGACCTATGGCAATAAGACTGGGAAATGTCTTAAGAGGCGATTTCTGGTAAACTGCAGAGACCTAGCTTACCAAACGTCTTTCTGCCAACCACAAATGGTCGGTCTCAGTTATTGTGTAGCTTGTGTTCCCACAGTTTACTAAAAGCAAACAAGCAAGGTAGACAGCCAGCCAGCTCTGCAATTCTAAGATTATTTGATCATTTAAGTTATCTCAACAACACAAAGGTTTCCTACTTCAACAGACATAATACAGAAGTTTTCAGAGTTGTCAAACACCTTATCCTGGGTAAAAAATGCTATGCTACCAAACTGTTTGATAGTAACATAAGTCACCTTAGGTCATTTCAGAGTGACTCTGTTTGGTAGGAACCCTGGTCTTGAACCTGCATTTCAGATGGTCTTCTGTCTCCAAAGTTTAAATTACTGCTTTCTGCTTTCTGCTGTTCTTTCTTAACTTACAATGTATGCAAGAAGAAAATATTTCAGTCCAATGAAGAAGTTTCTTAACTGAGAACATCTGAATTTTTCCTGCACAGGCTGGAAACACTTACATGTCCTAAGTCTGACAAGGTATAAGAATGCTCTGGTTCGACTTGGAATTTGTCCTTCTACAGAAGCACCCGAATGTGCATTCGAAATAAAATCTTTCTCAGAATCTGACAAGCCGGTGTCTGACTCTATGTCAATCTGCCTTAGAAGCCTGCAAAGGCTTAACCCATTGCAATCCAGAATTGTTTGTGGGTGATAAAAGAATACTGTCTTTCATTCCCAAGGTTTGGGTGCAAATGGTTTCTCATGTGCAATAAAAAGGCCAGAAAGGTATCAGGGGGTTAAATCAGATCGGTGGATCGCCCTGCTTCAGCTTTATGCTGGCATTAAGAGACTATATAAGGACAATGCCATCTCAAGAACCAGAGCTCTGGGCTGGTTGTTGCAAACCACACTTAATTCAATACCAACTGCAAAAACCCTGCAAGGATGTCAATGGCTTGGAGCCGCAGACAAACCTATCCTCTGGGGACTTCAGATTCCTCCCTTTACAGCCGTCCCAGCTGCTCAGCATCCCCAAATCTTGTGCCCACCAGGCCAGTCATTCAGTTCTGTGGGGCACGAGGCCGGGCTTTTTTGTAGCCTCCCTACGTTGACCACCAGGCTGAGCTTCAGGGAGCAACCCTGGGGCATTGTCAGTCAGGCAGAATCAGCCTCTCCGATGGCAGCTGCCCACTTGCTGAAATGCCCACAGTGGGTAAAAGTTATCAGGTGGGACTACAACTCCCAGGATCCTGTAACAAGCTCCAGGGAAGTAACATTTACACCCTTGGGGAGCTGCCTTCTATGCTGCGGTTTAGGCACACGGCAAAAGCACGGTTGTTCCACTTGATTTTGGGGTTTGTTTGTTTTAAAAGTTTTAAAGACATGACTGGAGGTTTAATCCTCCTCCGATTCATTAGGGGTGATTATATGCAGAAAGGCTAAAACATTTTGGGCTCTTTAGTCTGGAAAAGAGGTGCCTGAGGGGTGGGGGAGATGATTGAGACATACAAAATTATGCAGGGCATGAGTCAAGTGGATAGAGGGAAGCTCTTCTCCCTCTCACACAATACCAGAACTAGGGGACATCCACTCAAACTGTAGGCTGGGAGAGTAAGAACAGACAAAAGAATTTTTTTTTACCCAGTGCGTTGTTAGTCTGTGGAATTCCCTGCCACATGAGGTGGTGATGGCATCTGGCCTGGATGCCTTCAAAAGGGGATTGGACAGATTCCTGGAGGAAAAGTCCATCCCAGGTTACAAACCATGATGGAGATGTGTGTAATATCCAGGCTTAAAAACCAGGGTCCTTCAAGGGCCAGATGCAGGGGAGTAGTATCAGGAGACAGATTATCTAGTCTCATGCGCCCCCAAACGCATCTGGTGGAGCCACTGTGAGATACAGGAAGTTGGACTAGATGGGCCTTTGGCCTGATCCAGCAGGGCTCTTCTTGTGTTCTTATGTTCCCCTGGTAAAGGCGTCTGGGCCTTGGACAGATCTGCTAAGACCCAGATCCAATGGGAGTCGCTTCCTTAGACGCATCGGAAGAGCCAAAGAGGGTTGCCCAAGCCCACCAAGGGGGCACCAGGGTCCCAATGAGGGCGGGATGTATTGGGATTCTGAAGATGATGTCCCTTGGGAGCTTCTCCAGGGACATCCCATTTCTCATTCTCTTTCTCTCTTTGTTTCTCTCTTTCTGTCCCCGAACTTTCCTTCGGCTCCGCTGCAGAACCCCAACTGAAAGGGATTGTCAGCAAGCTCTTCTGCAGGCACGGCTATTACCTCCAAGTCCACCCGGACGGCACCATTGACGGGACGAGAGAGGACACCAATGGCTTCAGTGAGTGACAGCGGGAGGCTCCCCCCCCCCCGGAGAGGCCTGACCCAGCTTGGCTTGGAGGACGACAAGAGGCAGGCTCCCTCTGCTGCCATGGGAGGGCTGCCTGGTGGATTGGGCCCAGGAGGGGTCACACTGTGCCCACCTCCTGCTTTGGCACCATCTCGGGTGCCTGAACTCTGGTTCCTGGCCCAGGAGAATCAGGGCTTCTGAAAAGCTGTTGGTGCTAGAATTCCCACATTTCTGCACCTCCGCATCATCCCAAAAGGGTTCCAGGATGCTTCCCTGAAAAGTAACGTTTCCAAACAGCAGGACAGTTGGTGTTTAAAAAAAAAAAAAAAAAGCTTTGCCTTCCTTTCCAGCTGTACTTCCCAACGAAGGAGTCTCAGGGCTCTGATATCAGTGGGGGTAGCAAGTCCAGTCCGCGTTTTGGACAGAACTCCACCGGAGCTCTCCGGGGTCCTTCCCAGCAGAGGCAGCCCTTTTGGTGGCTCCTGTCAAGTGCCAACTGAAATCCAGAGAGGACTCTCCGCCCCAAGGACGTCACAGCTGATGGCCTTCCCCAGCCGGGGTCTCCAAGAGGGGGTTGGGTTGTGGCCCCTGCTCTGGCTGATGCGCCATTGCTGAGAGGCGCTGAAAGCAGGGAGGGGTTTCCCGTATTTTGGGGTGGAGAGAGCTCTCTTGTCTCTTTCCAGATGGGACGGAGGGACCCTCCTGCTTGGAGAGAGGCCTCCAAAAGGAATTCCCAGTTACAGGCTCATGGCCTCCTTGGCCCTTATTCTCCTCCAGACGTGTCTGCACGCTTTAGGTTCGTTCCTTCGTTCCTTCCTTCCTTCCTTCCTTCCTTCCTTCCTTCCTTCCTTCCTTCCTTCCTTCCTCCCTCCCTCTTTCCCTCCCTTCCCTCCCTTCCTTTCTTCCTTCTCCCTCTCCCTCTCTCTCTTTCTCCTTCTCTCTCTCTCTCTCTCTCTCTCTCTTTCTTTCTCTCTCTCTCTCTCTCTCTCTCTCTCCCCTCCCCCTCCCCTAAATACTCATCTTCTCTCTGGCTTCAATTCCTGCTTTGCTATCTCGTATAATTGAGTCTCTACACCCAGGAGAAGGAGAAGAAGGAGGGAGGGAGGGAAGGAAGGAAGGAAGGAAGGAAGGAAGGAAGGAAGGAAGGAAGGGTGCATGATTGATGATCCTTCTTCCCTCAGTTCCATCCATTCCAAGCCAGCAAGCAGGACTGAGGTCCAGGCCCAAGGCCCCTCCAGCCCCCACCACCCCCCCAAGGGCCACACGGGAGGAGGCCAGCACTGCCACCCCCACGATCACCACCACCACTGCTGCCTGGATGGCGGTGGCCAGTCTAAGTGGACATTTAGAAGAATCGGCCCTCTGGGAGCTGGGCGCCATCCGCCTCTCCCCTGGCAGAAGCGCCACACCTGGGAGCGAGCATCTCCCCAGGGGCTGAGCGAGCCTTCCGCACACACCTCACCTGCGGTGGACGCCACAAGAAAGACTCCTTCTGGAGGGGCTTAAAAGATCAGGCAGGGTTATGGTGGTGAATTCTGGGAGCTGTGATCCAGAACAAGGTCTGCTTTTCCTTAATTAGGGGGAGGGATGGGTAGAATCTTTGTGGGGTGTGGGAGGACTGCCCCCCCCAAATTTTTCTATCTTCTTCCAAATATTTTCTTATCATCCCGTGGCTTCAAAATTTCCAGAAATTTTTCCACCTCAAAGGACCCCAGAAATCTCAGATGGCTGCTCCCCGCTTGAGACATCATCTCTGTGTCGATCACCACGAGGGTTGTTCACCTCAGACTTCCAGATGCTTGAGCTACAAGCCCCACAGTTGCTCGCCACCAGCTGTGCCAGATGAGGGCCCCAGACATTTGTAGGGCAAGGCTGGTTCCTAAAAACTCCCCTTCCCCTCCTCTCCTCCTGAAAAGCCCAGAAGTCCTGGATCCCATCTGACAAAGGGCCCTATTCTGGCAACTTGGGGCCACTGGTGGGCCAGGTCTATATGTTGCCAATCCTATTCATAGAATCATAGGGCCTTTTTACACGACCCCTCGGATCCACTGGTCCCTTAAATTCAGACCAGAGTTCCTGAGGGTTCGTTGCTGTTCCTCCGTCCCCACCCGCTCCGCACTTCCTTGTTCTGTCTGCGTGAGAGGAGGGGGGGAGCCTTAAACAGGGACAAAAGAAGAAAGCCTTACCTCTGGTGCAGGTGGAAGCTTGCTCCGAGCCCGGTCTTACTTCCTGGTTGCTCTTAAAGGGGCGGAGGCAAAAGAAAAACAACAAAAAGAAGCGAGGAGAGCTCAGGCACTCTCCGCATCAAATATTTTTCACCTCCCAAAAGCAGGTACTTGAAAGGTGCGCTGGGTCACGCTTAGGTGGGTGGGGTCGCACTTAATTGTCTGCAAACTCCGGAGCTCGTGGGGAAACATTTTTAAGATCCGGAGCTTGCAGCCCTTTGCCGCGGTGCTTAGGGGTCGTGTATAAACGCCCATAGAGTTAGAAGATACCTCAAGGGCCATCTAGTCCAACCCCCTGCCATTCTCCACCCTGTGGCATGCCTCTCTCTCTCTCTCTCTCTCTTGCTTCCTGTCAATTTGTGCCCATCAAACCCCTTCCTTGTCTTTTTCTCTGTTCTATTCCCCCCCCCTCCAGCTCTCTTCAATCTGATTCCAGTGGGTCTCCGAGTGGTCGCCATCCAGAGCACCAAATCAGGCCAGTACATCGCGATGAACGCCGAGGGCTATCTCTATACCTCCGTAAGTAACCCTGCCCCTTCTTCAACCTGCCTCCCACTCCACGGGTGGCCACGGGCGTCCGCTCCGGTTTCCAGCTGCACAGGCGACGGAGCTATGCGCTGGTTAGAGATGTCTGCCACCGGGTGGCCGAAGATAGTAATGCAGGCTTTGAACGCAGAAGCACTTAAATTAGCCAGAATCCCTTGAAGTAATAAAAAGGAAACAGCCTAACACATTGAAAAAATCCTATATAACCCATATGTTGCTAAAGTTTAAGGAGTCGTGGGGCTAGTGACTTCTCCAGCAGGTAGTCCTACATTCCTCCTAGTGGTGATAAGCCACAATAACAACGAGAGTAACAGCATCACTGACAAGGTTCCCCCGAACAGGGCTTGCAAGGCAGGCAGAAATTTGGATGAAACCTTTGCATGGCAGGAAATAAGAGGAGGGTCCCTCTGGTGCCTCCATCATTCTCCGGGGCCCACCAGCCACCGGCGTGTCG
Source organism: Phrynocephalus versicolor (assembly GCA_023846285.1). NCBI lineage: Eukaryota > Metazoa > Chordata > Lepidosauria > Squamata > Agamidae > Phrynocephalus > Phrynocephalus versicolor. Next base: position 417,160 of record JAHTLZ010003328.1, read on the forward strand.
CCAGGATTTAATCAGAGGGGAGCAGAGCGGCTTCATGCCCCCCTGCTGCTGTTGCAAATATCCAAGCTAGGGGCCCTTCTTGGCCCCTCAGTTGGGCTCTCCCTGGGCAGAAAACTCTGTAGGGAAGGAGGAGGATGGGTCACCCGTGGTTTGCCCTCTGACCGGGGAGGCAGAGGGAAGGTCTGGGAGCCTTGCTGTCTCCCCAGAGCTGAACTTGGGGAGGGGGGCAACCATGATCCAAATCCCGCCTCCGTGGTTCGTTTCTGACCCGGGACGCCTTGCCTCCCTGCCTCCCCACAGGCCCCTGTCTCACTGCCTCCTTCGGGCCTCCAAATCCTGACCTTTGTTCTGTGCAACATCTGCCCTGGTCCGCACCGGAGGGCAGGAAGGGTTAAAGCTGCTAAAACAGCTGCCAGGCCAAGAGGAAGGGAAAGAGATGGTGGCTCCCTCCTTCCCTCCCCCTCCCCTCCTCCTCCTCCTCCTCCTCCTCCTCCTTCCCTCTGAACTGCAATTAGAAGCTGCCCTCTTTAACGAGGGCTCCCCAAGGAGAATTCCCTGACCCCAATCCGGAAGGGAGCACTGTGCGTCTTCCAGCAGCGCTCCACCCCGCCCGCACGCCTGCCTGCCTGCCAGCCAGCCATCTAGATGCCAGGCGGGCCGCCTCCACCTTTTGGTCACGCCAGAGATGGGGGTGGAAGAGATGGGGGGGAAATGGGGGTGGGGTGGGGGAGAGGCATGGCCGGACTGAGCCTGGCACGTGCCGAGGAGAAACGAGGCGCCAGCCGGCCTCTGCGGACGGACGACAAACTGACTGTGCCTGTGAAACGTGTGTGTGTGTGTGTGTTTGTCTGTGAACCTGTGTGCTTCTGCCAACCTGCGTGTGAGAAAGGGTTGTATTGTTGCTGAAGAGAGGTGTGCATGAATGCTGTGTGTGCGCATGAGCATGGCGTGAATAGGTATGTCTGTGGAAATAGGCTGTCTCTCTCTCTCTCTCTCTGTGTGTGTGTGTGTGTGTCTGTGTGTCTGTGTGTGTGTGTGATCCCTTCCCGAACCCCAAACATAGACCTTTGGGGTTCCTACCCCCGGCTAGACACCCCCACCTCGTTCCAGGGGTCAGTCATGCTTTCCCTTCCAGCTTGGAGCCCCTTCTCTTGGCCACCGCCGCCACCACGCTGCTATCAAGCCGTAGCTTAGGGCTTTCTGGCTAGCGGTCAGCCGGGGCCACCTTTCTCCAGAGACAGCGTTCTTCCTGGTGACACCTTCCCTCCCTCCCCCCCCCCCCCCAAAAATAAGCATTTGTTTGCCCTGGGATGCTGGGGCAGGCCAGGCAGAGACTGGATGGGTTTGGTGTCCCTTGCTAGGAAGGAAAAGGGGAAGGGTGGGGGTCCAGTCCCCCCAAGCAGGGGAAGAGATGGGAGGGGAGGGCAAGTTGGCCACGGGAGTGGCGGCCGGGGGGGGGGGCTGTGGAAGGAGGAGGTTGTGATGAATCATTGATGCTCTGCACGAGGAGAGGTCGCCTGCTTCGGTCCTCCGCACGGAGAACTGGGGAAGAGCTGACAGCGGAAGAGTTTTCCCTGGGAAGATGCTGCCTGTCAGAAAGGATGAGGCAAGTGGAGGATGATGGCTCTGTGTGTGTGTGTGTGTGTATGAGAGAGAGAGTGGGGAGGGAGGCAGGGAGGAACTGATGGAGGAGGGAATGGAGGAAGGGACAGACAGACAGACAGATAGACAGACAGACATGAGGGGTAGATTGAGGGTGGATAGGGACCATCAGAAATGAAAATAAAAAGAGACCGTGACCCAAAATGAAGATGACTACCAACTCACCCAAAGATGACTTTTTAGGTGATCAGTGGAAAAACAAGTTGGCCACTCATAGTCCTGCCACCAGGCAGAGAGAGAGAGAGAGAGAGATAAACCCCCTGTAACATGAAAACATAGATATATAGAATGTTTTGTTTTGCTTTATTTTGTCTTGTTTGGATCTGAGTTTAATCCTGCTTTTCTCCCCAGGTGGGCACCCAGCGCGGGGCCCCCTTTTGCCCTAATGGACTGGTCTATTATAAAATAAATAAATACTGTATATAAAATAAAATAAATAAGTATACAAATGGGAGACAGTGTCCTCAGGCAGCAGGATCAGGGTGGCCTCCAAGGGTAGCCAGTCATTTGCCCGTTCCCGCTTTTGCCGCTTGGTTTCTGCTGCCAGGGATGGCGGGGGGGGGGGGTTGTTTGTAGAGCTGTCTGCCTTCAATGCCAGGGAAATTTGGCCATCAGCTCTGGGGATTCTTCATACCAGTTTTGGGGTTCGGGGTGCTTTTTGCTGCTCAGTTTCAGCTGTGTGTGCTCTCACGGACTAGTCCTGGCTGCTGGCACTCATCACAAGCTCAGAGACCACCCCCCCCCCACCTCTTCTGCTGCTGCTACTGCTTGCTCTGTTCCAGGGCTGGAAGCAGGATGCCCATTCTGGAGGTTAAAGAAGCTGGTCTAGAAGAAGATACTTGCCACCCCAATCTCTCGGCCGCTCTTGTAGGGACCTCTTTCAGGACAGTTTAATATCTTTAAAGAAATTTGGCAGTGAGGAAGGTAGGGGCCAGGGCGGCGGCAGCGGGGGGAAGGAGGGTTGTTTCCTTGGGACATTTTGCTCTCATTAGCATTATGGATCCCTTGGCTCGACCCACCTCACGATTCTGGGACGAGGACCCAGGAGGCGTTCTGGAAATGCCCGCTGGGTTTTGGGGTGATCTCAGGCCAGGAGAGCAGCGCCACCGTGTGGCAGGCGGCGGGTATGACGAGTGGACCCCACAGTAAACATTGCCGCAGATTCAGCCGCAGTTTAGTTTACAGTATTTTATTTTAGAATTCCAGGCAAAAAAAAAAAAAAATCAAAGAAAAATCAAAACAAAACAAAAGACACAAAACGTGTGGCACCTAAAAGGCTAACTTTCATATTTTAATGTAATGTTCCATGGACACATCCACTTCTTCAGACATAGAGCAGCACCAGAATGAGGTGTGCAATATAATATGCCATGGAATATACGTTTCGTACTTTACTATACAGTATTTGAGAGAGAGGGGGGGGGATGGAGAAAGAGAAGGAGGGGGGAGGTTTAAAATCCTGTCTTTCTTCAGAAAGAATTGCAGGGCTGATCCAGATTTAAGGATTGATCTTCCCTGCTTAAAGGAACAGAAGTATTTTGTTAAGAAACCCTCTTAAAAAAACCCTCCGTGATCCTTTAAAACTATTTCCAACAATTTAATGTCTTGCTTTGGCAGAGTAGCACTGATTTGTTTTTTTTAATTTATTCCATTTATATACTACCCCATTACTGCCACCCACTATTCTAAGTGGTTTACAGAAGTTGAAAATGTATTAGAATAGTGTATTAAATACACAGTTTAAAAGAACAAAACCATCAAGAGCTGTACATCAGAAGAATAAAACTACAAACTTTGGTTGGTATTCTTCCCTTGAGGGGGGGTGGACTTTTATGGCCTTTAAGACCCCATTATTCTAGGATTTTATGAAAAATACTGGTGTCTCTGGTTCACATCCAGTGGCACACATGCTCCATCTGGATGTGCCCCACGACCGATTGTAATACTTCTTGTTGCTTGCTTTTATAAATAAAAACGGAACATGCAATTCGAATCAATGCATGAAAGAGGGAAGCTTGTTGAAAGACTGCTAATTGAGGGGTAAGGATATCAGCAAAACAGCAAAGAAAGGAAGGAAGGAAGGAAGGAAGGTCAGTTCCTGGCAGCACCAGCCCTGCCACTAAAACAGGACAGCTCTTTCCAAGCCAGGAGAAAACTGCGTCCAATATGCAGAAGAATTAATTTAATATAATTTTTAAAAACAACCAAACCTAATGGAATGACAATAACGAGCTAGGAAACACAGGTGGGTGGTGTGCCAAACGTCGGTCTGAAATCTGGCCAGTCTAGGGCAATGTTTGAGCAGAACCACTGGCTAGGGGGGACCAGGGTTCCAAGTCTTTACAGTGCCCACAAATTGCAGGTCAACATGAGAGGGGGGGTCTTTGGGGAAGCTCCCCCTCCTAGCCCCCCAACCCCTTTGCCTAGCTCTGCCACCCTCATTCCTTCCCATTCCTGGTCTGTCCGCCCTGCACACATCCTGCCTGGTTCTCTCATAAAATACCAGAACTAGGGGACATCCACTCAAATTGAGGGCTAGGAGAGTAAGAGCAGGCAAAAGAAAATATTTTTTCACCCAGAGCATTGTTAGTCTGTGGAACTCCCTGCCACAGGAGGTGGTGATGGCATCTGGCCTGGATGCCTTCAAAAGGGGACTGGACAGATTCCTGGAGGAAAAGTCCATCACAGGTGACAAACCAGGATGGAGACATGTCATCTCTAGGCTTAAAACCGGGGTACTTCAAGGGCCAGATGCAGGTGAGTGGTATCAGGAGATAGAGATCTAGTCTCGTGAGCTCCCAAACGCATCTGGTGGGACCATTGTGAGATACAGGAAGCTGGACTAGATGGGCCATTGGCCTGATCCAGCATGGCTGTTCTTATCTTCTTATGTTCTTTATGCCAAGGCAGAGGGTGGCAAGTTCAGCAGCTCTGCAGGCCAGTTTTGTTGGTGGGGGGGGGGGCTTTCCAGATGATGGCAGGTACCACCACCGCCCCCCTTCTCTGCTGCTTCCACATTTGTCAATAGGGCTCGGAATTATTTTATTTTATCTTTAATTATATACTGCCCCATTGGTGTGATGCACTATTCTGGACCGTTTACAGTCGTCAAAGCAAAGGCTGTTAAACTACAAGTATACAAATGACACAGCCAGACGGTTGGAAACAGTTCGATAAAGGATGTGGCACCAGTGGCAGGTTCACTATGAAACAGCAGGACTGGGGGACCTGAAGGCAAGGCTGGACCAGTGCAAAAGGCCTCCTGGACAAGCAGTGTCGTATGGGCACTTTTGAAAGCTCACGGGGAAGAGGCCAGGCACAGCTCTGCTGGGGAGCTCCATCGGCTAGAACCGGTGCCAGCGCGAAAAAGGCCCGGCTTCTCATAATAGAGGACTTCCTTCAGAGTGGCTCCCGGGAGTTGCCCAGCCTGGGGGGATCTGGTGGATCGGGCAGATGACACTGAGAAGAGAGCCTCTGACAAGTAGCGTGGCCCAAAAACTGTGGGTGGTTTTGGGGCATGATCCGGGACAGAAATCTTTGCGGGGGTGTAGGGTTGTTGTTGTTGTTGTTGTTGTTGTTGTTGTTGTTGTTGTTGTTGGAGTAGGGGTTGGAATTGGGGTTGGGGTTGGGGTTGGGGTTCTGGTGGGCTGCAGCTCGCACCCTGCGTATACAGTGGTAAAGGTGCCAGCCACTCCTGGGTGCAGAAACACACACGTCTGGATTCAGATGGTCAAGCCGGCATGGGGAGGGGTGATATCCATCGTTGTGACCCCCCCTCTTTCTCCTCCTTCCCCGGCAGGCCCACTTTACCACCGAGTGCCGTTTCAAAGAGTGCGTCTTTGAGAACTATTACGTCATGTATTCCTCCACCCTCTACCGACAGCGGGAATCCGGCCGGTCGTGGTACCTGGGCATCAACAAAGACGGGCAGGTGATGAAGGGAAACCGAGTCAAGAAGACGAAAGCTGCGGCCCACTTCCTCCCCAAGTTGCTAGAAGGTGAGAGAGGGAGCAAAACACCTTGAGCTGTCCTCCTTGTCTTTTCTTCCTCAGTTGCAAACCTCCCCGGGGTAAAAATAAGCCACCTCGGGTCCTTTCATAGAAGAAAGGTGGGGCAAGCATGCTTTAGATCAACAAATGATAAATAAATGAACCGTTCTGTTGCTTCTCGTGCAACTGATCTCTTGCACAGCCACTACTATGCACATGGTCTCTTGCTAAGGCTTGATTATTGAAGATTGTTGCCTTCCATGGCCTCTCTCTTGGTGCACTGCTTCAACTGCACTCCTGCACTCAAAACTTGGCGCCCAACGTGGGGTTCAATCCCAAGTTCCGCTCAGCCTTCCAACCTTCCGAGGTTGATAAAATAAGCGTTGGGTGATGTGTAGCTTGCAGAATTCAATTGCAAACAGGCTAGGGAGTACATCAAGCAAAATCTGAACCTCTTCTTGTGCAGTCTTTCGGTTATGAAAAGGATAGCATCATGTATAGTCTCCAGTGAGGGGCTTCTCGCAATGGCCCTCAGGTTTACACAGGAATGCATCATGGTGGATCGTGTCCATTGTCTGGACCTGTTGGGGGTGGGGCAAAGCTGTAGGGTGAGACCAGGGACCCCTGCCTCATAGGTTTTGATTTCTACGCTCCTCTCTGACTCACATAATCACACACACACAATGTTTTCCCTGTCTTCTTCTGCCTCCACAGTGGCGTTGTATCGTGAGCCTTCCTTACACAACGTGGTGGAGCTGGCCCTGGCAAAGAAATCCGAGGACGGGAGCGCCCCTGGACCCCCGCCTGTCAAAGAGATTTCCAAAGCGGAAGCGACGTAGCCCAGAGGAGGGGGGTGCCTCTCTTCTCCTCCACCCCCTGCCTCCCTTGTGCGAGTCCCAGGCACACGCACCTCACCTTCAACGGCCACTCTTTGAACCATGTCCTCAGCCCACATTCCCAAATTCTCCTTGATTGCCCACATCAGGATGGGTTTCATCCCATATTGTCTTCGGATTCTGGATACCAACGAAGTTTGGCCAGAAGAGTGAAGAGGTGTCGGCCATTGTCCCCCGACTTAACCAGTTCTGGATGAGAAGTAACGCATAGACCCTACATGTATTCATTTCAAGCCATAGGGACAAAAAGGTGTCCAGCCACTACCTTGATCCGGGGCAACAGCCACTTCCTACAGAGTGACAAATCCGTTGGTTGAAGGAGTTCAGCCTGTCCATTGGGCAGGAAATCAGGAGGATTATTCTTGGCTCCTTTTGAAAAGGACCTATTCCAGTCTTCCAAGCAAGCAAAATGGCGCATTTACGGTGCTTTGTGCTTTCTCCTGTGTTGGCAACACAATGTCCTCATCAAGTACAAGGAGGTTGGGAAAAACGGAAGAGGGGAGGTGTGTTAATCATCTTTTAACAGATAACAGAAAGGGATGCTCGGTCGCCAACTGCAGGGATAAAAAAGATCCTTTCCTTAAAGATATATTTTTAAGAAATGTCGATGCTGTGCTTTTTCCACCCACTAGGTGGCAGCATTTTCCAACTGCGGATAAATTTGCAAGTAATCTCAAGATTTTAAGAATCGTAACAAACCGCCAGGATTAACAGTATGAACTTCCTTTGGGAAGAGGGATCAGATCCGGTATTGCTTTAACCAGCTCAGGTCACTGTTCAATCCTCTTGGTCCAGAAGGAGGGGGCAAGCCTAATCATACCGCTAATTAACACTATTCTAATCAGATTTCTTAAAAATAATTTTAAAAGTGAGAGGTCATTTCTGGCCCCCTGGAAGGACGTGATTACTGTCTGTTCTTAATCCCTTCCAAAATAAGCAAATTGCAATGCCAACGCAGGAGTTTCCTCTTGCAAAGGATTCCTTTTTGTGACTGGATCCCCGCACCTCTTGCAGCAAGAAAAGACTGCGCTACCTTTTCCGACCACAACGAATTGACATTTTTTCCCTATCAGGAATGAAGATCTTTTAAGCTTCCTAGGAATACTTCGAGAATACTTCCTAGGATAACTTGTCTCCCTCTCCACCCCCTCCCCAAATATGTAATAATCCTTTTGGCCACCGGATGGAAACATTGCATTCACGAAAGCTGCAAATTCGTAATCGATATGTGGGACCACTTCCCCAGGAGGGCTATGCAATACCTCTATTTGGCCACTAAGTGGCAACGCAGTTAGCTCCAGACCCGGGAGGCATGCAGGGGCTCTTGGGCGTTTTGCAACGCCGCTCTGGACGCCTGCGACTTTGGGAAACAAATAGCCAGTTAATCAGGGATGGGGGAGCATGCCAGAGGACTGCACCCCGCCCTCCGTGCCGTTCCCCTCACCAACCCCACCCGCCCACATCCCAGGAGCCCAAATTGTCCATATACCTATCTTTACAGGGTTTCAACAGGCAATAAACACATTTTCAAGGGTGGAGTGGGAGGGAAGAGAGGGGATTGTACTCTGGGTGTGGAGTGGGGGTGGGGGTGGGGATGTTTGATGTGAATTAATATTTACCAGGAGCTGGGTGAGTGGTTCCAGGGTGCAGTTATCCGGTGAGGGTAGTGGAGACAAGGTGGAAGAGGGTCTTATATTGTTTGTCTCATATTGCCTTCGGTATGCCTTCTGAATATATCCAGCCCAGGGACTCTTCAGGTCTTCCCTCTTCTCTCGGATGCCTCTCCTCCTGCACTGTCTCTTCCTGTTTTCCAAACCACAGAGGTTAGAAAAGTTACTCTTTTTTTTTTTCCAAATGGCAACCCATGGTGAGAAATACCAGAAAGCTACTTGGGGGGGGGTGAGGTGACCAGATGGGCAGATGGATAAACAGAGGGATGGTCAGATACTGGTCCTTTGATTCTGAGAGCTAGGGTCCCCCCAAAAAGTAACTCCCCCCATCTCTTCCATTTGTGTTCCAGAAAGGAACTTTCCCAGGCAGTCTTGTTTCACTTGCCTTGCCCCCCCCCCAGCAGGAGGTTTCTGCCCTTCTCTCTCCTCCCAAGTTCCCAGCCTAGACTCAGCCACTTGCCTGTAGCCACTAGGGTGGACTACCACCTGCTGCCCCAAGCCCAGAGCCCCCTGCTCACACCTCTTCCCCCGGGCAACTGCCCACTTCCACTCACTCTCATCCGAGGCTGGAGAAAGAGCCTCCGACAAGCAGGGCCCACCCTTTGGGGTTTTTCTAGGTTTAACTCCCCCCCCCAAAAAAAACCACATGCCAGTCCAACTCCATCGGCCGTGTTTGCAAGAGGGATTTTTCTCCATTTCGCAGTTGACCAAGTGTGCGTGTAGGGGGGCCATCGATGGGCAGCCGTGAAAATCAGCCATATCCAGGAAGAGTGTATATTCTGATCTGTGTCTTCCATGTGACACCAGCTGTGACACCGACAGCCACAGCTCAACCCTCCTCCCCGCCCGCGCAACAACACCCCTGACCCTTGTATCTGAAACTGCTGCCACCCCACCCACCCTTTGAGTCTACAGCTGGGCCAAGACTCTGCCCATCTCTTTTCGTCAAATGGCGACAGGGTTCATGTGAACTCAGGAATTATACCGTATCTCTCGCGAAGACTAAGCAGAGGTGCAAGGGTACCGCCTTGTGGAAATACCCATACAGGAGCCATTCCCACCCCGTCCACCAGGAGGCGGAGGAGAGCCACTGAGTAGAGATGGGCACGAATAAAAAAAATGGCATTTTGTTTGTCGTTTGTCGTTTGGAGGGTCTGTTTTGGTTCATTTCCATTTTTTCGCAAATTTCTGCAAAAAAATTGTTTTCATTTTAGTTTGTTTTGTTACCATTTTGTTACCATCTATTTCAAATTTTGTGATTTTTTTTTAGGATTTTAAGCAATTCACTCATGTTGCAGTAACGGAAACGAAACGCACGACAAAATTTCCAGTGTTTCTGTTCGTTTCGTTTCATTTTAGAGACAAAATTCGTTTGTCGTTTCGTTACGTAACGAAACGAAAAAAACGAAAACGGAAATGAAAAATTGTTCGTTTCGTGCCCATCTCTACCACTGAGTATGTGAATAATACGCTCCTTGGTGTCCAGTAGGGTCCCTGTATCCACGGTGAGTCAGTCATCCACAGTCTGAAAATATTAAAAGCAACATCCCAGAAATAAATATTTCTAATGATGAAGTTACCAGAACTGGCCACCAGAGGGAGACAGAGACTATGCTATGACAAGAGTTTGCTAATAAAACTGACTTCGCCATCATCCTCATTATTTTCAGGGTCTGTATGGAGTGCCGGCTTGGAACAAATATCTTGTGGATACAAGATAAGTGAGCTGGGGGTCAACCTTGATATCCATTGTAGGGTGTGGTTCCACCCCCACCCCCACCCCCCGTTTTTCCCTTTTTTTCTTCTTTTTTCTAAGATGTCCCATAATTCTTCTGGGAACTTTAATCATCCCAAAGCAGGGACTTTCCCAGGCTCTGTGTATGTTCATGAGGCTAGCTTATTTTCTGGAAAAACACACCCACCCTTCTCTTTCTCCTTCTCCCCTTTAAAAAAAAAGAGGTAGTGAGGTTTAGGTAGACATTCAACATTCAGGCTGTGCAAACCTCATTTGTGAATCGGGGGTGGGCGGGGGAGACACATGCCAGGCCTTGTTCAAGTCCAAAACCTTGCTGTGTCCAGTTTTGACTGATGCCATCTTGAGTAGCAGATCAGGTGTTTCAGAGTCCATTTGTTGAAACGTCTGGCTCGGTCCTCGTCGTCATCATCATCATCATCATCATCATGGCTGCTGCGATTCCAAAGATGCTGGTGACCTCAGGATGTCAGGGTAGAGTTCTTCCAGGGCATATCAACCCGTGCTTTCTTGAGGTCTCCGGGTGTGATCCCATGGGAGGACAGATTTGGATCCGGTGTGATCTCCTTCCCAGCAATCCCAAAATGCACGGGGGATATCCCCAAGCAGGATTTTTGGGTCCAACTTTTGCTTTCAGGGGCTGGGCTGGAGCATTAGATGCCATATCATCTCCTGACCAATGGAAGGGTCACTTTAAGGGAGATTATTACGCCCCCAAAGCCACCCTTTCTGGGGCAATCAGGTACGTCCCTTGGCAGCTGCCTGATGGTACCCTAAGTCGTGAATGCCAACGGCCTTAAAGGCATAAGAAGGACTTAACTTTCACACGACCATTAAAATCTGCAGCAAACTTTGATCTGGATCACACACACACGCACACCCGGAGCGGTCACGTGGTTGATGTCACAGTTTGGATGTTCCCATGGTCGCGTTTTGAAAATCTGCAACCGTTCTGATCCCACGACTGAGAACCGCAGCATGACAGGGGCAAAAAGGATTTGGTGTGGATTTTCCGTGTTCCCACGGACTCAAGTGCATCGGAACAGTGACAAGGATTTTAACACCTCGAGGCCAGGTACTTGTAAAATGCACTGGGTGGCGCTTAAGTGGGCGTGGTTGCACTTTATTTTTTTTTAATTGAAGTCCACCGCTCATGTGAAAACGTTTTTAATTATGCTCCGCATCTGCGAACACTTTGCAACGGATTTTAGTGGTCGTGTAAAAGTCCTTTTAGAGGCCACCAGCTTAGAGGACATCGACTGAGGGAGCAAATTTCAGACCAAAATTCGACAAATGGGTGACCCTTTCTGACCTTCTGAAGTCAGAGAAAAGGAAAGAAAGCGATTTAAACTGCCTTAAATCTAAAACCTCCAGCTGCAGACAAAAAGAGCCTGGTTCTATTACTTAACGAGAGGTCAGTGTTTCCACATCCCCGCCTCCTGCCCCCCCAGATTTGCCCCAACAACCCCCCCATCCCGTCCTTTATGCCATCTTCTGGGTGGTGCGAACGGCACCTTTGTTGTGAGCCCCCCCCCCAGTATGCAAGGAGGCACCTTGTCTTGTGTTCCAGCCCTATCAAAGGGCCAAACTCCTGAACTTCCAAGGTACATGTTCCATGCAAACAGCCGTGGTTTGTTGAGCCGGCCCTTCTCGGTTGTGCCTCTCCTTTCCCCTCCTGTGCGTTTTTCCTGCACAGAAAGCAATAAGGACTGCAGGGGTGGGTGGAGGTGGGTGGGGGGTTGACCCCCCCTTTGCCTTTGGCCCTCCTTGGCGCCCTGCATGAGAAAACAACCCCCTTCCTCCTCCTTTCAGCAATAACTTGTCTCCTCCAACAACCTGGTGCCAGGGGCCAAGAAATACCTTGCCCGCCCACCGGCCCACCTATGTCCTGCACTCTGGAAATAAACTTTATATTATTCTACCTAGCTGTGTCTTGGTGTGTTGTCTGTGCAGTGTGTGATGCTCTGGGGGGGGGGGGGATTGGAAGCTGAGAGTGAGATGGATGACGGTGCGCAGTCCAGGCGAGAACTCCCATCCCCATGATTTCGGTTTGCCCGCTCCTTCCCAGAGATGTCCAGATCCTGGTTTTATTTCTTCCAACAGAGGTTTAAGACCTCTTGTTCGAGGCGGGACCACTTTCTTTAAGAAGCCAGTTTTTTGCCCCAACCAAGAGCGTGGCCTTGATCCCATTCATTTCAGCCATGTTGGCAGCTCTTGGGGTCCAGGTCCCAAGCCTCAAATTTGAGTCCATATTAAAAGCAAGATTTTTCATCCCAGAGAAAAGGGAGGGGTGGAGGGGTTGCATACCACAAGTCAAATCCAAGTCAGGGGGGGTGGGGGTGGGGAGAATATGAGTCTAGTGACTAGTCTGAGTTCTCCCATGTGAATTGCAAGTCCAACTTGTCAGCAGGTCCTGCCATTCCTGTCTCCATACCTGTTACTAGAGATGGGCATGAATAAAAAAAAGGCATTTCATTTGTTGTTTGTCGTTTGGAGGGTCCGTTTCGGTTCGTTTCCGTTTTTCGTGAATTTTTGCACACACAAAAAAAATTCGTTTTCGTTTTCGTTTGTTTCGTTACCATTTTGTTACCATTTATTTCATTTTTTGTGATTTTTTTTTTAGGATTTTAAGCAATTCACTCATATTGCAGTAACGAAAACGAAACGCACGACAAAATTTCCGGTGTTTCTGTTCGTTTCGTTTCATTTTAGAGACAAAATTTCGTTTGTCGTTTCATTACGTAACGAAACGAAAAAACGGAAACGGAAACGAAAAATGGTGCGTTTCGTGCCCATCTCTACCTGTTACTTATATTTTGTATCCTGCTTTTCCGAGCTCAGTGTGGTTTAGAAGACTCCTCTTTTGAGGCACCGGGTCCTCACAACAGCCCTGTGAAGAAGGCTGGAGAGAGAGGGAAAGAGAAAGGGGCTGACTGGTCAAAGTCCATGATTCTCATGGTCCAGCAGATGCAAAAAACTGGACTGCCCACCTTGCATGGCCAACTTTCCAACCACTACACCACACTGTATCTCTTTTACTAGACTCTGAGGTGGTGCTGATAGTGGGGGTGGCCGTAGTAGGCAATCACACTGCCTTGCAACCTGCTTCTTTCTGCCCCAGATCTGCAGCGGCCAAGGAGAGCTTCCGAAGCCTCTGGTGGCCGGCCTGTCTGCAACAGGTGGCCCAGCCGGAAACGTCCGACAGCTGTGGCATGCCAGTGGTAACCCTATATATTTCCCCCCTGCACAAACCCGGCACTCATTTCATGGGGTCACTGACAGACAGGCGCAGTTGCCAATGAGACGTGCGCCCGGGCATACAGAGTCGGAGGAGGGTGGCCAGGATGGGTGCAGAGGCACGGCTGTCCCTCTAAAAGAACCACGGCGTCATGGGCAGCCGGATTGCGATTTGGGGGTTCCTCTGGATCCTTTCCTTCGTGGGTAAGTGTTTCATTGACTCTTTCTTTTTGCTTTGGAAAGGCAAGCCACGGACGCATCGGGCAAACGTCCACACTCATCCACAGATTTATTTATTTATTTATTTATTTATTTATTTATTTATTTATTTATT
>JAHTLZ010003328.1:465438-484999 GCA_023846285.1 Phrynocephalus versicolor
AGAAAGAAAGAAAGAAAGAAAGAAAGAAAGAAAGAAAGAAAGAAAGAGGGGCAGGTGGTGGGTTCCCAGTTACATGCTGACTCCAAGTCCTTGAAAAAACAAAAAAAAACTGAGTTTTAATCTGAATGGGGTCCCCAGTGGGACTTAAGTCTGAATTGACAATAACCCCCTGGACTCATGACCCCACCCCTGCCACCATAGAGAATGCGCTACGGACCAGTACAAAAAAAAATCTTACTTCATGTCCATCGCACAACAGCTGAAAATTGTCTCAGCCACGCCCCCGGAGAGGGATCAGAGTGTGACAATACTGTACCTGTCCCTGGGTTGGGCTATTCTCTTGTCCCGGTTGGTTCCCGGGTCCTGTTCCGAGACAAGGGACCATGTGGTAAGTGGTAACAACTGTCACGCAACAACCAGTGTCCGCCTAGTGGTCAGCGACTGAAGCGGCATTTGACATTAGTTCCCCTATGGGAAACACCATGCAGCGCAAATGTTTATTAAAGAAAGTACTGAAAATTCTATCGTATTGACATGCAAATCCTGGAGGACCAGTAAATCGAAATATCGAAAAAGTTTTATTTATGATATTTTAAAAAAGGGGTTAAGAAAGCAAGACAAATTCAGAATTTGTCACGGAACAAGACCGTGAAGTAACAGTTGTTACGAGACAAGTTATCACGACCATGAGAAAACGGAAACAGGGACTGAACAGGGATAAAACCACGTGATCGTGACTAACGTTGTCACGGTACAAAACTAGTCACGGAACAAGGAAGGACGTGAAGTAACCGTCACGGATGAGGAGGGGAGAGGAAAAGCCAGCCAAGCATGTGCGGATTTGCAAATTGACTTTGGAGTGTCGTGCCTATAGAGAAGGGCCCTCCCAGACCCCACGGCCATCCTTCCTGCCTCGTCTTTTTAGTAGTCTCCCTCTGGAAAAGGTAGGCCTGGCTTGTGGACCGGGAGCGCTGGTCAGCCGTGGTTGATTCCTTGTGTTCCCCACAGAAGGATTCCTGCCGGTGATCGAATCGAAGGCGGAGGCAACGGGGCCCCTCTTCCTCTTCAGGAACCGAGAAGAAGGACCAGCCAACGTCTCAGAGGACCAGAAGGATAAGCTGGCACCACCGCTGGAAGGTAAGGATCCTAAAATCACAGTAAAATTACGGACCCGTGGAGTCGGGAGGGGGCTGCGAGGCCAACCCTTTGGCTCAAGGCTGGAGTCCAAAAATCAAAGCAGATCCGGAAGAGGGTGGGTCCCCTTTTCTCTGGAAGTGCTGAGCCGTGGGCCGTGGCATGCATCCGTGTGTGGGGGAGGGGGGTACCCATGACAGTCCACGGGGCTTTTTAATTCTCAGAGCGAACAACGTAGAGGGTTCCAGGGGTCAGTGTTGTGTTTATGGGATCTTCTGGTGGTGGTGGTGGTGGGCACAGTGAAAACCAAAGAACGAAACCAGAAATGGCCAGACATCCTCCTCCAGGTTTGTCTGAGCAGTCTTC
Organism: Phrynocephalus versicolor; assembly: GCA_023846285.1. Lineage (NCBI taxonomy): Eukaryota > Metazoa > Chordata > Lepidosauria > Squamata > Agamidae > Phrynocephalus > Phrynocephalus versicolor. The sequence goes on from JAHTLZ010003328.1 coordinate 466,939, forward strand.
ACCTATTTGAAATTCCAGTGGTTGCTTTTACACACACACACACACACACACACACACACATTCTGCCTGGACACACACACACACACACACACACACACACAATCTGCCTGGACCGCTTCCTCGGTTGTTCATCCTACTACACCCATCAAACCGAACATTTGATATGTGAGGAGATGCTCTCCGGTGCTTGTGGGCATTCTCTGTTTCATAGCGGCCAAGGGGCTAGTCCCTGTTGAGGAGGGATTCCTCTCTGCACGGTCTAACCAGGCCTTTCTTTTGCAGTCTACCTCAGGGCAGGCCCCTTCTTCATCAGCAGAGCGGAAGGCGGTTCGGGGTTCGGGGAGCAAGATGAGCCGACGCTGGCAGGTAGGCACTTCCCCGTGGGATGAGTCTTTTGGAAGTCCTTTGTGGCGGATGCGAAGGCCTTAGTCCAGCACAGGGAATAACAAAAACCAACGTAGGGTTTGCCCCAGAGAGAGCATGATCAAGTGTGAAGGCAATGTTTCTCTCTCTGGAACGGGTGTAGCAGGAGGCCAGATCATGGAGAAGATAGGAAAGGAAGTAGCTCTCCTTGGCCTTACTGAGGCTGCCGAGGGGAAAAAATATTTTTATACCCAGCGTGTTGTTAGTCTGTGGAACTCCCTGCCACAGGAGGTGGTGATGGCACCTGGCCTGGATGCCTTCAAAGGGGGACTGGACAGATTCCTGGAGGAAAAGTCCATCACAGGTGACAAACCATGGTGGAGATGTGTGTAATCTCCAGGTTTAAAACCAGGATACTTCAAGGGCCCGATGCAGGGAAGTGGTATCAGGAGTCAGATATCTAGTCTCGTGTGCTCCCAGAGGCATCTGGTGGGGCCAGTGTGAGATACAGGAAGCTGGACGAGATGGACTTTTGGCCTGATCCAGCACAGCTCTTCTTAGGTTTTGTTATGTTATCCTGCAGATCCTACAATTTGTAACTCGTGTGTAGATGTCTTGCCTTCCCAGACTTTGTGTTTCCACCTGTTTCTTCAGGTTCAACAAACTGCCACGTTCCAGTTCAGAATTTACAGGCTGTCCTAAAACATAACTCGAGCCCTGGTGCTGACTTCTCCTTTTTTTTCCCCCCCTTCCTATAGACGAGCAAATGCCCTTGGAAGGCAGGGCAGAGTTGGCCTTCAGATCCTTGCGGGATGCTGCCACCTCCAGCCCTCCTGGGGAATGGTCCGTGGAAGCCGCCAACATGGCAGCAAGAGGTTTGATGGATTCCTATCTCAGCAGAGTGGTTTATATGTCCCCCTGGATGTCAGTACAGGTCGGAGAAAGGCACCTGGGTGTGAGGCTTGCTTGTGCCAGGTCGAGAGGTGTTGTGCACATTCCCTCTTCCGTGCACATCTCGGTCCCAGCTTTGACTTCTAGAAGTGCAAGACGAACCTAAGGATGCTCCCACTTGAGAAAATATATTGATTGATTGATTGATTGATTGATTGATTGATTGATTGATTGATTGATTGATTCATTCATTCATTCATTCATTCATTTATGCATTTATATACTGCCAGTTTTCCAAACGACACTCCGGACGGTTTACAATAAACACAAACATAAAATACAGTGGTACCCCGACTTAAGAGCAGCTCGACTTAAGAGCGGGAAATTGTTGGTGTTTTAACTGCTGCCTTACAAATTTTAGATATGGTCTGCTCGACTTACAAATATTTGTTTTTCATTTTTTTTTTGATTTTTTAAACTTATTTTTGCCATTTTTTAGATAGACACCCCGACTTAAGAGTAGTTCGACTTAAGAGCATGCATTCGTAACGGATTAAAATCGTAAGTCAAGGTAGCACTGTATTAACTCTTAAAATGAACAAATGTGAAACCAGGAGCAGGGAACAGCCTCATTGAGAAACCAGTTTAAAGAGCCAGTCTTTTCCCAAAAAGCACCGTGTTTTAATTGCAGCATCCACCTGATCTCTTTCGCTTTCTTCTTTCTGCTTCTGTAGGTCCCGAGCAGCCGCCGGGTGTAACAGTGGGATTCTCCGTGCTGATGGCTGGGGTCACAGTGGCCTTCCTGGCTTTCGGAGGCTTTCACCTGCTCAAAAGAGGCCGTCGCTGCATTCACTCAGCTCCCAGCCCTTCCTCCCTCAGCACAGAGCTGTAAATTCTTCTGTTAAATGAGCACATTTAAATCAAGTAAAAGAATAAGAACCACGCTGTAAAAGACCCCTGCTTTCTCATGGGTCGGGGGGGCCGCGGGAGGGGGGGGGCTTCTCAGATCCAACACTCCCACAGTTGCAAAAGTTACTTTCTGGTCCAGCAATCAGTTTTTATTCTTCAAGCCAAGCCATCATTTTGGAACCCAAAGAATCATGGAGTAGGAAGTGACCTAACTGGAAGTTGAGTCATGGCTACTGGACTTCTTTTTGAGAGATAGAAACGTTTTGCTGTTCATCCAAACAGCTTCATCGGTCTGGATGAACAGTGAAATGTTTCTACCTCTCAAAAAGAAGTCCAGTAGCCATGATGACTCAACTTCCAGATAAACTCACCTGGAGGACTGAGAATCTTCACAGAAGTGACCTAACGATAATCTAGTCCAAACCACGTGGTTATTCTTTCACTCTCTCTGCATATGGTGTTGCTGTAAACCACCTTAGATTACACCCATGACCGTGCAGGAAGCGGTGCTCTGACATTTACAATCAACTGGTGTTCAGAGCTTTGAAAACTTCAGTCATAGAATCATAGAATCATAGAATCATAGAGTTGGAAGAGACCTCAAGGGCCATCTAGTCCAACCCTCTGCCATGCAGGGACCCCCATTACAGTATTTCCGACAGATGACCATCCAGCCTCTGCTTAAAAACCTCCTCTAAGGAAGGAGACTCCACCACCTTTCTTTAGGGCAGCATTTTATTCCACTGCCGAACAGCTCTAACCATCATGAAGTTCTTCCTGATGTTCAAATGGCATCTCTTTTCCTGTAGTTTGAAACCATTGCCCCGAGTCCTAGTCTCTGAAGCCATGGAAAACAAACCAGTCCCTTCTTCAATGTCACATCAATTCAAATATTTAAACATAGCTATGATATCACCTCTCCTCCTTTTTGTGTGGCTAAACATTCCCAGCTCCCTAAGCCACTCCTCAGACGTAAGACATTTCTTCCAGACCCTCAATTATCTTGGTCCTCTGGACCCGTTCAAGATTGTCAACATCCTTTTTAAATTGAGGTGCACAGAACTGGACATAGTACTCCAGGTGGTTTCTGACCAGAGCAAAGTAGTCCTGGACTACAACTCTCATTACCCCATCCACTCTGACCACTGGCAGGGACCTATAGCCCCCAAAGTCCTTATTTTATTTTTGTCTAATACTAGAGCATTCAGGTGCCAAGGCCACACCAGAACCAGGAAGGGATCCCGTCTCACCAGTCAGACATTTTCTGAATGGTACATGGAGACCCCTGGGTGCAAAGGGCAGGAGCCACTCCCCTGTTCCAGGTTCTTTTCATAGAAGATGGGCAGGAGTTCAGCCCCCTCCATACAACATAATGCAGGGCATGAGTAAAGTGGATAGAGGGAAGCTCTTCTCCCTCTCACAAAATACCAGAAGTAGGGGACATCCACTCAAATTGTGGACTGGGAGAGTGAGAACAGACAAAAGAAAATATTTTTTCACCCAATGCGTTGTTAGTCTGTGGAACTCCCTGCCACAGGATGTGGTGATGGCATCTGGCCTGGATGCCTTCAAAAGGGGATTGGACAGATTCCTAGAGGAAGAGTCCATCCCAGGTTGCGTACCATGATGGAGATGTGTCATCTCCAGGCTTAAAACCGGGGTACTTCAAGGGCCAGATGCAGGGGGGAGTGGTATCAGGAGACAGAGATCTAGTCTGGTGCGCTCCCAGAAGTATTTGGCAGGGCCACTGTGAGATACAGGAAGCTGGACTAGATGGGCCTTTGGCCTGATCCAGCAGGGCTCTTCTTATGTTCTTATGTACCTGAGGGGGGCACAGCCTGCAGGGAGGGTCGGAAGGTGAGCGGCTTCCTCACCTGTCTTGATGGCAAACCTATGTCCTGGTTAGGGAAGGCTCCCACCTAGTGGCTGAAGGTGGTCGTACAAGCTTTAACCATTTGCCCACACATACCTTTACCTGCACACTGTAATTAAACTGTAAACCTTTTGCTTTGCTTTAACTTAATTGGCTCCTTCTTAAAAGCCAAACATCTTGAGGGTCCATCTTCTTGTTGACTTCTTAGCTTGTGTTCCCCGTTTCAGGGGGTCTGAGCTTCTGAGCCTCATGGCTCCGACAGACAAATGCCTTTTTTTCTGCCACAGCCAGAGAAGAAGGCTCGGGGGGGGGGGGAGAGACCCACAGAAGGAGCTTGTGCTGTTTTCCGACATTTATTGTGTCACGTCGGAGTGGGGCAAGATGGAGAAGAAAACAGGAACCGTCGTCAAGAGAGCTGCTCACCAGCGGCCACCTTGGCTGCTCCGGGACTTCCCGTTCTCCTTATGATGACTTAAGGCACACAAGTGTGGGTCATGTAATCTCTTCCTCCTAAAACAATAAGGATAAAGTCACTTTTAATTAGGGCAAGAGGGATATTTTTTTTCTCCTTCCAGGATTGGAGAAGGGGCAACAGGACCTGCCGTTGCTGAGCGCCTCTTATCTGGCGGGTGGGCCACCTGTGGGCTTCTGGGCCTGATTGGGATGCCGTGGCCATTGGCCTTGGTTCTGAAAATCCGCCCCCTTCCCTTTCAAGGGGGGAGGAATAAAGTTATTTTGAGTAGACTTGAGAGATGCCTGCCTGTTTTGTGTCCCCAAAGCCATAAAGTGGGCCTGTCCCACCCTAGTTGATGAGTGGCCATGTGCCCCCCCCCGCCAGCCAACCTTGTTTTGTGTCCAGGTCGGAGCCGAGGGGGAGCAAGGGTCCCCCCCACGGCCTTCTCAGCCAGTCCCGGTGGTCGTGGTGGTGGTCGTGGTGGTGGTCGTGGTGCCGCAGCCGCCTCCTCTGTTTCTGGTGGAGGTAGCGCTGTGTTTTATACATCACGGCTTCCAACAAGTGGAGCACCTCCACCAGCTGAATTTCGACGGGGTCTCCTCTGGGCTGGACCGTCGGCTTTGCTTGTCCCTGAAGGGGGGAGAAGAGGAGGGGGTGGCCACTCGGAAACTGCTCAGAGTTTAAAGGCCCTCCGGGACAGAGATCACTGCCTCGCTTGGGGGAAAATAATAATAATAACCTTGTAGAATCATGAGGCAGGGAGTTCCACTTGCCTCCTGAGTTGTACATGTCATGGCAAAGGTCTGCAAAGGCCCCCCTGCCATGGCTTAGACACAAAACACCCCCTTTCTTTCTTTCTTTCTTTCTTTCTTTCTTTTTTAAAGCCTCCCCCAAAACCAGGAAAGGCAATATGATGACTCAAACCCCACCACTGAGCCACTTTAATAAAAAGAGATCAGGAGAGGGCAGTTGGTGACCTTGCGCACCAACCACACGGCCTTGCTCCCACTATGAACGGACGTTCCCTGATTTTTCTGGGATCCGTCCTGCTCGGGGACTGATGAGAGCTCCCCCCACCCCACCCCCACCCCACCTGCCAACGACATCTCCCAATGTTTCAGGATCCGCATTGGATTCCAGCTATGGAAGGTTTGTCCGAGGGACCAGGAGGGAATCGGGTCTTTTGAGATTTGGCTGGAATTCTGGAGCCTGCACAAAAATGTCTTGCATGGAGGCATCCGGGCGGAAGAGGGTGGTCGTCCCCCCCCGGCCCCTTCTGCACAAACCCCCCCCCCGGGGGCGGGAGGGGGGGGGGGGGGAGGGCAGGGAGGGGACACCCCCCCCCCGACCCAGGCCCTGCCGTTGGCCACGGGGAGTCCTACTGCGTTCATTCCTCCATTAGGCCAGCAGGACAGAAGGGCTGTTCCTGACCCCCCCCCCAAAGCCCACCCATGCCACTGCCCCCCCTTTCCTGGGTGCTTCACCTTCCGGGCAGCGAGCCAGCGTCCCAAGCCGAGGGCCACCGAGAGGAGGGCCAGGAGGGCGAAGGTGCTGAGAAAGAGCCAGTAGGTGTAACTCAGCACCACCATGCCGAAGGCTGGGCACTCCTGATCGAGGGCAGCTGTCTCCCCCGCGGGCATCTCCAGCCCCACGTAGTACCAGGGGGGAGGGAACTCTGACCCACCCGGACCTGACCCAAGGCTGCTCCAACAGAGACCCATAGGGGAGACCCTCCGGCGGCCTTTCTGAGCCGTGTTCCAGAACCACACGCACGCACGCACACGCACACACAGGTTGCTGGGTGAGGATGTGTGAGGTCAACACTGGGCCCTGGTGGGGGGGGGAGGGAGAAGCAGGAACACTCTCATGCGCACACAGCTCTGGGGGGGGTGCAGCTCCACCCTGGGAGGGTCGGTGCCCTCCCTGAACATCCAGAGGATTAGAGGCGAGTGCTTAGGGAGAAGAGCACTCTGTGCATGCCCTGGGGCTACCTTGTTTTTTTATGGCTTCTGCAGGAGAGGGTGGGCTTAAATAATGAAAAAGGAGTGGGGGTGCTAACAGTTGTTCCAGAGGGGGACATTTTAGTGTGGAGCCGCCCCACAGAGAATGCCCCTTCCGAGCGGCCAGACGTGGGCCGAGGACCTGCTCCTCCGTTCCACCTGGTCACCCACCATGAGCCCCCCGGGGGGGCAATAAGAGTTATTGGGGTGCTGTTGTTGAAGGGCTACCCCCACCTCACAATCATGAGCACTAACCAAGCCAGGCCACATCTGGCCGAATGCCTTTGGCATCCCCCAGTTCCCATCATCCCCAGGCCAATCTGCCTCCCCTTCCAAGCCGGGCTTCTGGGTCCCCACGAGAGAGCCGCCTGCTCCCTCCCAGCTGTGGCCACCAGGTGGCAGAAGCTTCACACGACTGGAGCCCGGGTTCAAAGGGGGCCTCCAGGGGTGAAACCAAGCAGGGGATTTTGGGGTGCTGGATTTGGGGGTGCTTGAGGATTAGGAAGGATGGTTCCATATCACACCCCCGCCACTCCAACCAGGTTCCTCTCCTCCCTACCAATCACCTGCTTATAATCTGGGACACATTTATTAGATAACTAAAAAAAAAAATTAATGCAAGCTTTTATGGATTAAAATCCCCTTCATCAGGGCATGCATGAGTAACTTATGGGCAGTGAGGAAAAATTATAAAATAATGACTGCAGAATTCAAGGCAAAGGTTGTCAAGTGTCCTCCTCCTAATGGATGCAATGTGCCAAGAAGCCTAGACTTCTTCTGAGTTTCTTGGATAATAACTTTCCCTTAGGCACGATGACACAGCTTCTTCCTTGGAAATCATATGAAATAAATGCTGATGTCACTTGTAAAACGGCTGTGGGGAACTTTTCCCCCTACAAAGCTTTTGGCCAGCCATTTACATTGGCCCAAATTATGGTGCCAAGAAGCACAACATGGACATTCTCAGCCTCTCAACACTTTGGCGTCCTCTCGGGGCAGCCATTGGGAAAGACTCCTGCACGAAACTTAACCTCAGTGCTCTACAATTTCTACAGAAGCAAGCATGCAGGCCTGTACAAGTGTATCAGACAAAAGTACAAATTCAAAATAAAAATAAAAATTGAAAAGACTAACACGGCTGCCCTCTCTGAAACAATCATTTTTTTCAAAATCTTCAGCGAGTGAGGTTTATTGTACTGCATTATGTCATTTATTCTATTTATAACTGTATCTTTATTATGTTTATTTATGTCATGTGTGTGTTGAGGGGATTGTGTGTGTGTGTTGAATCTGGTCTCTGGGTGTCTGAATTTCGTTGTTTGTGTATGCTGTATATATACACACAATGTCAATAAATTATTATTATTATTATTATTATTATTATTATTATTATTATTATTATTATTATTATTATTATTATTAAAAAACACAGCTATCTACGCTGGATTTTATATTACCAATCACTAGTCAAACGCTTCATTATTTTACTGTATTTTATTTTTATTTCATGTACACAGAGGGGGATCTCGTGGGCAAAGCTTGTGTGTGTGTGTGTGTGTGTGTCAGTGAGTGAGAGAGAGAGAGAAAGAGACTTGGTGACAGGAGAACTGGGAGGGTGGGGGAGGGGGGCGAGAAACAAAACCATCCCGCAGAAGCGCCATGGAGACGACGCACGCGTACGCCCCGCGAAATGCCCGGATGCTGCCCGCCCTTTCCCACGGGCCCTCCTCGGGTTGGGAGGAGGGCGGGGGGGCGCCTCTCCGGCGCGCTGACGTCACGCGCGCGAGCGGAGGAGGAGGAGGAGGAGGAGGGGCGGGTGCGCCCCGCCCCTTCCCTTCCCCGCCTCTCGCGCGCGCGGCCCCGCCCTTTCCCTCCAGACGCCGGCTGATGACGCCTTTGGGCGGCGCCGGCAGCCGCGGCCGTTCCTGAGGGAAAGAGGAGGAGGAGGAGGAGGCGGCGGCCGCGACGACGACGACGAGGACAGTGGCCGCGGGAGGCGGGAGCCGAGGCGAGGGAGGCCTCCCGTCTCCGCTGCCGCTCTCCGCGGCCCGGCTCGCGGCGGTGGCGGCGGCACAGGGTGAGGCGCCCCCTCGGCCCGGGAAGCCCCCCCCTCGGCCTCCGTAACCACCCGGGGCCCCTCCCCCTCACGGCGAGGACCCCCCCCAAAAAAAACCCTCCCTCTTCTGCTGCTGCTGAGGCGCCTCAGGCCCCCTCCGACCCCCCCCCGCCGCCTCCCCAGGTCTGGTTCGTCTCCCTCCCTAGCAGGGCATTCTCCTCTCTCTCTCCCCCCCCCCTGCAGGATTACCTCCCTGGCCACGCCCCCTCCCCCGCCCCTCCCCCTCTAAGATTTGGCGGGGCGCCCCCTCCCTCTCGGCCCCCTCCCCAGCCACGCCCCCTCCCCTCATGTCCCCCCCCTTCCACACACACACACACACACGCGCAGACGTTTCCTTTCCACGCCTCGCCCCCTCCCCGACCCCGTTCACCCCTCATCGATCCCTTGTGGAGGGGATCCTCGGAGGGGCTGAGCGCCCCCCCCTACCCCACGCAGTGCTGTCCCCTGGGGAAGCCCTGGCAGGATCAGCCCTGGGTGAACCCCCCCCTTCCCCAATCAAGGAGGGAGACAGGAGCAAGGTAGGGGGTCGGCAGCCAGCAGGGCACGAATCGTCCACCTCTTCCTTGAGGAGGGGGCTTCACTTCTGGAGCAGGACAGGCACAGCTGTCTCCTTGCCTTGAGCAAGCTCCTCAGCCTCTCTTCGGACGCTTCTCAAGGAATGAGGCCTCCCTGGGATGGTTCTAGGGGTCCCTGCCTGCCAGAATTGCTCCTTCCCTCGCCTCCCTGCCCCCCCCACACACAGAGAAGGCAGCTGTGGGCCACCTGGTCAATGCGGGCGTGGTTTGGTAATAAACTGCCCGGGGGGGGGGGACTTGGGTTTCCTGCTTGTTCAAGGAAACCAAAAAGTCCACCCGCCTGCCCAAAATTGTGCCCCTGAAGTGGGGTTGGAGAGGCTTGTAGACACCATGACTGGGATCCGGCATAGAAGGCCTGTGCTGCTTCAACGTCCCACTTGCATTTACAGATACCTGTATATCTGTAGTTCATGGGTTTGCCGTGTGCCACAGAGTTTTTACTGAACAGCTTCTTTCTACTGGCCCGTATGCTGTGATAGAGGCAACATAAAGCATAGATAGATAGATAGATAGATAGATAGATAGATCTTTATTGCCATCGTCCTGTGCAGAACAATGAGATTTAACATACATTCAAAAGCAAAAGAGGAAAAGATGAAAAATAATTTTACATCAAAAACAAAATTGCCCAAGTCAGTTTTGCAAGAATGGAAACCTTCCACTCCACAAGATATGCTGGTATAATAGCTCTTGTATCTTGGGCTAGAAGCGGCTTTTTGTTCTTATCCTAGAGCAATGCTTGCATATTTATTCATAACCTCCCCATGATTGTCCAGGGCAGGGGGCGGTAGGATGCTGGTGGCCACCCAGACACTTCAGTTGGTTTTCATGCGTGTCAACAGATGCAGTATGTTTTAGCAACTGTGCTGGAATTACTGCATAGTGTATGTTGTTCCCTTTTTCTCCCTTGGGAAAAAAATTCCTGCAAATGCCTTTTCTCCTTTTCTTTCTACTTCCCACAGAGAACCCATTTTTCTTCTCAGGGTGCTGTCCAGAGAGAACTTGCCTGCAACAGCATTTAGATTTCTAGTCCCTCCTGTAGCCTTTTCAGACCCTTGGATTTACCTTTGCTGGGAGTGGGGGAGGTTGTTTTGTTGTGACAATGCCAGGATGGAGTATTGAGTCGGGAGAAATGGGTTTATACCCCAGGTGGGAGGAAACATCAAGGAGATAACCACCTCTCTTGGTGGAGTTGGCTGGGCTGTGAAAAGGACAGGCACCCAAATGCTTGTTCCCGCCAGCGTCAATATTTTGAGCAATTTTTCTAGCCTTGGCGCTGTGACCATCTCATCAACCCCCCCCCGTCCCACAACAGAATGTTGTGCATGCGAATAAGATAAATAAAGTGGGTCAGGTTTTTTGAACCAGCAGCCTAAGTCAAGGAATCCTCCACTGACCCAACATCTGTCAAATAGATGTGCGTGGGGGGGGGGATTTTTCTCTTGATTCTCTAGAACTTTGGTCCCTAAATTTCGATCTCCCAGAAATTTTTGGGCTGCAGCCCCCTGAAATGTGTTCTGTTGGCCGTGTTGGACTAAAATTTCATTGAATGGTCGAAAAAACTGCCCCAGAGCTTAAAAGCAGAGAGGAAACCCGTGGGGAGGAGGCATAACAAGAGAAGCCTCTTGCTTGAGAAACAAAGAAGAGACCTAGCAAGACCCAGCTGGTCTTTTTCATAGGCCATCTTGGGTGGGGCTGAGTGTGTGTTTGTGTGTGTGTGTGTGTGTGTGAGAGAGAGAGAGAGAACTCATAAGTTGCAGGGGCAGCCTCCAGAGGAAAAGGAACTTGCTCTGAAATGGCAGAGAGTCAGCCATCTGGTCTCTCTTGTTGGCACTCTGTGTGCAACACAGTGTGCTTCTCGAAAAACACCATGCCACGTCTGTAATATCTTTAACTTTTGTGCAGTGTGTATATTTGTAAAGCACATTTCCAGTTCTCATGGTCTCAACTATACAGCTGGGAATGTGTGCCTCAAATAATTTGTAGGCCTTAACGCAGGGCTCAGCCAGCAGCAGAATGAGTCTTACCTTGTACCCCCTCCCTCTGGCTGGTGACTTTTCATTGTTTTGTCTTGTTTCTCCCAAGAAAGTTCCTCCGGAATGGAAACCACCTTTTTTCACTTGGCCTGCCTGCTTGGCCAGGGCTCCTCTCTCACACTCACTCATGACCAAAACACTGTCTCTCTTTCTATCTCTGTCTCTCTTGTAGGCGCTCTGGGACTATGAAGGAAACCATTCAGGGCAAGAAGTATTGGGGGGCCTCCCCTGGCCTCCCCAACACCACGATGGGGCATCGGGACGAGATGTGCCAGCCCTCCCAGGGGTGGGATGGCTCCGAGCCCAAACACGGTGGCTGCTTTGAGGGAAGCCGCCGCTTGGCCTACACCAAGAAGCAGCCCCCCGGCTTTGGCCCCCTGTCCCCCGGCAGCGACGAGGAAGAAGAAGGGGAGTGGGACCTCGCCTGTGTCTCCAGCTGGGGCGTGGCCGGGGACTCCTCCGACGTGACTCAGAACAAGGCCGGCGGCAGGAGGAAGGTGGCCAGAAGCGGGGGGCGCGCCTGGCCCTTTGACATGGGGGCAGGCTCCAATTCCAGAGGGCGCCTGCCGCTCTTGGGGGGTCCCTCCCGGCGGCAGTGCTTCCGCCGCCGCCGCCAGCGGGCCCTGCAGGCCTTCCGGATGCTCCTGTATTCCAAGAGCTCCTCCCTGGCTTTCCATTGGAAGCTGTGGGGCAAAATGGCCTCCAAGGGGCGCCGCCGGCCCAGCCTGAAGCGGGCCCGGTCCTCCCTGTCCCTTTCCCCGGGCTCGCAGCCCGACGACGACCCCCTCCCTCTGTGCAAGAAGAGCTTCCCCTTGGCAGAAGGAGACTGTCAGCCCCGGGCCAAGCGCAGGCCCCACCCCTCCCACTTCAAGGCTTGCTCCTCCTCCTCCGAGCCCCACCTGGACTATGAGTTGGACGGGGCCTTCCCCCCCTCTGCGTCTGTGCCGCAGACCTCCCGAGGCCTAAGTCTGCTGGGCGCCCTGATGGAGGAGGAGGCCTCCCCTTACCCTCAGTATGCAGAGCTGCAGAGGGTCGCCTGTGACAAGGACCCCGGAGCGATGGAGCTGGACGAGGAAGAGGCGGCGATGCTCAAGTATCCTCCCGGGGGAGCCCCAACCTCCCCGAGAACGAGGAAGATCGGAGAGGCGTTGGAACACGGCCTGGACGGAGAGGGAGGTAAATCTCACTCCATGGGCCCGTCACCCTTGACCCTGGGGTGGTGCTTGTGTGGCGTTAGCTGAGCAGGGCATTAGCTGGATTAGAGTCACCTAGTGGGGTGTCCTTCAATATCATCGGTCACGTTTATCCCTGTTTATTGGGGCAGAATCGGGGGCAGGGTCGGGACGTAACATGCCAAGGGCATGAACCTCCCTAGTTGGCTGTCGCCAGCATTTGGAAAAGTTACTTCTTGAGACCAGAGCTCGTACAGTACGTTGATGGGATTTTGGGAGTTATGCTGTTCAAAGGTAACTTTTCCAAACACTACTGTAAGGTAACTGTCCTCTCCTTCCTGTTTGAACTGCTCTTTGGCTCCCGTCGTACATTTAGGCAAGTTCAATATGATGGTACCCTGGTTTAAGAATGCATTGGTTAATGAAATTTTCAGTTCACGAAAGGAAATCCATTGAAAATAATGCCTCCGTTTACAAAGTTTTTTTCCGGAAAAAAAACCCTCGATTTCTTATTATTTTCAAAGGATTTCCTTTCCCAGGATGCATTGCGCCCCCGTTGCGTTTACAGTTTATGAAATTTCCTCTTGACGCACGTAGACTGGATTGACCCAAACAACTTGATGGGTTTTGTTTCCAAGTAAAAAAACTGCGACAAAAGAATAAAAGATAGAGGTTTTGGCAGGAAAACATGTCCAGGCGTCTTCAGGATACAAAGCAAGGTCCCATATCAGTTGTAGAAATCCACACAGGGTCGGTGTCTCTCTGTGGGGATGCCATGCAATTTAATAACCAAATGGGTGAGGAGAGGAGAAGGAAGAACCCAAGGTGAGGATCCAGTTCATCGATGGTGGTTCCAAAAGCCTGTTTAGAAGGGCAGTTAATTGAACATGAATCAAACCTATCCATCCTGAAAGAACTCAACCCCGAATGTTCACTGGAAGGACAGATTTTGAAGCTGAGGCTCCAGTCCTTTGGCCACCTCATGAGGAGAGAGGAGTCCTTGGAAAAGTCCCTGATGTTGGGAAAGATGGAAGGCAAAAGGAAAAGGGGACGGCAGAGAATGAGATGGTTGGACAGAGTCATCGATGCAACCAACATGGATTTGACCAAACTCCGGGAGGCAGTGGAAGACAGGAAGGCCTGGCGAGCTCTGGTCCGTGGGGTCACGAAGAGTCGGACACGACTGAACAACTGAACAACAACAGCAGTGTGATGCGGCAGCCAAGAAAGCCAATGCGATTCTTGGTTGCATTAACAGAAGCATCGTGTCTAGATCAAGGGAAATGATAGTATCACTCTATTCTGCTCTGGTCAGACCCCCACCTGGAGTACTGTGTCCAGTTCTGTGCACCTCAGTTTAAAAAGGACGTTGACAACCTCGAGCAGGTGCAGAAGAGGGCGACCAGGATGGTTGAAGGTCTGGAAGAAATGTCTTATGAGGAGCGGCTTAGGGAACTGGGAATGTTTAGCCTCTCTAAAAGAAGGCTGAGGGGAATATGATAGCTATGTTTAAATATTTGAAAGGATGTCACATTGAAGAAGGGGCTGGTTTGTTTTCCATGGCTTCAGAGACTAGGACTCGTTTTCGAACTACAGGAAAAGAGATTCAACTTAAACATTAGGAAGAAGTTCATGACAGTTGGAGCTGTCTGGCAGTGGAATAATATGCTGCCCCAAAGGAGGGTGGTAGAGTCTCCTCCTTTGGAGGTTTTTAAGCAGAGGCTGGATGGCCATCTGTTGGAAGTCCCTGTGATGGGGTTCCTGCATGGAAGAGGGTTGGACTGGATGGCCCTGGAGGTCTCTTCCAACTCGTTATTTATTATGATTCTGTGATTCTAATGGAGGCCATCCAGGGAGGACCCCAAGAGGCAGCTCTTTCTGAAGCTGCTGTTTGGCCTCTCCAATTTCACCTCTCCCGTGGGAGGCATCCATGCAGAGTGGGTGTTGCCCGTGCGCTCAAAGCCCAAATGCCTACCTCTATGCAGGGAAGGTTTGATCCCTACCCGACAGGGTTGTGCCTGGACCTAGGGCTGCATACAGATTGCACGAGACGACCCCAGGTGGGACCGTGTCTAGACCAGTGCCACCTGACCCTAAAAGGCCAGGGCAGCTCGGTCTCCCGGTAGAGCCCTCTAACCTCTCCTGCCTTGCTTGCCGCAGGCCCTCTGGACGCCCTTCCCAACGGCTATGCCGCCCTCACTCCCGATGGCCATCACTGCTCCCTGCCGGGAGTCGCCGACGCCACCATCCTCATCAGCAACGTCTGTAGCATCGGAGGCCAAGCGGCCGAAGAGCTCTTCCAGGGTCCCCAGGATAATGACCTGCTGCTGGATTCGTCGGGAGCCCGGCTCGAAACGGACAGCCAGCAGGCGGAGGCGGCGGAGTCAGCTGAGAGCGGCCAGGAGAGGCTTGGCGAGAAAGCCGTCCAGCACAGCCCCTTGAGGGAAGAACACATCACGTGTGTGCATAGTAAGGAGTATGTGTGTGTGTGAGAGAGAGAGAGGGGGGGGGGAAACTGTCTTGGAGAAAGGGTGGAGCATTGAGACATATAAAATAATGCAGGGCATGAGTAAAGTGGATAGAGGGACGCTCTTCTCCTCTCACAAAATACCAGAACTAGGGGGCATCCACTCAAACTGTGGGTTGGGAGAGTGAGAAGAGACAAAAGAAAATATTTTTTCACCCAGCACGTTGTTAGTCTGTGGAACTCCCTGGCACAGGAGGTGGTGATGGCATCTGGCCTGGATGCCTTCAAAAGGGGATTGGACAGATTCCTGGAGGCAAAGCCCATCACAGGTTACAGAACATGATGGAGATGTGTGTAATCTCCAGGCTTAAAACCAGGGTACTTCAAGGGCCAGATGCAGGGGAGTGGTATCGGTAGACAGAGATCTAGTCTCGTGCACTCCCAGAGGTATTTGGCGGGGCCACTGTGAGATCCAGGAAGCTGGACTAGATGGGCTCTTCTTGGCCTGATCCAGCAGGGCTCTTCTTAGGTTCTTATGTTCTCCCCTCTTTTCCTGAAAGAAAAAGGTGGGAGGCAGGAGCCTCAGAAAGCCTTCCCTGTCCTCCTGCCTCAGGCTCGGCCCTGGGGTTAGCGGAGAGGGTTAGGGTTAGGGATGCCCTTGGACGACGGAGGGAAGGAAGAAGGTGTGCTTTTGAAGGGTTCCCTTCCTGCCCAGAAGAGCCTGGGGCCCCTCTCAGATAGTCTGAAGGTTCCTTGCTGAGTTTAGGAAGCAGCTTGACATCTACGAGATCTCAGGAATACTCAGGACTAAAAGGAGAGAAGCACAAAGCCGAGAGAACCAGCTGGGTTTCTCAAAAGGAGCGGCCGTGTTTACTCAGTGGCAGGAAAAAACATCCGAGAGTCTTGTGGCATCTGGGAAACCAGCTGGGAAAACTGGTGCCAGTTAAAACAGGTCTGTTTTTAAGGTGCCCAGAGGCTTTCTGTTGATGAGGAGGATTTGCCGAATTCTTAAACACATCTGCTGCCTTTCTCTGGCGACCTCTGTCCTTCCTCCCATTGGGAAACCACAGCTCTCCTCATCTCTCACCAGGGACCGTGCAGGGCGAGCACTGATGGTGGTCTGAGTCCAGAGACCTCTAGAGAGCTGCACCTATTCTTTAAGAAGCTCACAGGTTCAAATCAGCAGCCCAGCCCAGTAACCACAGCAGATCTGGTTGGGATGCATATTAGTGCTTTGGGGCATTTGCTTACTCGGTAGTGCCTCGCTCTTGCCCCTGGAGGCACGCCTGCGGTCTAGGCACCTTAATCTTCCCCCGTCCAGATAGTGCATGGGATCAGAACCCTTTGGATTCTGGCTGTTGACCGGCGTGGCCGAAGAGCCGTGTCTCCCTCTTGCTTCTACCTCTCCAGATCCCTCCGCTGGGTTCCGCTTCTGACAGAGCCAGGCTGGCCTGGCTTCAGCTTTCTTCTCCCTTCCCCTCCAGACATCCTGGACGAGTTCCTGCAGATGTACGGCAGCCTCATTCCCATCGGTGCGGACGAGGTGGTGGAGAAGCTGGAGGACATTTTCCAGGAGGAATTCTCGACCCCTCAGAGGTACAGCCTTTCTTTCCTCGCCTGGACCCCCACGCCCTCCTCTGCGCAGGGGAATCAGACCCGTGGTTTGGGGAGAATGATCCAAGGCACTGGCTTTACTCAGACGTAAAAGGCATCCAAATTTTGTTTTGTTTTCCCCACTGTGAGGGGTATGGCAGCACCGCGAGGTTTCAAATGTGTTGGCTTTTGCCTGGTGTTGGTCACGCAGTGATCATTGCAGGCTTGGCATTTGCAAGCTAATTGTGCAGGCACCACAGCTTTGAGAGGCGGCATCTCTGGAGGAATAGTTGCTGAGGGCGAAGCGGACGTTTCGTGTAGTTCTGCTCTTGGTCTCTGGCCCAGCATTCCGTGTCTAGCAGCAGGTGGTCAGTTATTCACTCAGCCAGGTGCCTGCGTGACCGACTGCAGCTTGGCGGGTGCATGGAGGTGGTCCCTGGCCTGGTGAAGCTGAGTGGGATGTGCTAGGTTAAGTGAGGGCAAGCAGAGTCCAGCCTCAGTTCCTCACCATCAAAAGCCCTCTGGAGTGACTTTTAGCCACCATGACCGGAGCAGAAGGCAAATGCTGGCAAAGCACCCAGTAGTGCTTTAAGAGCCTCGTGGCGCAGTGGTTAAGAGCCTGTCCTGCAGGCAAAACTGTGCTCATGACCTGGGGGTTCAATCCTAGGTAGCCGGCTCAAGGTTCATTCGGCCTTCCATCCTTCCCAGGTCAGTAAAATGAATACCCAGCTTGCTGAGGGGGGGGGGGAATGTGTAATTAATGTAATTGAAACTGTAAACGGCCCAGAGACTCCTTGAAGTGGTATGGGGTGGTATATAAGCAGAACACTTTGCTTTTGCTTCTAGTGGTGTCTCAATGGGAGATGGGTCTCAGGCCCTGGGGCCCCATTTGGCTGCAAGGTTAGAGGTCCCAGACCCATCCTAAGAGGTGCTGCTTTCCCCCTCCCCCGCCCTTCATTTCTCTGTCCCTGCAGGAAAAGCCTGGTGAATCAATTGATCCAGTCCTACCAGCGTTTGCCAGGCAACGCCATGGTCCGAACCTTCAGGGTCACCTACAAGCGCCACGTAGTCACCATGGATGACCTGCAGACCCTCTACGGGCCCAATTGGCTCAATGACCAGGTATGGCAGGGGAGGGGGAAGCACTGGAAGGTGAACATGGGGTCTTGAATACCTGTCGGAGCGTATCTCCCAGAGGTCAACTGAGGCCAGACTCACACGGATGTTGCAGGCGCGCTCACTCAGGGTGCCCACTCCGAGGGAGGCGCGGAGGTCTGCCACGCGCAGCCGCGCCTTCTCAGTGGTGGGCCTATCATTATGGAACCATCTCCCGAGTGAGCTGCGCCTTGCACAGTCCCTGCCCGCTTTCAAAAAGGCTTTGAAAACTCTGCTTTTTGAGCAGGCATATGCCAACCTCCTTTATTTTTTTGGGGGGGGGGGGGGGAGTTCATCGCCGATGTATCTTGCCTGGGGTTTTGTCCTTAACTGTTTTTGTAGTTCTGTATACTTTTTAAACCTGATAACCGCCCAGAGTTCCAGTTCGGAAGATGGCGTGGTATAGAAATAATAATAATAATAATAATAATAATAATAATAATAATAATAATAATAA
>JAHTLZ010003328.1:485009-517014 GCA_023846285.1 Phrynocephalus versicolor
AATAATAATAATAATAATAATAATAATAATAATAATAATAATAATAAAAATAAATAAATAAATAAATAAATAAATAAATAAATAAATACAAGAACCATCAGGATTTGGCATGAAAAAAGCAAGGTTGCCAAAAATAGTGGGTCATAATATCCCTGTCGGGCGGGGAGGGGGTATCAGAGTATCCCGCTCCGTGGCTGATGGATCTGCCTTTGAAGATGCTCTGAGAACCTTTGCTAAGACTAAACTGAAATGGCTCCATGATTTATCCAGAAGGCAGGAGGAGCCTCTTTTAGCCAGCCTCGGGGGTCTGCCTGTGGCTGGTGGAGGGGGAGCGCTCTGAGTCCCACCTGTTGAGCAGCGACCTCAAAAGAGAGAGAGAGAGGCTTTCTCCTTCCGAATTAATTAGGGTATTAAAGTATTCGGCATGTAGATTTCAGCTTGCCTGTGTGGGTCACCCCCATGTGTGGTTCACTGGGCACTCCTATCAGTTTGTTTTATGCCGTAAACCGCCCAGAGTGCCTTTCTGCCAGATGGGTGGTATATACATCGAATAAATAAATAAATAAATAATATTGTTTGCCTCTGGCCACGAGGGGCTGCTTCATTGGCAGTTTCAGTTGGTGGACCTTTGGGGCTGGAAACCAAGCAGGCCTTCCTGATTTGTTTATTATTTACTTACAAGTATCTGTAAGCGCCAGAAATTCGAAAGCTTCAAAGCTGTGTGCAGCGGTAATGAAATAAACCGCACCGAGTGACCATTGGCCAGATGGTGCGGTATAAAAATCATTTTAAAAATGATAGTGTGCACAGTACTCAAACAAATGAAAAGACCATTTAAGTAATGGTAAGCGGAAGCGCGTTCTTTATTTGCCCACTGCAAGTTGTAGGCACGTGTCAGATTTATGCTATCGTTATGTGCTGCCCAATGAACTCTGTTCCTTTGTGGCCCTCAGGATGAGTGGGTGGGGGGGGGGGGTCTCCAAAATGCCCACCCTTCAGCTGCCCTGCTCTTGTCAGCTCCAGCCTGTGGAGGTTGCAAGGGAGCATATGGCGTATGCTTATAGCACATGGCAACCTTTTCACTTAATTTTTTTTTTTGCCCAAGCCGCCTCTTGTTGGAGGGTTTCCCCCTCCCCCTCTTTATTTTATTTGGGGTTTTTTTAATCCCTTAACCATTATTTTCTCTCCCATTTCCTTCACCTTCATATATTGTTATATATTGTTGTTTTATTCTCGTTTGTAAGCCGCCCAGAGTTCCTTCTGGAAGATGGGTGGGATAAAAAAAAATGCAACTAATAAATAAATAATAAATAATAAATAAATTCCATGTTGCTGGTGCTGCCATGCTCAAGGCCCTGCTCTGAACAGCAGGAGATAAAATTTCTGGAGCGTCCTCAAAAGGGACGGTCTAGGCAGCTTTAAAGACTTGAATGGGCTGATGGGAGGGGGCGGGGAAAAGGTGACCGGGGCCCAAATCGTTCCGGCTTTGCCTTCGTACCCAGTGGAATGAGTTTGATCGTTCTCTGTGTGCCTCTAGCGAGAAGATGGTTGGTACGGCACTCTGGCCGATATCTCTCCCCACCCACCTTTTCCCTCTTCCCTGGGCAGGTCATGAACATGTACGGAGATCTTGTTATGGACACCGTGCCAGAGAAGGTGAGCTTGCTTCTGGTCCTGAGTTTTCTCCCTGACAGGTAGGTCGGGAGGTTGAAAGACTGGTCGGCAACCAGTTCTGGTAGCCCCCCTGTGGGTTGAGAATCAACCCGCACCTCCTCTCCTTTGGCCGTCAGTCCAGCTGTGGTCTTGTGGCAGAAAGGGAACCTTTTCAGTGCAGAATTGTCCTGACTCCCAGTGAGGGCCCAAATCATGAAAAGCCGTCGGCGAATATTTCATCTAGTTTCTCCAGATCCGCCTAACAAGTCCTAAACAACCTAAACACGTGGCACCAGCACCATCTTCTGAATTTCCAGACAGGGTGTTAGGAAAGGAGGGGAGGCAAGGGCCAGGAAGCAGGGAATCGTGGCAGATGTTAAAAGGAAATAAATGGGCGGGATCGCATCCTGCAAGTGGAGGTGAAAGCGTTTGCCAGGTCTGGAAATGCTCAAGAAGGCTGGGCCAGACTATGAGAGCATCCGCTGATCTAACCACTGGGCCCGTGGAACACCTGTGAATATTGGTTTAAAAGTACCTCTCCCAAGCCTCACAGTCAACTGCAGAAAACGTGCAGCTGGCATCGTAGTTGACCGGTTGGACGGGGTGTGAAAGATGGAGTTGACCTCATGGAGTGGTTTCCTCCTCCTCCTCCTCCTCCTCCTCCTCCGCTGCATCCCTTCTCGCCTCTACCTTGGCCTCCTCCTCCCCCACCCGCCCCCCACTTGCCTCCAGACCCTGTTTCCACCGTTGACTTTCCCAGCACAAACATGCCTTGTGTGTTATCTCTTTCTCCCCGCTTTGCCCAGGTCCATTTCTTCAACAGTTTTTTCTACGATAAGCTACGAACCAAGGGATACGACGGGGTGAAGCGCTGGACCAAAAATGTAAGTTGTAGCCGTGCTGGCTAGTGATGACAGGGCTCGTAGCCCAGCTTGTCTGGGTGTCGTTGGGTTAGAGAAAAGAGGCTCTGTGTCTCAGTTTGCAAAAGCTTTTAAGAGTAGCACTGCTGTGTTGTTCTGTCTCGAGGAAAGGGTTGCTCTTAGAGTGAAGTGTGGAATCATGCAAAAGGCGATGAGTCTTGCTTCTTTCAACTTTAATATCAGTGACAGAGAATTGAATCCTAGAATCCTAGAGTTGGAAGAGGCCTCAAGGGCCATCCAGTCCAACCCCCTGCCATGCAGGGACGCCCATCACAGTATTTCCGACAGATGGCCGCCCAGCCTCTGCTTAAAAACTTCCAAAGGAGGAGACTCCACTACCCTCTTTTGTGGCTGCTTTATTGCATTGGGTTCAGGCATGACTTAGTTTAAAACCTTGAAATGAAAGAATTAGGTTGGCTATAAAGTGTCACTCTGTTAGAACAAGGTATTATCATTTTTAGAAGTGGAAGGAGAATAAAAGATTAAGTACAGTGGTACCCTGTACAAAGGAATTAATTTGTTCCAAATGAAATTATGTTAAGCAAATTTTCCTTTATACAAATTTCCCATAGCAATGCATTGAAAACAGTAATCCCTAATCACGACAATTTTTATGTCCTCGGATTTGCCCCATAGGTGATTCTGTTAAGCAAATCTCCCCTATCTCCTGAATGTTTTATCTTATGCAAACCATTTGTTATACAAGGGTCCACTGTATTTTCCTGCGTATAAGGCTATGAATTTTTTTACTAAAACTGCTAGACTAAAAATTGATGGTTGTCTTATACACGAAAGTAAGCCAATAAGAGAACCACACAGTTGAAAAACTGTTATTTTGGGCTGGAAAAGTGGGAGGGTGTCCTGTAGGCGGGGAAATACGATAAATGTCCCAGGGCTGAATAATTAAGTCAATTAACCAAAATTGGGAGGAAAGGAGAGAGAAAAACATGGATTCCCTGAGTTCTTACTGTTGTACAGTAGAGGATCTGAACAGCCCCAAAGGGCCTCTTGTCAATTTACTCTTGGTTCAGAGAAATCATGTTAAATTTGGTATTAAATTGTTGGTCATTCCCGGGGTGGTGGTGGCTCTGTTCCTTAGTAGGGACCTGATCACATGACTGGCTGCATGTTGAGCAGTGGAACTAACAATGTAAAATTTCCAGAAATTTTGAAGCTCGGAAAAAGACCCATTTTTGGTTTTTTATGTTTTTTGTTTGCTTGTTTGTTTGTTTTTTGGGGAATGGACATTTTTGGGGAAATTGGAAAAAATGCTGCATTAGCACTCCTCTCCCTTTTACAGCTTGAAAGTCATTCTGTTCCTTTAGGAACATAAAAGATGACTATGAACAATTTGACTTGGCATAAAATTATCACAACTAGCATATTACAATATAGTGTGTTCAAACAATTATTACAAACAGAATTTATTTTTTAAATAATAATTATTTGGAATTGTAAGTAGCAAATGGCATAGCAATGTCCTCAACTGTTTACTAGTTTATGTGGAACAAAAAAAAACTCTGCAAAACAATGTTTAAAAATCCAGAATTAACAATTATTCATGTTTCCTCTTCACAGTATTAAACAAAAATAAAATAAAAACCTCATTCTTATAAAAAGAGAATGAAAGGGAGTGGGACTAAGTTTCAATAATTTTTTTAAATGATTTGGACAATATTGGAACATCCTGTTTTAAAATATTTTATTTATCATGTCAAAATAAAACATTCCATAATCATTTTTTCTTTTTTCCAATTTTTCAGAAAAAAACAAAAAAGGCTTCAGGGGAAAAAATGGGAAAACCCCATTTTTTCCTGAATTTTTCAGTTTTTCCCCCAGGCCTTTACATCTCTAAGTGGGACCAGCATTTGCCACCAATAATTAATATGGATCTCCCTTTGTAAGCATACGTGATCAGTAGAATCTTGCCCTGTAGACTTTAATATAAAGAAAATATGTGGAACAAAGAATAGAAATGATATATTCCCATATTTATAGGAAAATGTATTTTGGGAGCAACCACTAAGACAGTGGCAAAAGTATAATTTTATCTCGCTTCCTTTAATGGGCTTCTAAGGCATTTTGATAGATTGCTGGTATCCTCCCAAGGTTGTTTATGGTATTCAAGGATAATTCCTTGAAATCCTGTTTTTCACTTCTTGAATCCAGATACAAATGAATTTCTGTATCAGCCCCCTGAAGAACTGACAAATATGGGTTTCACAGCTAGAATGTTTAGGTGGGAATTGGTGGAGGATGAGAAAAGTGAAAGAATTTGCAGCCAAATTGCCATGCTATGATTACTACAAATGAAGATGGAACTGATTTGCGGGGGGGGGAGGGGGGGGAGCTGTAAATGCGGCATTTCTTGAAAGAGTGTGATAAAACTTCTTAGAGAGTTGTGCTTTTCATTAAGCTAGCCTAATTAACAATGGGAAATATTAAAGAGAAGAATTACATAGGATTTCTGAAAGTGTTAAGGTAAACTGTTCAGGGACAGTTGTTCTCTCTCTCCTTGGACAATCATGTCCACGCTAATCAGCTAACTGCTTCCCTTTCAAAATAAATCTTAAAGCAGAAGGTAGGTGGAGAGCTACAGACCGGCCTGGTGTAACTTGACCCTGCTGGTATTTTTACCTGGAAACAGCCTTCTGCAACCTGGAGCCCTCCAGTTGCACGGGAACCCACGATTTAAGAACATAAGCAGAGCCCTGCTGGATCAGGCCAAAGGCCCATCTAGTCCAGCTTCCTGTATCTCACAGTGGCCCCACCAGATGCCTCTGGGAGCGCACGAGACTAGATCTCTGTCTCCTGATCCCACTCCCCTGCATCTGGTCTTTGAAGTACCCCGGTTATAAGCCTGGAGATGACACATCTCCATCGTGGTTTGTTATCTGTTAAGGAAATTTTCCTCCAGGAATCTGTCCAATCCCCTTTTGAAGGCATCCAGGCCAGATGCCATCACCACCTCCTGTGGCAGGGAGTTCGATAGACATCCTCATCCGGCACCCGGAGGTTGCCAGGGCAGGCGAATGCTCATAGGCTGCCCCAAAACATGTGGAAGCCTGAAGGACCATTATTGCCCATGAAGGCAGAACTGTAACAGTGGGGAGCCTGCCCAGGAGCTGTCTGTGTGTGTGTGTGTGTGTGTGTGTGAGAGAGAGAGAGAGAGAGAGAGAGAGAGAAAATGAACCCACTGGGAAGAGCTGCTGAGCTGAACTGCCGTGGTTGCTTTCCCTCCCACTGCAGGTGGACATCTTTAACAAGGAACTGCTTCTCATCCCAATCCACCTGGAGGTCCACTGGTCTCTGATTTGTGTAGAGGTCAAGAAGAAGAAAATCACATATCTGGACTCCCAGCGCACTCTCAACCGGCGGTGCCCAAAGGTATAGGGTAGGGGTTGGTTGGTGGCCCATGGGAATGGTACCTCCCCATTTTCTCTTGGAGTGGCCCCACTGGTGCTCAGAATTGGGGATTCACCACCATGCCCCCCCTCCATAGATCTGGGGCATTTCTTTTAGCCCTCAGTCATTTGCCTTTTCCATAAAGATTCCTCTCCCCAACTGTGGGAACCTTTCTTCAGAGTATGCTTATTGGGGAAGTTTCAGTGCGGTGGACACACTCCTGACTTTTGCCAACATGGCATATCTGGAAGGAAGTGACCTTTTGTTTCCCCTGACTTTTTGCTTTGAGGTAGGGCTAAAGGGGCACCTGCTTCCTATTAGAACCAATGTTTCCATTAATGC
This sequence comes from Phrynocephalus versicolor, assembly GCA_023846285.1. Lineage (NCBI taxonomy): Eukaryota > Metazoa > Chordata > Lepidosauria > Squamata > Agamidae > Phrynocephalus > Phrynocephalus versicolor. The sequence goes on from JAHTLZ010003328.1 coordinate 491,330, forward strand.
TGCCACGTGTATTTGTCACCCAGAGATTAGAGACTAAAAGGAGATGAACACGTCAGTCCTTTGTCTGTGTGTCTTTCTCAGCTGGCTCTGAGAAAACAGCATCTCTGTGTGCATCTGTGTGTTTCCCGTCCTCCTTTCTGTAATCAAGATAAGCTCAGCTTCGGAACCTTTCCAGCTAAGCCCCACACCCGGCCCCATTACTTAGGCTGGCCTTCCCCAAGCGGGGGGGGGGGGGGTTCCAGGTGGGCTGGACTGCCACACCCGTCTTCCCCAGACACACCACAAAACCTGAACGCTGCCTGCCTCTTTCCTGGAGAACAAAAAGAAGGGGGCGTGCCGGTTGAAGGCCAAGGCCTCAGTGTGGGTTTTAGAGGCACTGCCTTTTGAGAGTCCAATTTGAGTCCTTCCTTTTCTTGTGGATTGTAGCTTCTGAGCCTTCCTGGCCAGTTCTTCTAAAAAGAGGTTTGTTCAAGAGGTGTTCCAGAGGGGAAATAAATGCTTCCCTGTTGTCATAGAGGAGTTTGGAGAAGGGAAATGTTGCTGCACTTTTGGCCGCCACCAGTGAGGGTGGGAATCAAACTTCGGGCACGTGTGCACACTCACAATTCCTTGACCGTGTTACCCTCGCCTCTCCCCATCCCAGCACATCTGCAGGTACCTGCAAGCCGAAGCAGACAAGAAGAACCGCCCAGACTTCAGAGACGGCTGGAGAGGAGTCTTTCAAATGGTGAGTATCCCGTAATGCCGTCTGCGAGCGTGTTAAGAGACCAGAGCAGCAGGAGTAAGGATGCCCGTCCACTGGCCCTGACAGCAAGGAACTCCCAAGGATGGGGCGCCAGTCAAAGGCTGCCTCGAGCCTTCCCTGCTGATCTGTTCTGGTTTCCTCCTCTGCGGATGTTGTGTGATAGGTTGTGTAGTTGCTTCTCCCGGCCACCTAGCACTCTGCGCTTGCACTGGGTTGCCCTTGGCTTCGGCAAAGGTTGGCAGCGCCCCAAGAGGCCAAGCGGAACCGTATCTGCTTGGAGAAGGGTGGCCTGCCCCCCCCCCCCAAAGCCTTTCGGCATCTGGCCATGACTGGCCTAAAGAGGTTGGCTTTGGATCTTTCAGGAGGCCGGGAGGAGGAAGAAAAGAAGGCGGAGTGGAGTTGCGGGGGGGGGGGAGAACTTCTTTTGTTGGTCTGTGGCTTGCAGGATTCCCATCCTTGCTGGCGGAAGGGTTCTGGGAGTTCTCATCTGAAAAGTTACTTCCACAAACTCTGAAGGGTGTTGTCCCACTGGCCTGCCCGCCTCTGTTCTTCCTCCTTCCTTTTCCCTCTGACCAAGAGAGCTGTGTGATTCCCTGCTGCTGCTGCTGCTGCTGCTACTGCTTTCCTTGTAACCTCGTGACTCTGAGGTTCTGGTTTTCACCTTCCTTTTATCCGTATGGTAGGAGGAAGGGAGAGAGAGGCCCTAGTGAAATGGATCTGTCGTGGCTATCTGCCATAGAATAAGCCACCTGTCCGAATCTCGGAGGGGAAGGTGGGGGGGGGCAGAAACACATCATTCGCTTCCCAGAGCAAAATACCAGGGCAGGTTTGGTTAAAGCAAGTATCGTAACCCAGACAATTCATTTTGAGTTTCAGAGAAAACGGAATGAGGACCTGGATCTTGGGTGAGGGTTCCTTTATTCCTCTGTGCCTGAGGGAGACCGAGGGCAGGGCGAGAGTGGTGCAGAAGAGGGACCTGAGAGGTGGAAATGGGCCTCCCTGCCCAGTGCTGGCCCGAGGTGGTGGCTGTATTCTTCTGGCCTCCATCCTTGCCCTGCCCTGCCCTGCCCTGCCCTCACCTCACCTCTCTTCTCTTCTCCCCATCAGAACATTGCCAGGCAAAACAACGACAGCGACTGTGGAGCTTTTGTCCTACAGGTAAGACCCAGAAGCTTGGGCTCCAGGTCAATGGCCGCCCCTGGTCCAGAAGCCTTCAGAGAGGGAAGAATCTCCCCCCCCCCCCGGACAGCTTTCTCTTTGTTTACCTCCAAACAGACACCGATTCCATTGGGGTGGGGCTGGCTGCCCTTCTTTAACAATTATTGAAAGTTTAAAAACGCCACGCATTCCCACAGCTTCGGGGCAAATGGGGGGGGGGAATGCTGCGTCGGTGTGCAGACTGACTCCGCCTTCCCCAGACCTCAGCTTTTATGTCTGCTTCTCCAAAGGCTTTCCAGGCTTTTGTGCTGCAAAGAGGATTTTCTTTCAGGCTGGTGAGGGAAGTGGTGAGAAAAGCCGACAGGCTGCAGGCATGCCAGTTTCCGGGATTTAGGGAGCTACGCCACCCAAAAGGAACTCTTCTGGTCCTTGGGTGAAGGTGACCTGGAGCCTGTGAGCTGAAGCCAGGCCGCAGAGGTTACTCACCTGGTCCCAGGTGACCCCCCCCTGCCAGATGTGCCCCTGCCGCCTCTCTTCACCCTCTTCCCTACGCAGTGGATAAGGGCTGGGCAGTGAATCCTGCCGGGGTCTTGGTCAACCTCTCTCCATACTGATTGGTCCTTAAGTTTCAGGGTGCATCCAGGTCCCACCAGCCCATTTGTCCTCCAGAAAGACCAAAGCCCCCCCCCCGCCCTGAGAAAAGTGCCGCCCTGTGCTTCAGGCAGAGGCTGGACTAGGTTAGTTTTGACCCTCACTGTCCCCGGCTGTCTTCACCCTCTGCCTTGGCTGCCTCTGCAGAGGGAGGGGGCACAGCGGGAGGGCAGCTAAGAACCCATTTGGGGAGCCAGGCCTGTGGGGACACTGAGTTTCTGTAATGATGGATGTTACCTTTCAGTAGGTAAAAGCTGCGAAAGATGGGGCTTTTTAATTTGCGTAATCGTGGCAGGTTAGTTGAAAAGCACAGTAGGACCCCCGTATCCACTGATTCATTATCCACTTATCCACGGTTAGCAGAGGAAAAAATAAATAAATAAATTCAGCAGCTGCAAAGCAAGCTACTGTCATAAAACAGCAGCTGTCAAGCAAGCTACTTTTGCAAAACAACAGCTGTAAAGCAAGTTACTATTACAAAACAGTAGTTTGGGGAACATATTGGCATTCTCTCTTATCCACGGTTTTCATTATCCATGGGAAGGCTTGGAACCAAGCCCCAGCGGATACTGGGGTCCTACTGTTCTTTGCACAGAACATTTAAATTACTTGGGCACAGGACTTATAATATATGAGAGCGACGGTGCGTATGGAGCCCCCACCACGGCCCCTACAGCTGAAATCCCTGTCCTTCGAGTCATTGCCACGTGGGAAAGACCAGGGAGGGGGTGTCCGGAAATATGTGTGTTTGTATACCCTTCCCAGTTGTGAAGGGTTAACAGAGTTTCTCCTAGTGCAGTGGTGGCCAGACTTTGGCCCTCCAGATGTTTTGGACCACAACTCCCCCAGTTCTTTGTCATTAGCAATGGAATTCTGGGAGTTGTCCAAAACATCTAGAGGGCCGAAGTTTGGCCACTACTGTACACTTAGTGCTTAAATCAGGCATGTCCAAACTTCGGCCCTCCAGATGTTTTGGACTCCAACTCCCACCGTCCTTTGCCATTGGCAATCTAAGTTTAGAATTCTGGGAGTTGTGGTCCAAAACATCAGGAGGGCCAAAGTTTGGGCATGCCTGGCTTAAATCTTAACCATGTAGCGGTTGTGGAGGGCCCCGCCCCCCAATACCTCACCCCCTCAAGTTCTTGGGGGGCCTTAGCTGGGCCCCACTTGAAACCTAGAAGAATAAGGTAAAAATCCAGCATCACTCAGCTTGATGGTTTCTGAGCAAGATAATGTCTTCTTTGTTTCTTCCGCTGAGCTCAAGGTGTCATACATGTCACTCACTCTCCTCCCACCCCTCTGGCACAACACCCGTGTGAGGGAGACCAGGCTCCAGCTGGCCTGTGCTCAGTGCTCAGCGGGTGCCCAGACATACCTTTCACAAATCGCCGTCCTGTGCATGAACCACGACCACCACCCCACCTGCCTCTCCTTGAGATGCCCAGAGGGAGAAAGCCATACTTTAAAAAAAATAATAACTTTTAAGCTAGAAACTTTATCGCAATAATTAAATGTAAAACCCTCCACAATTTAAAATAAATTATGCAAATACAAGCAGTTACAGTAAGGCAAGATTAATTAAGGCAGTAATTACAATGAATAAAGCAAAATAGAAGGAGGAAAAGATCCAGAAAAGGAAAAAGAGGCAGCACGAGAGGGGGAAAGAATCTCCCCCCCAAAAGTACCTTGATCAGATGGGATTTGACAACACGTAGGTCAGTGGTTTCCAACCTTCCTAATGCCGCAACCCTTTAATGTAGTTCCTCCTGTTGTGGTGACCCCCTTGCCCTGCTTGGAAGAGGCCACCAGATCCCTTTGGCAAGTGCCAGAGAGAATGTCCCTCGTCTACTACAGGCACCCTCAGCCAGTCACAGCCTCTGGTGCCGGTGATTGACATCCCCTCCAACCTATCAAGCTGTAACTCACTCTTCCCCCCCTTCCCCCCCTCCAAACCCAAGCCATTTGGGCCTTTTTTCTTCACTGGCTCGTGGCGACCCCTTTGAAATTGTCGTTCGACCCCCCCCAAAGGGGTCCCGACCCCCTGATTGAGAACCACTGGCGTAAGGGTTCAGGACTAGCTCACCTTCCTGTACCCCGCTGCCCAGTCTCGGACATCTTTAGGAACATCCCCGTGGGCTCACTCAAAGAACTGGCTCGGGAGTGTCTCTATGACCTTCTGCTGAAGGCAGCGTAGTAAAGCTGCCTGTGATTCCCTCCAGAAAACAAGGAGAGGTGGAAACTTTCTGGAGGGCAGGAAAGAATCAAGTACTCTTGGCTGGGAGAAGGAAATGAATAAGGGGATTGGCATTCCCTGCCTTAAGTCTTGCAGTTTGTTGTGTGTTTGGGTGGGTGGGGGACCCCCATTTGGCCCCATCCTACCCCTATGGAATTGATGCCTAGCTTAAACAGGGCTTCTCAAGAAGCCAATGTATTCTGCAGCACCAATCCACCCCACGGTAGCTTAGGCTGCAAGCCGAGAAGGAATTCCCTATGGAGTCTTCCTCTGGCCGCGTCCAGTTAAATGGGGTGAAGGCCTTGCTTGCAGCTGTCCCTGGAAGACATTGTATGTGTCAATAACCTCTCTCTCTCTCTCTCTCCAGTATTCCAAATTTCTGGCTCTGGGCCTCCCTTTCACATTCACACAACAAGACATGCCGAAACTCCGCCGACAGATGTACAAGGAGCTGTGCCACTGCAAGCTGATTGCGTGACGAGCTTGCACACACCCAGACATACCAACACACACACACACACACACATGTGTGCACCCTTCTACCGCCACCTGGGACCGACGGACTCCCCCTGCCCGCCGGTGGTGGGACGGTGGGTGCCCTTGGAGGTCGTCCCTTGGCTATTTCCTCTCCCTTCTCGGGGCGCAGGTTCTGATGTCATCGCGCTCGGGGTGCCTGCAGAGGACATTTAGGTCACTGGAACTCTTAAGGTTTGGTAACCGGACTCATTTTTTTGGGGGGGGGAGGGCAGATTTGATTTTTTTTAACCCATGTTGCCCTCTCTTCTCTCCCTGGTCTTTCTCGTTTTTGTTAATATTTAAACCCAATACAGGGTGAGATTTCTCTCGTTTGCTTCTTTTTGGGACGTGGGAGGGGGGGCGGGATGGTGGGTTGGGAAAGGGAGGCCGCAGGTGGTGCCCTCTGCGGTCGCTCCCCTCCAGATTTGGGAGACGGACTGGATTCCTGCAGTGGGGACCAGGAAGGGAGTAGGAGGGGGGGGGTCCACCCTGACTTCTTCCTCTCCTTGATCGCCTTGTTGGTTACTTGTGTTAGTGAATAATGTATGTTCTTCTTTTTTTCCCCCAAGAGGGAAAGAGTTGGAAAATGGGGTAGAGGTGGGTGGGACGGGGGGGGGGGGCACAGGTTTATACACTGGGGCCAAGATAACTGAAGCAAGCATTTTTTTATATATATATATTATATATATATGATGGCTACCATTGTGGGTAATAAAAAAAACATTCTTTGGAGAAGCACCCCAGTGCAGATGGATTTCCTACCTCTTGCCTCCACCCCACCCTCTCCAGCCCGTTCTCTGCAGCAGCCACCAGGGTGTTCTGCCTGATTCCACCGGGCCAGAGATCTGGGCGGCTTCTCCTATATATGGTTAGAGGTGGATCCTGTTTGGGTCACTGGCTCTGAATGGGGACATGGGGGGGGGGAGTGTCTTGTAAAGCAGAGAAAAGGGCCAGGTGAAGGCAAGGCAAAACCAGGGCAGCAACACCTCTTTACAGGGTTTGGTACTTGGGGGGGGGGGGAGAAGTGGCAGGGACAACTTTGGTCCTTAAAATTAAGTATAACGAGGAGAAAGCGGACAGAGAGATGCTTCCTCAGCCCAGGAATTTCAGGGGAACTTTGAGGATCAGCAGCTAGGATTTTTCCAAGCAGAAAGGGGAGATGTGGAGAGCGAGAGGGCTGCAGACTCCAGAGGGAGGGGTTGGTTTTATTAATTTAAAATGTTTGTATCCCGCCTGTCCCTGCAAAAGGAACCAAGGCAGCTGGTCTCCACAACCTGTACGCTGAGAAACTCAGGACTAGAGATGGGCACGACTCAGCGAAATTTTCGTTTTCGTTTTTCGTTACGCAACGAAAATGAAAATTTTCCAGAAAACGAAACGAAAAGTTTTGCCGTGTTTTTCGTTTTCGTTATGACAGACACATCGCAATGAAAAGGATGCTAACGAAAACAAAAAGTTTTCGTTTTCGTTGTTTTTTTCCGTTCCGTTTCGTAACGAAAACGAAAAATGTGCAAAAAAAAACCCGAAAAACAAAAACGAACCGAAATGGACCCCTTAACGAAAAACAAAAAAAAATTTTTTTTAGTCGTGCCCATCTCTACTCCGGACCGATTACAGGCGGCCGGCGGCCTGTCATGAACCTGGAGTTCACAGCCAGTGGATCTAAGGGAAGCTTCCAGCCTTGGTAGCTTTAAAGAGGAGTCGGATACCTCCCAGGGAGCCGGGCCTTGTCCTGCCTGCTAGTCAGGGTGCCGGTGGATCGGCTCCCACGAGAAAGGCGGCCTGCCTGGGAGGGCTGGGGAAGGGAAGGCCCAAGAAAGGGTGACGTCCCACTCTTTTCTTGGCAGGCTTCCTCTAGCCCAGGCGTGTCCAAACTTTTCTCAAGGAGGGCCAGATTGGGTGGGGTGAAAATGTGGGGGGGCCGACCATTCCGTTGCATTGGACTCCCAGGCCGGACTTTGGACTAGTCTCTATAACATGCAAGGAGGCAGGGAAGATGCTGCAGCAACGGAGCCAGAGGTGGGTTGGCTGGGCAGGTGGCTGGGGGAACCGATGCAGGCAGGGAAGGCAGGCAAACCATAAAACTGCAAGCTGACGTCTCCATCTGGTACGGGGAGGGGTCAGCTGGTGGACATGTGTGGTAGGCTGAGCCATTGGGGAGAAGAGGTCGCAGGCCACTCAAAATGTGAAAACGGGCCGCATTTGGCCCCAAGGCCTGACTTTGAACATGCCTGCTGTAGCCAGTCAGTGGTCCAGCGCGGGGGAACAGGATCGTGGACTAGCGGGTTCTGGTCCAGCCAGATCAAGGGCCCTTGTGGGCTTCACTGAAAGCAGAATCGAGAACGAAGGGTTTTCGGGAGCTGCCAAGGGAAGAGCCGGGCCATTTGGGGAGGTGGGTGGGGAGAGGAAGAAGCCAGCAGGAAGGCCACGCCTTACAAAAGGAGGAGAGGTTTAGTGAACAGAGGGACCTGTCCAGAAGGGCTCTACCACAATGCATCTCTGGAGGAGTCTCAGGGAAACTTGAGGACGAGCAACAAGGGCTTTTGAAGCAGGAGGTGGGACTGAGAGACACGACCGAAGCACCCATGGGAGGGGACCATGCCTCTGCACACAGATCGACCTCCTCCAGGATTCCCTTTGGAGAGGCCCTTCTGGGTTACAGAACTGGCCCAGCAATATGACAGTCATGAAAAGGTGGGCCACTGTTGTGCTACCTCTGCTCTGACCAGCACAGCAGCCCCGTTGTGTGGGGTGTTGGACCGGCCTCCAGCCTGAGAGGGACTGGAGGCCAGTCCATTGCCTGCTCCTGCAGCGAATGGGGCGCCAGGCATGTGGGAGCCATTTCCAAAGCAGCTCTTTGTGGGGTGCTGGGAAAAAGAGGGAACCCCAGTGGCTCATGGGCCCTGCTGGTTTGGTGTGTGGAGGAAAGGGTGTGGAGGGAAGACTGTGGGACCCCAGACCCTTTTGAAAGCCCTCCAGAAGCCTCTGCCAAGAAGACTCATCTGTCACAACCGGAGGAGTTTGGGAGGTGCTAGTCAGAGGGAAGGACAGAGCGGAAGGCGGGAGCATGATAACCGTTTTCTGTGTGCAAGCTTTTGAGATAACAGAGCACTTCTTCAGACATTGTATTGCAGAGGGCGGGCTGCTCAAGTGTGTGTGTGGCATCGTTTTAGTTGTGAACGACTCTTCGTGACCCCATGTCCATGGAGTTTTCTTGGCAGGAATACTGGAGTGGCTTGCCAGTTCCTCCTCCAGGCGCCTACAGCGCCTGGTATTCCCTGGTGGTCTCCCATCCAAGCACTAACCAGGGCCGACCCTGCTTGGCTTCCAAAATCAGGCGAGATCAGATATGCTGAGGGCGTCTAGGCATGCATACTCTTTTTTCAAAGGTGGAAAAGGGGTGAATCCTCTAATGCAAGCATCCGGGTCTTCCGTTTTGCCTCCGAGGTCTCCTAGTTGTGCTGAAGTTGCTCCCTGGCAGTAGGGGCTGGAGTCACTGCTGACATGTTGTCTGTTATCCCAACCCTCTGCGATTCAGGGACACCAATTGCTTAGAGAGGCTTGTAAGCCAGGCATGTCCAAACTTCGGCCCTCCTGATGTTTTGGACCACAGCTCCCAGAATTCCAAGCCTGTATTCCCAATGGCAAAAGACTGTGGGAGTTGTGATCCAAAACATCTGGAGGGCTGAAGTTTGGACGTGCCTGCTGTAAGCTGAGCAAGTGGCCTGGGCCCGATTCCACCTAGCTGGTTCCAGTGCCAAAAGTAAGCTGTCTGGGCCCCACCATTCTCCTTGGTGTGGGCTGCTTCTTTTAAGGGCATGAAGGGAGCCCCCCCCCCAAGGCTGTGTTCAGGAGGGGGCACTCAGTAGCACATCATCCCCAACCAACGGCCTCGCGTGGCTTCCCTTTCTCTGCATCCTAATAATTGCACCTGCTTGGCTCGGTCTAAACAAGGCAGTTTCCACTCTGGTGGAGTTGGCTGCCCATGGGGCTCTGCCAGAGGGGCACCCCACACCTCAGCCCACATGTCCAGTAAAGTTAGCCTCTTGCGCCTCAGCCCAGAACTACCCACTACTGTCACATCTGCATTCATTCAAGAGGTCCCTGCAGGACGTCTGGCTGGCCTCTCCCACATCAGTGCCACAAATTCATGGGACTTGGGGAGTCCAGCTGTGTCGGGTGGGGAGTGGGAGAGACCTGCACACCCAGCTAAGGGATGGGGAGTGCTTGTCCTGGGGTTGTGAGAAATCTTGGGCCCTCCATGTCTGGAAAGGATCCCCAGTACATGATGTGAGAAGGGTTGGGCCGGTTGCTTTTCATTTTGCTTTACAGTGGCATTCGTTCCAAATGAAATTGCGTTCAGCCAATTTTCCTTTATACAAATTTCCCATAGGAATGCATTGAAAATGGAGTAATCCCATTTTTATGTTGTACGAATTTGGCCCAGAGGCCATTCTGTTAAGCAAATTTCCCCTTATCTCCGGAATATTTTATGTTGTACAGATTTTATGTCACACACTGTTGGTTATACAAAGGTCGTCCACTGTATTTAATGGTGGAGGGACGCGCGAGTGTCGGGAGAGGAGAAGGCAAAAATGGGATGCAGCAAACGTGTTTTCTTCCCCCTCCACCTCCCGCGCCTGTAAAAACGTTGCCTCCTCGAGAGGAACGTGTCCTTTCCTCCCTTGGCCTCGCAGGGAACCGGGTCGGCGCGGCTGCCAGGAGGAGGGACACCCACCCATCCGCCCAGCGTTATGCAAAGGGCCGGAGGGCGTAGGCGGCGGGGGGTGGTCGTTGGAAAGAGAAAGAAGGGAAGGGCTCAGCCTTCGTGCTGCTGCTGCTCATGCTTGGAGGGGGGGGGAGCACAGAGGTGTGCCTCTCCCCCCCCCAACCGGTCCCCCCAATACCCCCCCCGGGGGAACCCCCAAAAAACGGGGGGGGGGGGGGGGGGGGGAAAACCCCCCCCCCACCTCGGTTCTTCCCCAGCCTGGCTCCAGCTGCAATGCCACGGGCTCTGATCGCCGTCTGGGGATGATGGGAACTGAGGTCCAGCTGTATTGTGGGGAGGGGGGGAAAGGTATTTTAAATGCATTTCCGACCCCCCCCCAAAAAAAAAAAGAATTCGCAGAGGAGGGGCAGGAGCGGCGCTGGGACCCCTCCCTGTTTTGGGCGGGGAAGCGAGATTTCCTTTTCCTCCTCCCCCCCAACCCCAAATGCACGGGGGGGGGAATCTTCTGGATCCCAGCAGGCGATCCTCTTCCAAACCCCATTGGATTCTCTCCTTCCTTCCTTCCCTTCCATCCCCCGGGGATGATCTTGCTGCATTTTGGAGGGTGGGGGATTCGGCCCCCTCTCTCCCCTCCCCCCCCCAGCGCCCCATCACGTGGTACAAGGCAGGCGCCCTTCCCATCCCCCACAAAGGCCGGCCTGTTCACCACGTGGACCTTGCGCCCGGTCCTCCAGCTGCCGTCTCTCGCCCTCTCATTGGCCACGCTCGTCCCGCCCTCTGCGGACAGATGGGGCCCGGGGCCAATCGGCTGCCGCAGGAAGCGCCTTCCTCCCGCCTCCCGGTTGCGTCACGTCGATCTCCCCCTTTCGCGCCGGCCGCTGCGTCTGACGTCACCGGGAGCCGAACGTCCGGGCGCGGCTGGCTCTCGTCCAATCGCCGCCCTCGAGCGTCAGCCGTGACGGGATGGCCTGCCCGTCAGGAGGGGACGGGGCCGACCAATGGGCGCCAAGCCGGTCGGGCTGATGGAAGTGGGCCAGGCCCAATCGGCGCAGCGGTCGGGGAGGGCGGGCCTCGGCGAGGCGGCCAATGGGGGCGGGCCCAGGCAGCTGTTATAAGGAGGCAGGCGGCGGGCGGGGCCAGGACCTTTTCCCACAGAATGTCTGCGAGTCAAGAGAGCCGGTGAGTGAATGCCAAGCAGGCCTCTTCGTCCTCCCCCCCCACACCGCCGCCACTTTGGTTAGGCCCGCGCCAGACCCCCATAAGCCGCAGACCGAACCATTCTATCTCGAGAGGGGGGAATGGAGGAGGGATGGCTCTCCCTATCTTTCTCTCTGCGAAGGGATTTTGGCCGCCGAGGGTCGCGTTTCCCGCTTCCCCAATTACCTCTCCCTTCTTCCTGCGGCCTTTCCACGTGGCGGGCTCCCTCCCAACACCACCATTCCCCCCCATCGACGATTGGACTCTTCCTCCCTGTTAAGCTCCGTATTGCCCTTTGGAAGAGACAATTTTTCCCCGGGGGGGCAGAGGAAGGAGGAAATGAGGGAGCGGCGTCGTCCCCGGCCTGTGACGAAGAACCTCCTCCTCCGCCTCCCGCCAACGCCGCCATTTCGGGGAGGCAGCCGCTCCGAACGGCATTGAGCGATGGCGGATCCCCGCCGCCCTTTTTTTTTCCTTTCCTCGTCCTGAAGTCCCCTTTCATGCGGCGGACGAGTCTACTTTTAGCCGGGGGGGGAGAGAGAGGCTTTCACATTGGGGGCAATTGAATGGAGGCGGCTTCCCATCCGCTTTCGGGGAGACCATTTTATTTCGGCACCATCGATTTTAAGGGATAGGGATATTTTTCTTCCCTTTTTCAACGAGGGGATCCATTTTTGGACATTTTTTTTCACCCCAGTTTCCGCCCCTAATGGCCTTTTTTTAAAAATGCGCCCCCCCGATTCCCAACAGTTCCCGACTTGGTACTTCCCGGCAGGAGGGGGGCCAATGGGCGAGCCCGTTTTTCCACCGGGAGGGACCATTTGCAGAGCAGCGGGGGAGAAAAGGGAGAAAGGAAGGGGGTCCTAATGCGAGAGAGAGCCTCCCCCTTGCGTGCCGTTCTCTCCTCTTCCCCCCCCCCCACGGCGGGCGCGTCCATTTTAGCGCTCGCTGGCCGCCCATTGTCCTGCCGCTTCGCATCCGGGAACTCGGCGCCCGTGACGTCACGGGCCCGGGCCAGAGGCGCGGGGAAGAGGGAGGAGCCTCTTTGCCCTTAAAAGGAAATCAGGAAGCGCCCGAGGAGCCCGGAAGAGGCAGCACGTGGGCGGGCGAACGGGAGGGACGGCGGGCTTCGGCCCTGATGGGGAAAAGAAGCGCCCGCCGGCCGGCCGGCCATCCAACCCGCCGGGGACCGTCGAGGCCGGGCGGGAGAGGGGACCGGTGGCCCTTAAGGGGGGGGGGCGGAGGGACCATTCCCAGTGTTCCCCAGCCAGCAGGGCCGTTGGGTTCGACCCCTTGCAGGGGATTCTGGGAGTTGTGGTCCCAGAGACAAGCCCAGGGCGGTGCCCGCCAGGCCACTCTGAACAGGCCGAGCCTATTTAAAAAAAATTAAAGCCCAGTTCTTAGCAGTTACGTAACTCGGCCTCGTCACTCCTGGGCCGAGACAGAGAGAGAGAAGCCTTCCATCTCTGCTGTCCTTGAGGCCAACGGCCTGTCTCAAGCCTTGTCCCGGAAAAATGGAGACAGGGAGCAGCCAGACCAACTTCGGCCCTCCAGGTGCTTTGGACCCCATCCCCCACAGTCCTTTGCCATTGAAAATACAGGCTTGGAGTTCTGGGAGTTTTGGTCCAAAACCTCCGGAGGGCCGAAGTTTGGACATGCCTGGGCCACAGGATCTCTGCGTATGGTTTGTGCCTCTCCCTGCATTGTTGTTCACCAGGGCGGCGGCAGCGAAAAACAGAACGCCCATCTCAGCCTGCGAAGCCCCTCAGGGAGAGTAGGCTAGGAATCCTTGTGGGTGTTTTTTTTTCTCTTAAGAATTCAGTAAGTGTGGAAGAATAGCAGCCACGATAAGTATTGAACGGGGAGGGAATCAAAGTGGCTCCACTCCCAGTCGGGTGAGGGGAAACGCAGAGGAAATAATTGGGAGGAGGCCAAGTGCGCTTTAGCATGGGCTGCTCCCAGAATGTTGGGTAAAGTTTAACAAGCTGACTCTTTTCCCCTTTTTGTATTCCACAGATCTAGAGACAATGGCCCTGAAGGAATGGACCCCGATGGTGTCATTGAGGTGAGTGCCCTTCCTCCCTGGTGTAGCCCAGCGTGTGCCATGAAGCAAGCAGTGATGGGCAGTTGTGGTGACTGAGGGTGAAGAGGCTGCGGTGAGTCTCGCTGTCCTAACGTTGGGGCAGATGCCGGAAGAGGAAGCAGGAGAGGCTGTTCCCGGGGCGGGGGGGGGGGGGACATGTCAGATAACGAAGTCTATATGGAGGGGACCCCCTGTGGGCCCTTGGTCTGGTCTTGGAAGCCACTGACCGGAACTCAGAGACTTTAGGCTGGGAACTTCCAGAGGGGGGACCATCATCCAACCCTGGGTTTCTGGAGCTAAGCAGGTGCATCTCAGTCTTCGAGGAAACCCAGTGGGGTATGAGTTGCGTTTTAAGAAGTTTGGATTAGCTGAACACACCTCTGCCCCGGCTCACGGCCTTCTTTTGTTTACAGAGCAACTGGAATGAGATTGTTGACAGCTTTGATGATATGAACTTGTCAGAGTCTCTTCTGAGAGGAATCTACGCTTATGGTTTTGAAAAGCCCTCGGCCATCCAGCAGCGAGCCATCCTCCCTTGTATCAAGGGTAAGGACGCACAAAAAGGAACACCCAGTTTTTTTGCTTCTTTCTTCAAAAGGAAAGGGAACACTTGGCGAGTGTCTGGCCATTCCGTGTAGCAGAAACGAGGTCCCTGCTCAGCCAGGAAGACAAATGTGGGGGGTTGGGTTTTCTCAGAGATGCCCCCTCCCCTCTGGAATAGGTTGCCAATGGAGATACTCTCCCCTTCTTAGGTTCAGGATCTGTGCCCAGCAATTTCCAAATTCCATTAATATTAACTTTTGCTATTACCTATTCTTTTTATGGTTTCTAAAGTCACCCTATTGCCAAGTGCGTTGTTATGTGAGGTCCATTGGATTTTTTTGTTAAACCCCTTGTAGTAATGGGTGTGGTAGTGGGGCAGTATATGGCAAACCTTTTAGAGACCGAGCGCACAAACTGCGATTCAAAACCCACTAATTATTCACAAAATGTTAATAGAGCAGTTAAACCTGAATACAGGTGGCTGTGAAGGAGCAATGTCAGGTGCCCACAGAAAGGGCTCCAAGTGCCACCTTTGGCATCCGTGCCATAATTTCGCCAACGTTGATATAAATCAAAAATAGAAAGTCGCACTGATGGGAGATCTCTCACATCCATGGGGACGTAGTGAGTCAGGGCCTTTGTAAGATCAACTGATTTGGTGGGCCTGCAGTAGCTGTGATGTATCAGTCGGTGAGGCGGTCTAGGATAACTTTTTTTAAATTCACCTTTAGGTTCCTTTTCAGAAGTGGCCCGTTGCATTACCCAGTATTTTTACAAAGTGCAGTAGTGGTCCAGAATGATGATGCCTCCACTCCTTCATTATTTTCTGACTTCCTTGTCAACATCCCCCTCCCCTGCTAACTGGGCAAAGAAGCACCTGTGGAATTGGTGTCTGTCTTATATCGAGCAAGGGAAGAGGAGCGATCCCTATTCATCCCAGCAGAGCCTGCGTTTCCCAGTGGCCTCTTGCTGGTTCATGCTGGGGAAACACAAGAGTCTCTCTAGAGAAGGGCTTTGTGTGGCTCGCGGCCGCTTTGGTGGCTCCTGCCCTTCAGAGCAGGCAGAAATCTCCATTTCGGTTCTCCCAAAGTGACTCCCTTCTGGTTTCCCCCCTGCACACAGGTTATGATGTGATTGCTCAAGCCCAGTCTGGAACTGGGAAGACGGCTACTTTCGCCATCTCTATCCTGCAGCAGGTTGAGCTTGACCTGAAGGCCACCCAGGCCCTGGTGCTGGCCCCTACAAGAGAGCTGGCTCAGCAGGTAAGGCCTTACCTGGGGGCACAAAGGCCAGAGCGGGTCTGGGAGGGCGGAGGCTGCCCACCAGGTGCCCTTCTGGGGCCCACCTAGTCTTTCCTCCATTAAGCAACTGCCTTGGACAGTGATGCCCAGAATCATCCCACTCTTCTGTCTCTGGGAGTTATAGTTCGCAAAAGCAGTTTCTCAGGTGCTGTGGGTAGCCTGCTTTGGTCTATTGCAGGCATGTCCAAACTTAGGCCCTTCTGATGTTTTGGACCCACAACTCCCAGAATTCCAAGCCTGTATCTCCAGTGGCAAAGGACTGTGGGAGCTATGGTCCAAAAACATCTGGAGAGCCGAAGTTTGGACATGCCTGGTCTAATGGCAAGCATCTGTGAAGTTGTGCCTGGCTTCTTTTCTCCTGAGGCTGCTCTGGTGGTGAAAACGCAGCAGTGGCTTCGTCCAAGAGGCTGGATGTTGACCTTCTGAGCCAAGCGGCATCGGTGCCTCTCAGGCTGTGGGGACAAGGGTCTCCTGGTTTCTTCCAACCCCCTGGTAACTGGGCAAAGAGGCTCCTCAAAAGGTGGTGCCTTCCTTATATCTAGCAGGGGAACAGCAGTCTCTCCCTATTCATCCCAGCACAGCGTCTTTTCTCGTGGCTGTTTGCTGGTTCATGCTGGGGAAACAAACCTCGAAGGCAAGGCCAGCTGAGAAACAGCCAAGATGTGAATTTTTAAAAGATTAGGAGGATGTACAGTGGACCCTCGTATAACCGGTGGTTTGTTTAACAGAAAATCCGCTTAAAGGAAAAAAATTTCCAGAGATGGAGGAAATTGCTTAACAGAATCGCCTATGGGGTGACTCCGTACAACAAAAACGGTCATGACTAGGGATTAATCCATTTTCGATGCGTTCCTATGGGAAATTTGTACAAAGGGCAACTTGTTTAACAGAATTTCATTTCGAACGAAATTATTTCTTTTTACAAGGTACCGCTGTATATTTATTTGGTAGCTGCAGAAAGGCATCTCAAAGTCACATGGGAAAGAATCGTAATGTTTGTTTTCGAGATAAGCTGTTTAGTGTTTCACAGTCTTTTGAGTTGTGAGTTGCCTTTGACCCCCAATGGGGAGAAAGGTGGCATATAAATAATTGATCAAAACCAACAAGAGTCTCAGGGTCTCTTGGAAGACGAGGAAGCGTTCCTGTGGATCGGAAGGGCGGATCTGTCTCTGAAGCACAGGGTGGGCCACGGAAGCTGGTTCTGAACACCAGTTGGGAAGGAATATTTTATGGGGCTTTGCTGTTCCTGCTGTGACAGGCTTGTTGCCACTGGATCTTTTGGTCAGAGGAAGGAGGCCGTGTTCTTCTTCTCTCCCCCCACTTGGAGGCTCTACTAATTGCTTTTCTTCCCCGATAGATCCAGAAAGTGGTGATGGCCCTGGGCGACTACATGGGCGCCTCCTGCCATGCCTGCATAGGGGGCACCAATGTCCGGGCTGAAGTCCAGAAGCTGCAGATGGAAGCCCCCCATATCATCGTCGGGACCCCCGGGCGAGTGTTTGACATGCTGAACCGGAGATACCTATGTGAGTCGCCGTGGGCCAGGGATGGCGCTGAGCCGCTTCTCTTTCACGTACCTGTCAGGGCTCCACAAAGGGTTGGGCGGAGACCCCCCAGGGTGCAAAAAGAAGCTTGATAGGACCTGAGCGCTTTGAGGGGCTCCATGCAGGGCTTGCCCCTTTGTGCCCAAGGAAGAAGGCGTACAAATGAATCCCGTCTGCCCACTGCTTGCCCCTTAACTTGCCCTGCATGGCTGGTCAGGTTAGCATCCCTCCTTCCTGCTGTTCCGTGATGATCCCCTCATGCGTGTCAACTGAGCCCCCGCAGCCCTCTTTTCCTCCCGGCCAGCGTTCTGCTGAGCTGGGCAGGGGCATGGGGTTCTGGGGGGAGTGATCATAACGAAAGAGTTCCCTGAGAACAGCCGTCTGTCCACCGCGTGGCTGCTGCGGCCTGGCCTGCCGTTCTCAGAGGACCTGATAAGGTTGGGTGTTGTCTCTGCAGCGCCCAAGTACATCAAGATGTTTGTGCTGGACGAAGCGGATGAGATGTTGAGCCGAGGGTTCAAGGACCAGATCTACGATATATTCCAGAAGCTGAGTGGGAACACACAGGTAAGAGGGCTCTCTCCTTCCTCCTTGCCCTGGGTGAGGTAGACAGGATCCGTGGGGCAAGAGAAAAGCACCCCAGCCACAGGGAAAGGCCCAAGGGTATCCGCCGGCAGAGACACGGGCACAGGTGCCACCACGCTGGTCGCGGGTGTGGAGGACCACGATGGTTGGCCAGACTCCGCGGGTGATGGTGGTTGTAGTCCAGCCCATGTGGAAGGTGGTGTCAGCTTAGGGGACACTGATTAACTGTTTGGTTTGGGGGTTAAGACAAGGTTCTGAGAGACAGTCCCCAAACCATCCAAAGAGTCACTCAGCTCTGGAGAAGGCCCAAAGTTGGTGTCCTCCTCAGGTCTGACTGGAAGGCTCAGCCTCATGGCGGTTTCAGACGGGGATCTTTTTTGGTCTCTCTCGATACAACCCGCACTTGTGGCTGGAAGTGAGGCTGTGAGCTTCTCTGCCCAAGGGGGGAGGTCTGGGGGCTCACGTCCTTCCTCCCGCCCCCGTGCTTTTCCAGGTGGTGCTCTTGTCGGCCACCATGCCCATGGATGTCCTGGAGGTGACCAAGAAGTTCATGAGGGACCCGATCCGTATCCTAGTGAAGAAGGAAGAGCTGACCCTGGAGGGCATCCGGCAGTTCTACATCAACGTGGAGAGGGAGGTGCGTGTGGAGGACGGGCGTGGCCATTGAGTGTGTGAAATGGGGAAAATGAAAAGAGGCCGGTGGAGTGTTTCTGGAAGATCTCCCTGGGTGAAGAAGCGGATTGCTGGGGATGGAGTGCACATGTGAGGTGGGGGGTGAAAGGTGCAAGGGGTCAACTGCAGTGGTTCTAACTCCCCTTTCCTCCTGCAAGGAGTGGAAACTGGACACCTTGTGTGACCTTTACGAGACCCTCACCATCACCCAAGCTGTCATCTTTATCAACACCCGGAGGAAGGTGGACTGGCTGACTGAGAAGATGCACGCCCGGGACTTCACCGTTTCGGCCATGGTGAGTACACTGAGCACTCCGTGTCTGTGCCTGGTGGTGCCGACAGAATTATGGGAGATCCGGTAGGCTGTAGCGCTTCCCCTCTGGTGGGAGAATCTTGCTTGGAGAAGAGCGAAAAGCATTAAGTACGGGCCTTGTTGTGTGGATAAGATGGCCTGATGTTACCCCCTGAGAAATTTATTTCGGAGGCAGAAGGAAGAGTCTCCTTAAGGCTTAAGCAGTTGCCTGGACAGGAGGCAGGAGATGGCTGCCCTTCTTGAGCGAAGGATGTGGGGGGTGGACTGGGAAGGCAGGGCAGAGGCGAGGAGGAGAGGATTCTGCCGTGGAGTGGGGCAAGATGCTGAGAGAAACGGGCTCTTTTTTTCTCCTCCTTCGCAGCATGGAGACATGGACCAGAAGGAGCGTGATGTGATCATGAGAGAGTTCCGCTCCGGCTCCAGCCGTGTCCTCATCACCACAGATTTGCTGGTGAGTGTCCGTCCGAGTGAAGCGACGGCTGTTTCCGTCAGGCCCTTCTTTCTTCCCCCAAGGCGATTCCCTCTCTGCCCGGCTGGCCCAGTGCTGTTGGCAGATTGTAGCCCCTTGGCAGAGTAGCGGTTGGATATCCCGGGGGCTGCTTTTCTCCACGGCGGGTACCAACGAGGTGCCTTGCCACTGTGTGGCAGCCCACAAGCCCAGGGCCACGATCTTCCCGCGGGAGGGAGCTTTCTCAAGGCAGGAGAGATGTATGTTTCCGTCTTGAGCCGTTCCATTCCTCTTGGTCCCCTGTTGAAGCCGGCATGAGGTCCTTGGCAGTTGCAAGGCAGCGCTGCCTGCATGAACCCGAAAGTTCTTTTTTGCTGTCCCATTTTTCCCTGTGATTTGTACTTAGCTTTCTGCCTCCCTTTTAAGTATTCAGTCAAAGGGAGAGGGAGAGCCCGTCCTGGCTGGTCTTAACGGCTCCTTCTCCCTCCCCAGGCGCGTGGCATTGATGTCCAGCAGGTGTCTTTGGTCATCAACTATGACCTGCCCACCAATCGTGAGAACTACATCCACAGGTGAGTGGCTGGCCTTCCCTCTCTGGCCCGCTGCCCTCTTCTCGGGAAGCTCCCCTCCCCACCCCGGTGACCTTTGCCCTCTCCCTTGTCTTCCCCGCCTTTCCCAGGATCGGTCGAGGTGGCCGTTTCGGAAGGAAAGGAGTGGCCATCAACATGGTGACGGAAGAAGACAAGCGCACGCTCCGTGACATTGAGACCTTCTACAACACCTCCATCGAGGAGATGCCGCTCAACGTGGCCGACCTCATCTGAGCGGCCTCTTCGGGGGGCCCAGCAGTGCCTGCAACATCCGACTCCCCCCTTCCCCTGGGCACAAAAACCCCACCCACCCACCTAGAGCTGACCTTTTTCGTTCTTTCTTTTCTTTTTTTTTTTTTAGTTTTCTTGCCTTTTGAATAAATGTCACTTTTTTGGAGGCAAAATGGAAATCTTCAGTGTTCACTGGTGCTTTTCTCTGTCTCTCTCTGTCCACCCTTCTACTTGTGTGACTTTATTTTGTAATTCAGTTGTCGAGATCTATGGCCCCCGCCCCAGATCCAGGAAGCCAGGTATCCTTTGAGTGAGGAAGGGAGTGGATCTGAGAAGCTGGGACCCCTTGGCTTCTCTTTCTCTCTCCCCTCTGCCTGTCACGTCCCCCTCAGATAATTTTGTAGCCTTTCAAATTAATCTTTCATCAGAATTGTGGTGCTATAATGGGGAAAAAAAGCTTGAGAATTTAAAACCTACCTCAAAAAGGTTGTGGTTTTCTTTTCTCCCTGCCTCAAATCATTGGTTCAGACAAATTGCCAAGATGTGTTCCCCCTGCCCCCTATATATGAAATGAAAGAAGTCCTTTCCCCTATTACATTTTTCTTAAAATAGAAAAAAAATTGAAAACTTTTCATACAGCAAAAAAAAAAATCTGCGTACAACCTTACCTTTTTTGTATAGCTATTATTTATTCAAAAGGAAAATTACAGTGACCAAAATAAACGTGATCTTGAGAAAAAAATTATTTGCTTTGGGTGGCTTTGTAAACGTGCGTCTTAACCTGTATGCGCAGCACTTCCATTACAACAGATCCATGTTTGAACCACCCCCTGTAGCATTTTCAGAACTAGAGGAGGAGAAACCAGGCCTGCCCACCTCTCTCTACTCCATCCATGGCTGGAAATAAGCAGCTTAAAAACAAATTACACTAGATGCTTTTTCATGGCTATATCTGTGACCTGTTTGGATAGCTTTAGGACAACACTTGTCCTTGGTTCTGATCTAGATTCATGGTGAGCACTGGCAATAGGAGTGGTTTTTAAGTGGTCTAGAAACACAAATGAATAAATCTTGCCACTATCATAGTTTTCATAATAGTGCTCGAGGGTTGTCGCGGAAAAAGGGGCCCTCACACAAGTTAATCGGATGTGCCTCTTTGTGGGAGCATTGCATACAAAAGCTCTTTGCTCTGGGGTGCTGTTTTTATTGGCCTAAAAACAGCAATATGCCTGTTTTTGTATACTCTTTGGGGTTATGTGGCTTTCACACTACTCTGCTCCTTCCCCTTGCCTTATATTGGGGCGTTTTCCTTGGCTGAGGAAGGGGGGGGCAGAGTGACTCAGATCAAGATAGGAAGTTGGTCAGCTGAGGGGCCAGAAGGACACCAATGCTGCCTGGAGTGGAAAGGCCGGGTTGTGGGAATCCCCAGGCCCTCTTCTGTCTGGGTCTGCTGGGAACAGGCGACCACCGAAGAGTCGTGGGAATGCACATCCACCCCTAGTATCAGAACCACAAGAGTTGGAAGAGACCTCCAGGGCCATCCAGTCTGACCCCCTGCCATGCAAGGAAACCCTCCCCCATGCAATCAAAGGACCTCCGCCCACCCACCCAAACAGATGGGCCATCCAGCCTCTGCTTAAAAACCACCAAAGGAGACTCCACCAGCCTTCTTTGTGGCAGCATAAGATTTAAAAAAAAAACAGTCTAGAGCTAAGTTTCCTACTCTAATTCACTTGCAGCAGCTCCTGCTGGAGAAGGGATTGTTTCTCCTCATAAAAGGCCACATTCATCTGTGGTTTTCCTTGCCTTCCTCTCAGTGCAGCCCTTCTCTTTTTTTCTTTCTTTCAAAATTCACATTGGTGTAAACCTGCTTCTTTCTAAACTAGCCACAAGACGGTGGGGCTTACAGGAAAGACCCATTTCCTTATTTTTGCATCCTTTCCAGGCCAAGACCTGAGAACCGGGCTCCCTTGACAATCTGCTAGGATCTTCCTGTGGGTTATTTTTATTTATTCGTTTTATACCCTGCTCTCATTTGCACCAAGGCACCCCCTGAGAGTGTAGTCTCCCCCTGTCTGTTAGGGCTGGCCCCTGACCTGTGTAAAAAAAAAATAGTAATCCCCTCCACATAGAAAAGAGCGTAGCAGGGGTTGTGTTCGTCCCTTGATTTCTAGGTGCAGGGAAGTGCTTTCCTATGGAGCCCCCTCCAACCTTGCCAAACAGCAAGCAGAGGCAGCCTCTTCTCTCACCCTCACTTTTTTAAAAATTGCACGGCATTGAGCGTTCTCCCGTGGATGAGCCTTGAACCTCACGCCCCGGGTGCTGTTGAGTGCCTGCTTTGCATCACATGAGAGTCAGACCCTTGAGCTGCTGGGGTGGCAGATGAGGAAGGGAAGCTGCTGACTCACCCGGCCCTTCTGGAGCCACACCGTGAGACATACCCTGATGATCTTCCATGTATACACGCACACACACCATGCCCACCCACTGCCCAGGCAGCCCAAGCTGCTGCCCCACAGACATCCCAGAATAATTGGTGGAACAAACCAGAGGGGAGGGTCCATCAGTGGGCTCCCACAGAGGCCTAAACAGTAGCCCCAGCACCACCCACCACCACCACCCCAGGCTAAGATGTGGGTACCAGAACATCCTCCTTGCGTTGCCCAGCAGCAGAGAACAAGTGGGGTACATTTGTATCTTCAGACATCCTGGTGAGCAGCAGCCGTCCATGGCCGAACCTTCTGTGAGTTCATCTTGTTTTACAGAGGTCCACATTGGTCACCCTGATCTGGGAGATGACTCAACGGCAACTGGACCTCTTGTGAAACCAAAACATTTCGCTACCGATCCAAGTAGCTTTGTCAGTCTGAAGAAAGTTGGTGGGAGGCTTCCAGTTTATAACTCATTTTGTCTTCACGCCATCCTGGTCTGAATGGGCTCCTTAGAGGCATTCACTCCCACCTGTTCAGTTCTTCCCAACACCCATTAAGTATGGATCCTTTGCCCACACAAGCCTTGCTGAAGCAGGTGTGAAGTGCTTCTGATTTGTTTGGGGATGGTTGAAAGGGCAGCATGATAAGTGGCAAACAGATTGTGCCTGGCAGACCCCCCGCCTCTGTTGAGAGAGGGTTTTTCAAGGCACACATGAATGGCTTCCCTGATCCTCCCTCTCTTGAACCACCTCTCTTCTCTGTCTAATTATGTCTACATCCTAATCTTTGAAAGAGTGCCCTTTGTCCTTCAAGTGGAGGTGTACTGCTAATTCTGGTCCTGAGCTGTTGTTACCCTTCCTATGTTGGGCCATCCTTCCGTTCAATGGCTGTTTCGTTTCTCCAGTGTAGAGGTCTGCACACTCCTCACTGCATTGGACCACATTAATACTATATTGCTCCTCTTGTTTTTTGGTATCAGGCCTTTGGGTGGACGAATCTCTGTCTCTGAGTGTTTGTGGGTTTGAAGTTAACAGGGATGTGGTGTTTTCCAAAAATGCAAAAAAAAATCCTTTGGTCGCCCTTCTTACAGCTTGCAGCAAGGAGTTCTACATTGTTCAAAATGGCTCGATGTAGATCTGTTGGGAGTAACGCTTTGCAAGTAGCCCAGCCATGTTCCATTTCTTCCTAGTGTTTCCCTGCAGGTGTGGGGTCTGCTTTTCGGAGCCTGAAACACCACTTCACCCAATAATCCACATATTCAGGGCACAAACTGACAGTTCATTTGCATCTCCTGATGGACTCTTCCCTTCCCTCTCTGTTTGGGTTGCCCACGTTGCCGCCAGCCGTCAATTCCCAGGTGGCAAGTATTTTTGGCCATGGTGGAACTCGCTGCTTTAAGGACATGCCCATGGCAGCGGAGCTGTCTTTCTCCTCTCCTCCCCCTACTTGTTGTCGAGTTGTATCGTTTTTGACCTGATTGAGTAAGGAGATGCCCAATGCAGTTAACCATGCATGACTGGTTATTTATTTATTATTCTGTCCGTGCCAGAGAACTGCGTTTTGGCAGTGAGATCCAACTAGCTAAAGCAAAGCAAAAGCAAAGTGTTCTGCTTATATACCACCCCTTACCACCTCAAGCAGTCTCTGGGTGGTTTATAGTTTTTAATCACAGTCATGCAGGCTACACATTGCCCCCCACCAACCCCAGCAAGCTGGGTACTCATTTTACTGACCTCGGAAGGATGGAAGGCTGACTCAACCAGGAGCCGGCTACCTGGGATTGAACCCCAGGTGGTGAGCACAGTTTTAGCTGTACTACTGAAACAAGCACCTTATTCTAGTTCTTTTTAAGAAGCTCTGTGGTATTCCCACTCCTAGGTTTTTTTTTTTCTTTTTCCAAAGGGGAAAGAAAGAAAAAAGAGTGGAATGCCGTCAGCCCTACAAGTGATGGAACAAGTTGCATTTCCAAGGAGGGGCGGCTGCGGGTTTCTTTCCAAACAGCATGAAAAGTAACAGGAAAGGGATGCCTTTTGCTGCTGAAGAGAAGAATAAAGAAAAGCTGAGCCAGTCCCTCTGGAGGAGTGACCCTGGAGGAAGGGGGTGCCCACCATGGAGAAGGCACCATGGACCGTGGCCTTGCTTTGTGTGGGCAAAGGGCCTTCTGGTGGGGCCAGGAAAAGCTGCCCATTGGGAATCCTGGCCCGCCTCTTCGGTGTCAGTCGGGGCAAGGCGGACAAAGCCAGTGGGCCAAAGATGGGGCCTGCAAGGCACCCCCTTCCTCTAAGTTTTGTTTGGGGTTGCACCTGCGGACCCGGAAGCCTCTGGGCCAATCCGCCTGGGCAAAGGATGACTTCTCTTTCCAATGGAATGAGGATGACTCGGAGCCACGGCAGATGACTGTGTGGCCCAAAGGTCAGAGTCCAGAGCGGACATTTGGGTCTGGGGAAATACATCTGGGGTGTGTGAGGAGTGCGTGTGTGACTCCCAACTGTCCAGCCGAGCTCTTATCTGCCTCACAGTTTATTTCACGAGGAGGAGGAGGAGGAGGAGGAGGAGGGCAGCCTGCCAGGAGGTTCAGAGTCTGTGGCAATTCAGACCCTCCGCCTGAGTCACTGGTGGTGAAGACAGCAAGTTTCATTTCCTTCCCCATCTTCAAGGTCTCTTGAGAAGGACGCGGAGCAGGAGCGGGGCCCTTCCCACACCGAGGCAGCAACTGGGGAGCAGAGCATTCGGCAGAGATGAGGCGCCCCACACTTCCTTTGGGGTGGCCCCTCGGGGTGGCCGGATGGTGCTTCATCCTGGCAGGTGGGTTGTCGTCTTCCGTCGCAACAAGCCGGACTCCCCGTCTTTTCTCCGGGCTGTTGGGCTGAGGGCGGCTGTGGGGGTGGCAGCGGAAGGAGCCGATGGGGGAGGCATCAGGGCCGAAACCAGAGTTAAGATTTTAGCAAGGATGCCCCTAAAAAGCATCTCCCACAAGGAAGAAGAGCACCAACGCTGAGCCTGGTTGCAGCGCCAGGTGGGCTCAGCCTCAGGACCAGCCAGGTGGGCTTGGGGTTTGGGCGTGCCATCACCTCACATCTGGCTAACGGTGACATTTGTGCGGCTTTCGGGGCATGCAAGATATTTAATTCACCTTTAAACTGCGGAGCTGGGAGGGACCCTCTGGATCTTCCAATCCAGACCCTGTTTAAAAAAAACAAGGAGGGAGCATGGAGGATTCGAACTGGCCACTTCTGGCTCTGCATCCAGAGACCAAAACAGTGATCTAGCAGTTTATTAAGGATAATAATAGCAATGAGAACCATCCTCTTAGGGCAGCAGGGCTGGTGGGGGGGGGGGCTCTGGACTTTGGAGCCCCACTCCTCTCAAAGAGGCACAGAGCAGGAATTGAACTCCATTCCCAACCAACATCCGGCGCTGCAGCCCAGAGGCCTCAACCCCAGAGCTATTCCGGGAGCGAGACTATCAGGGCTGCACCCCTGCCGCAGGGTTTCCTTGGCCACGACGTGGGGACTTTGGAGCCGTGTTTTTCTCCGGACACTGTGGCTGCTCTACCAGTCGGGCTGTTCTGCATTCCGAGAGTGTCGCCCCAAAGTCTGTGCCGATGTTTTTTCAGGTGATACCCACCAATCCTTTCCCTACAAACTTTAGAAAGAGCTTCTTTTGGGGGGGGGGAGGAGGAGGGGATGCCTGATGAATCCTCTGGAAGAGATC
>JAHTLZ010003328.1:538943-562763 GCA_023846285.1 Phrynocephalus versicolor
CCCCCCCCGGGAATCATTGACTCAAGGGAGGTGAAGGGAGACACTGTAAAGCCCCCCCCAGAGCCCCCCACTCGCTGTTGAGAAAGGAAGCTTAGGCCAAAGACCTTGGGAGCTTCCTTTCCCTCCTTGGGTTGCCCCGTTTTGCTTTCTTAAAACTATAAACCCCTTCCAGGGGGAAAATGCTCCAGGGATATAAAGGCATTAACTACACCACACTGTCCTCTTTGAAAGACTATCGCTTGGAAGAAGGGCAGCGGGGCCGATGAATCAGAAGAGGCAGCTCGGCCTTCTTTTCGCCCCGTCTTGGCCGACTCGGCGGCGCTTTGACAAGACTGAGCACCATCCTGCTGAGGAGCAAAGCTTGACAAGGAGCGCCAGAAGCAGAAACAGAAAACGGAGAGAGAGGAAAGGGAGGAGAGACTTCCAGAGGTGTACGTCCAGCCAGGGATGGGTGGGTGGGACGTTCCCGCCATCCAAGCCTTGCATCCTCCAAGCCAGGAGGCAGGAGGCTCAGCCTGGAGCTGAGGGAGCCATCATCCTCCAGCCACAGAAGGGAGCTCCCAGTGCTCTCCGCATAAGGCATCCCTTTCCAGAAGAGTTAGGAAAGGCCAGGAGCATTTCAGGAGAGGACAGCAGGCACCGCTTGGGGGTGGGGGGGTGGCAAGAGCAAGCAACTCATAAGATCATAAGAAGAGCCATGCTGGATCAGACCAAGATGGGCCCATCTAGTCCAGCTTCTTGTATCTCACAGTGGCCCCACCAGATGCATTTGGGAGCGCAGGAGACTAGATCTCTGTCTCCTGATTCCACTCCCCTGCATCTGGCCCTTGAAGTACCCTGGTTTTAAGACTGGAGATTACACAACTCCATCATCATGGTTTGTAACCCGTGATGGACTTTTCCTCCAGGAATCTGTCCAATCCCCCTTTGAAAGCATCCAGGCCAGATGCCATCACCACAGCCTGTGGCAGGGAGTTCCACAGACTAACAACACTCTTCTGGGCCATCACGACAAAAAGAACCCAACGCCCCCCCCAAAACGCCCAATAACAACAACAATAATAAAAAGAGCACAAACTGGAGACACCGGCTCAGCGCAGCATCCCGTCTGGATTGCAGGAGGCCTGCATCATGGAGGGAGGGAGCCAAATAAGCACATATCTGTTCTGGGCCCTTTTTGTCACCAGGGTGGCTGCTGCCAGTATCAGAGGACTCAAAAAGAACATGTGTGGGGAGGGAGCACGTCCTGCCCATGGCAAGGAACGGTGGGGTTTGCCACCCAGCAGGACCCAGAGGGCCAGAATCAGAGCACACCCTGGAGGAAAAAAGAGCTCTGAATGATGATGATGCTCTGGTCGGATGCTGACCCTGCCCCCCCTCCCCACCCTCCAGAAAGTCTTCTGCAAGAGAGAACTGAGCTACATCCCTGGCTGGACTCACTTGTTTTCGAAGGAGATGGTGACCGAATCTTCATGGACATCTTTAACAAAACCCTGCAGGAGGAACATAAGAAAGGAGATGTTGAATTAAAAAAACCCTGCCAGCAAGTGTCCAGAACTCTCTTGCGAAGCCCCATGATGTGAGCGGAACCAGAGGAAAGGAGCAAAGAGGTGGCGGGGGGGCAGGCGGCACTCAAAAGGCCCACTGACCAAGGGAGCTAGCTGCCCTGTGGAAAGAGGACTCAGGGCCAAGGAAGGGAGGCCTGATGCTGCCGCAAAGCACCATGAACTCCTCCTGTTCAGTGCAAATCAATCAGCCAATCGCAGCAGTGGAACGAGCGGCGCTGAGGCAGAGAAGGGATGCTCCTGAACAAAGAAGGCTCAAGGCGCTGCCCCCAAAAGAGAGGAGAAGCCTGGCATGAATACGGCTGGCTGGTTCAAACCCTGCAGGGATAAACAAGTGGCACCATCTGCTTGACCCCCCCCTCCACAAGAAGCAATGGGACGTCCAGGGGCATCCCAGGGATGCTTGCAGCAAAACCTCCAAGCTGTGGCTCCTCAGAAGCTTCCCAGGACGATGGGACAGCCTGGGGCCACAACCCTACTTGTTATGTGTACTGTTCTAAAAGGCCACGACACCTGCTAGCCACGTTCGCGAGGTCCCTGGACAGCTTGCACCACCGGCCCGCTCCAAAAGACTTTAAAGAGCAGCTTGAGGCACATGGCCAGTGCTTCAGTCGGAACACAGGGCCCGACTCACTTTTCTGCATCACAACTCCACAATCCCGTCTCCGATGACAGTAACTCATGGCCCAGCCGTCCATCCAAATGCAAATGCAGGGCAACGTCAGGGTTGCTCCTGACCCCCTACAAGCCCCTCCACATCCAGCCACCAGTCCGTGTTCTGCCAAAGTTTCTCCTCTTTTGAACTGCTTCTCTCTTCCTCTCTCGTTCTCCTTTCAGGAAAAGACCAAGGCAGGTTTTTTTTTTGGGGGGGGGGGGGAGGAGAGATACAGCTGAGATTTGGACCAAGCTGGATTTCGGCCTCAGAAGCGACTCCAAAGAGAACAAAGAGGTGGCGGATGGAGAGGCTGAGCTCCGTCGGCAGGCTGTGGTTACAAGGCACCGTGGGGAAGCATGGCACCCCTTGGTGGGCGATGGCTGGGGTCCCAGTGAGATTCTCTAAGCAGGGAGGAAGCGAGAGTAGATGAACGGCTTTCTGTCTCAAGGACGCCAAGATTCCCCAATGCACCTGGCCCCTAATTAGAGTTCTGCCTCCTCTGTGGCCGCCAAGAGGAGCGCAGCAAGAGGGCAGCGGGGTGGGGGTGGGGTGGGTAGCGGCAGGGCTACCCAGAAAGGGAGAGGAGCACCAACGTGTTCTGAGCCTGGAATGTGAGGAGAGCAAGGCAGAAGGTCCTGCGTGTCCCAAGGATGACAGGAGGAACAGGTGGCCCCCGTGGAATGCAGGCGCTCCCGCTGCCAGCTGTCCAGCCACCAACCACACATCCCTCCGGCCACGAGGAACTAGCAGAAGTCCGCTGGGTTGGCAGCCCAGGCCCAAGGGCCTTTCGCCAAGGGAGCACAACCCAGCAGGGCAGGAAAGGAAAGGCCCGGAATCTCACCGCCTGCAAGCAATATTCCTGCAAGGCAGCAGGAAGGAGTTCCAGGGAGGAGAAAGTGGGGGTGGAGACAGCAGCATTTGGCCATCTCGCACGTACAGGGTCTCTGTGCTATGTTATGGCTTTGGACGACCATAACTGTGGGCTAGCAGGGGAGGAGGCCACACTGCATGGGAGATTCTGTAAGCTGTATTCCAAAAAAAACCCCAGACTTTTCTGAATTCTAAGCTGGAAAGATCCAACAACAGGGATTTTCTGTTGTCTGGCTGTTCTCCTGCACAAGGCAGGCCATTCTGGCAACGCAGCTCTGGGATCGACAACCCCAAAAGGAAACACAGCTTTGAGCCTCAATGAGACAATGAGAGCAAGGCTTCTTTCGCCACACCTTGTGTGATGGGCCTTCCCCCAACAGCACACCTAAGAGATCTCTCACACTCTTTCTGCAGCCTGGCACTCTCCTCTTCAGAGAATGTGGACAGGAAGCACTGACTCTGTCCCTCAACTCTGTCGCTTGCTCGCTGTTCTGCCCAGGACAACGACAATCAAGATTTATTTATCTATGAACTGTGTCTGCCCTTCCTGATGGTGCCCCACAGCTCAGGACTGAGGTGGATTTGCAATGGTTGACTGATCGCACCCAAAGGGTGATCGTAAATGGCTTCTCTTCAGCTTGGAGAGACGTGACCAGTGGGGTGCCTCAGGGTTCTGTTCTGGGTCCGGTGCTATTCAATATCTTTATTAATGTCTTAGGGGAAGGAATAGAGAGTAACTTGATCAAATTTGCAGATGATACCAAATTGGGTGGGGTTGCTAATTCCCTAGAGGATAAGATGAAAATCCAAAAGGACCTTGAGAGATTAGAGTACTGGGCCAAAGCTAACGGAATAGGGTTCAACAGAGGGAAATGTAGGGTGGTGCATCTAGGTAAAAATGAATTGCACAGATATAGGATGGGAAACACCTGGCTGGAAAATAGTACCTGTGAACAAATTGAACATGAGTCAGCAGTGTGATGTGGCAGCCAAGAAAGCCAATTCGATTCTTGGTTGTATCAACAGAACCATAGTGTCTAGATCAAGGGAAGTGATAGTACCACTCTATTCTGCTCTTGTCAGACCCCATCTGGAGTACTGTGTCCAGTTCTGCGCACCTCAATTTAACAAGGATGTTGACAGCCTTGAACGGGTCCAGAGGAGGGCGACCAGGATGATTAAAGGTCTGGAAGAAATGGCTTATGAAGAGCGGCTTAGGGAGCTGGGGATGTTTAGTCTTACAAAAAAGCAATGCAAAATGTTCTGCTTATATACTGCCCCATACCACTTCAGGTAGTCTCTGGGCGGTTTACAGTTTTTTTAATTACAGTATGCAGTATACAGTATACACATTGTCCCCCCCTCCCCTGCAAGCTGGTACTCATTTTACCAACCTCGGAAGGATTTTATTTATTTATTTTTATTTATTTTTATATTTATATCCCGCTTATCTCCAGCAAGGACTCTAAGCGGCTAACAACAAATCATAATACAACAAAACAAATACAAAAATAACAAGTTAAAACAGACGGTATAATATCCTACAAATCCTAAGATCATAAAACCTAAGGCCTCCAAACGCGTCCCAGCACGTCAAAGACGTAAATCCTAAAATGAATTGGAGACACCAATGGGCATAATAATAAAAATAGTAGCAGCGATGGCGGAAAAAAAAAAAAAGGCTGAGTCAACCAACTCTCAACCAAAAGAAGGCTGAGAGGGGATATGCTAGCAATGTTTAAATATTTGAAAGGTTGTCACATTGAAGAGGGGACGGGTTTGTTTGCCATGGCTTCAGAGACTAGAACGGGGGGCAATGGTTTGAAACTACAGGAAAAGAGATTCAATTTAAACATTAGGAAGAACAGTTAGAGCTGTTCAGCAGTGGAATATGTTGCTACGGAGGGTGGTGCGGTCTCCTTCTTTGGAGGTTTTAAATAGAGGGAGTCCTGTGATGGGGGGGTTCCTGCATGGCAGAGGGTTGGACTAGATGGCCCTTGAGGTCTCTTCCAACTCCATGATTCTATGATTCTTTAACTTCCAGAGGATCACACACATTCAGAATGACTTATACACACACAGTTAACCAAGCCTTCACAGTTCAAAACGAGAGGGGCAGGCAACAGCAGGGTGTGTGTGATCAGAGAGAGAGAACAGAGCCCAGAGGTTCCACAAAAGGGCTCCCCCTCCTTGCTCAGATGTAATATTCTCCTTCTGAGCATTGCTACTATATCTGTCTCTGGGCCAGCAAAGAGCAACTGACAGAGACAAGCTCACCCCTGCCCTGAAAGGCTGGCACGTAAGAACATTTACCCCTCCCACAATGACCACCTCCAGCCCTGCCTGCCTGCCCTCAAGTCACACCGCCCGGGCTCAAACAGAACGGCTGGATGAACAATGTGTGTCGCGCCAGCAACATCACCACTAGAGATTAATATCTCCCATCTATTTACACATCCCCAAGGAATGGAACCACGGATTCACAGAGGAGCAAGGATCCTACAGTGCTTCCCCCCCCCCCCCACCTCCCGCTATAAACCTGCAGCGAAGCACTCAAGGTTTCCCCCCAACTGTTCTGCCAGTCATGCATCTGTTGCCCATCAGGTTTGCAGCATGAACGGTATCTGTTGCTGCAAGTATTCCAGAGGCGGTAGCAGCCACGGCGGAGATGGCTTGCAGCTCCAAGCACCTCATCTCTCCAGCTCCACACAGATTGGGAATTACAAGAACTAAATGGAGAAGAAACTAGGCAGCTAGCTGATCAGCACCAGGTCTGTGTGCTGAATCCTGGCACATCACCCCCATTGGGAACAGTATTCACAGTTTACACACGGACGGGATCTCACACATACGCACACACACAGCTAGTTGTTGCAACAGTGCGGCCACGTACACATGGCTATTGGTTCTCTCAGGGTTCTCAGCCAACTCGTGGAAGGAATGGACTCTCTGGGGGGCCTGAGTCTGCCCTCCTGGAAGCACAGGCACCCCAGGGGTGAGAAGAAGTGACCAATGGAGCCCTTCCCTGGCTTTCTGAAAGATCACACATGTGTGGGCAACATAAATTACTCGCTTCTTTTACAGAAAAGGGTCCCCTGTGAGACTCTCCAAGGAGCCCAGGAAAAACTAAAGGAATGACTCCGATGCAGGCACAGGCCAGACCCAAGAGAAGAGACTGGCCTGGACTGGGATTTTACTGTCAGCAAGAAAGAGGGGTGGCACTCTGGAGAGGCCGCTGGAGGAGCAAACGGGCCACTGGAAACTGGGCAAAGGGGGCCCGCCTCAAAGCCTGCAAGTGTACGACGCTTCCCTCGATGCGGCTTGAGGTTCAGGGCCGGGGGCCAGTGTGCCATTGTACATAGGCTGCCTTAAAACTTCTCTGCACAGGGCTGCCCACCCCCACCCCCTTTCCAGAGAACAGCTGGCTCAGGGAAAGCACACCGTTTCCCCTGCTGGCCCTCTGGGGCAGAAAGAAGGATGGCCCCCGAGACCCTGCAGCAGAAGAATGGCAGGGGCTCAGCCATGTTGAGGACTGCAGCAGAGAGACCTGCAGCAGGACCACCTCCGGAATATGGCTGTTCTTTGCCCCACCTGGTTCAGATCGAGATAATGGCAGGACCCTCCTTGAGAGAACTCTGGCGGCCACCCTGCCAGTGGTCTACCTGGCCCAATACGAAGCGGCACGGCTTCTCTGGGGCCTACTGACATTGCTGGCCACCTGACAGACTGAATGGGGCACCGTCCGCATTACAAACCCCACACTCCGGCCAGTGTTTGGAATCTCTGCTTTTCTTCCTATTGCCTGATTTCTCAAAAGGAGCTTTTTTGTTGTTGCTGCTGCTGCTGCTGCTGCTGAACATGTAGGCAGAAGGGTGGTGGTTACACATGTTACGTGGTATGGTCCAGTTACAGGAGCTTAAAAATAACGCACCTGATAAGAAATCTATGGAGATGCCATAGTTGAGGGCATGCAAAGAGGACCCAAAAATAACTTGCTCCCTCCTGAGAGCCAAGAATTAGCCCTCAAAGGGTTCTTTAGCGTTGGTCCACGGCCACCCTCATGCCAAAAAGGGGCCAGTGTGACTCTGTTCTGAGGTCAGGGGCCTAAAATTAGCAACAGACACAATACCCCTGCTGCAGCTCCCACCTCATCAAGTATGTTCCGGCCTCCCCAGCCCAGGCAAACTCTTTCCCGTCCAGATATGCATGGCCTCCCGGGGGCCTCCCTTCACCACCAAGGCTGAAATAAGTCTCCCAGGGTTCCAAAGCTAACACCTGTTTCAGGTCCTCCACTCCCTTTCCTCTGCCCTGAGGTGTCCCTTGAAAGCTGCTAAGACGTCTTTTCCAACCTGGGGCCCTCCAGGGGTGCCAGCCCACAACCCTCATCTTCCCCAAATAAGGGATTTATAGGACCACTGGTTGGGCAAAAGGGCCCCGAGACTGCTTGTTGATCATCTATAGCACATATGTTACGGCTCAGGGACTCTGAAAGTGTTGGCAGACCCAGAGTGGCAGTGTTGGTAGAATTTATTCAACAGCTCCACAATTGCATTGAAGGAGAAGGGGGGAATCCACACTCACACGATCACCTGGAAGCCCCCAGCAATCCCGTTACGAAGCTTGTCGCTAGCTCGGTGCTGGCTGGAGGCACCCAGAGTTCACCTGAGAAAAATGAGATTGTGGCATGCCTTCAGGGGGACTCGTGCTTCCTTTCTGGAAACCAGACGGAAAGCATAAACCGTACCAGCAGACACAGAATAAGAAAGGCGTATGGGAATATCCTGCTATTTTATGGCAAAACGGAGAAAGAGATTAAGGTTACCAAGGGGAGGTATGCACAACTCCCACTTGCCTCGTAACGCATCTGAACCATGGCGATGCGAGAGCTGGAGAGAAATGCAAATCTCACACCCCACCCTTGTGCAAAAAAAGACCCTCAGTGGGGCACAGGACTCTGGTTCTTGAGGCTGGCCTCTGATCCTACCAACCTTCAAGTACAACTGAATGGTGAAAGAGAGCAGGGCTAGATGTGCAGCCCAGGAAGTCTCTGAGCTCGTGCAGACCCCAAGAACCAGTTTGTCTTTTATCAGAGAACTGGGGGACCAGTTACCAGAACTTTCCAATTCCCTCGGGCAGAATTCCAGCAGTTCCACTCAAAATATTGCTGACCCGGACCAGAGCCTACCTCCAACGCTGCATGGCTGCTTGGGCTTGCACTTCCCGCTGTTAATTAAATCCCCCATCCACCCCGAAAAAGGAAGCTGGTGGGGCACCCATACATCACCAGGAGGAAGTTCAGGCCCGAGGCAGCCCGGAAGCCTTCAGAGATCCTCTCAGGTCCAGGCAAATGGAACTTGAGCACTGGGAGGTGTGGGCCTGTGGGCTTGGTCTCCCAGAACTCTGCTTGGGGGCTGCTTGGGGGGTTCTGGGCCTTGGGATCCAAACAAGAAGAATGCCACTTCCCTAGCTGGGAGCACTTGCAGAGAACTCTACTCCTTCTTTTCAAACGTCCTTAGTTTGAGCAGTTGAGTTGAGAAAAAAGAAGAAGAGTGATGCCTTTTAATGTTAAACAACCGGGAGCCAGACACCCCAGACGACTTTCCAGAAATCATTTGGCGATCTACCCAAGGCCCTCATTCTGTTTTATGCCGAGCCCAAGACCGCCTGCCTTTCGAACAACGCTGAAGAGAGGTTTTTCTTCCGAGACACAAAAGTACCTTCCATGGGAGCTGGTCCCTTTCAAGAGGGGCAGAACAGCCAACAGCTGGGCAAGCTGGCCGCCTTCTTCCCCGTGATGCACATCCATGTATGTGTATGCCCTGCCCAGGTAGGTGGTGAGAAAAGAAGCGGCCCTCCTCTAGGGAGAGGGACGGAGCCTCTTCTAGTCGGAAGAAGCATGTGTGGTTGCCAATCAAGGCCTGGCAGATCCAGTTACAAAGCCCTGCATCCTTATTTCCTTACACAATACAGGGAACTCAACTGCACGCAGCGATATAAATACATCGCTGCCTGACAAGCAACCTGCTGACTAATGTTGCTTGTTGAACACGAGGCATTTCGTCTTAGAGGGGAGCCCTTAGCAGGAAAGACATTTTTAGAAAGTCTGAAAGGACGAGGGATTCAAGAGAACGTGCTCAATGGAGGAGGAGGCTTAGGGTTAGCAAAGAGCAGGTAAGAGGGGTGTGGCACCTCTGTGGCAAAACAGGCCGAAAGGAATTAAGCCCAGGGCCCAGGAGGGGGATTCGACAGAAGGCCTCTGCGGTCCAGCATCCTGTTTCCTAGCGTGAACAACCGCAACCCCTCAAATGGGAGGCCCCCAAACAGGGGAGGAAGGTGCCCACCCAGCCAGCGGCACTGGGATGCAAATGGTTCCCTGCAGGGAGCAGAATGTGGCCACCTCATGACAAGCAGCCTTGGAAGTGGGGTCCTCCGTTCATCCCCGCAGCCGAGAGGGACTCCCTGCATAAGAGACCACCTGCACAGAGGGCCTAAAAAGGAAGGCCAGGCACCTCGCCACCCTCGTCCCTTGCCCCCCCCGGATTGAATCGGGGCCCTAGAGAAGTAGCTCCAAGGCCGGCCTTGCTGAGCCAGGCCCAGCCAGAAAGGAGGGGATTCTGCTGCTTTACCTGAGCCCCCCAGATTCATTGGGTCTCCTCTGGGTTGCAGCTGCTTTTCCCTTCTGGGGGGGGGGCGAAGGGCCCAGGCCCCAATCCTGGGCACCGACTTTTCCTTCAGTCCCTCCCTCCTCCCTTGACACACAATGAGTTGCACAA
Source organism: Phrynocephalus versicolor (assembly GCA_023846285.1). NCBI lineage: Eukaryota > Metazoa > Chordata > Lepidosauria > Squamata > Agamidae > Phrynocephalus > Phrynocephalus versicolor. Next base: position 548,807 of record JAHTLZ010003328.1, read on the forward strand.
TGCCGGTTGTGTGTGTGTGTGTGTGTCTGGGGGGGGGGGGAACCTTGCTCCCTCGGCCCCCTCCCGACCCCGCCCTGGAGGTGACCCCCCCTCCCCTGGTCCTTTCAAGGGGGAGCCGCCCACCCCGCGGGGGGGAGAGGGTCCTGGCCCTCCTCCTCCTATTCCCCCCACTCCAGGGGGGGAACCAGCCCCCCCTCCACTCCCTTAAGAGCCCCCTCCCCCAGGACCGTCCCGAAGACGAGACGCCCCCACCCCACCCCTCCACCCTGTCCGAACCCAGAGAACCCACTCCCCCACCCCCCACCCCAAAAAAAGGCTTGCCCTGGTGGGCCTCCCCTCCCTCCCTCCGCCCGCCCTTCCCATCATCACCATCTCCGTCTCCAAGGCAACAACCCCTCGGGCCCCGCCCCTCCCCATCTCCGTGGCAACCCCCGCTCCCTCCCTCTCTCTCTCTCTTCCCCTCCCCCCTCCCCCCCACCCCTCTCCCCGCCGGCCCAACCGGGGGCTCTCTCTTCTCACCTTGTAAAAGGCCCCGTTGGAGCCGCGGACTTCCACCGGCAAGCCCTCCATGGGCCCCTCCGCCGCCGCCGCCGAAGGGGAAGGAGGCGAGGGGGAGGGGGAGGCGGCCGCCGCCGCCAACGAGGACGGAGGGGAAGGCGGGAGCGGGGGAAGGGGAGCCGGTAGTGGTGCCGCCGCCGCCGCCGCCGCCGGTGGGGGAGGAGGGATGGGGGCGGGGCGCGGCCCGGCCTCCTCCGGCTCCGCCACCGTGACCGGACCCGGCCGTGGCCTGAAGCGGCCCGGCCTCACCGCTCGAGCGCCCGAAGGACGGACCGCTGCTGCGGCGGCTGCTCTTCCTCCTCCTCCTCCGGCCGCCGCCGCCTCCTCCGGCTTCCGCCACCCGCCGCGGCCGGCGCCGAGAGCGCGAGAACGGGCGAAGAAGGCGAGAACCTCCCCTCACGGAACGCGGCGGCCCCTCCCCTCCGCCCGCTCCGTGCGTGCCGCTCTCTGTGCGTGCGTGCGCGCGCGCGGGCGGCGCCTGCGCGGAAAGAGGCGCGCGCCGGGACACGCCCCCCCTCCCGCCCAGCCGCTCCAATCGCGAGCGTCTCCGCCCCCTCCTCTTTTTATTTTTTCTAAAGCTAAGCCAATCACGACCCGAGAGGGAGGAAGGGCTCGCCTCTTCCTCCGCCCTCACCTCCCTCCCCCAATCAACTTCACCCCTCCTCCCCCCTCTCTCTCTCTCTCTCTCTCTCTCTCTGGTAGCTCCTCCTCCCAGCGACCAATAAGAAGAGGAAAGGAAGGGTGTCTGCCCTCCCCGCGCACGCGCCGTGGGCTCTTTGAGCGTTAGCCAACCAAGAAGCAGGGGCCTCTGCGCACCAATCGCGAAGCGGGTCCCGCCCTTGCGCCCGACCCCGAGGCGGCGTGGCCAGCCCTTTCCTTCCCACCCTCCTGCCAGCAAGCACCGCCCACTCCTACCCCTTTCCCCACACGGGAGGGAGGGAGGGGTGAGATCGCAGACCTTCACGTCCTTCACGTGACGAAGCCCCGCCCCTCTCTCCCTGAAAGCCTATCGTCCTTTTTGCATGCACAGGCCCGCCCTCAACTTGCTCTCTGCTCTCTCTTGATTGGCCGCTCCCGAACGTCAATTGACAATATGGTCATAAGAGGGAAAAGAAACTGACCCCCCCCGACGACGATTGAAGAGGGCTCAGAAAAGGTGGCGTGCTGGCCACGCCCATTTCCCCAATGGACCAATAAGAATAGCCAACCCGTCGTTCTTCGGTATAAATCAAAAGAGGGCGGTGTCTTTTCAACTGCACGTCTTTCTTCAGAGTTGCAGGTTCGAAACCGGCTTTGGATTATCTTGGTTTTTTGAGGCAAATTATAATTATCATTATTTTTCTACCTGGCAAAAGAGTGGATTTTACCTCAAGTGTGTTTCTTTAGTGACACAGGAATATACCAGAGAGATCTCCACGTGGACCAACAATATATAGATATTGTAAAAAAATTAAAAGTCTAATTCCCTTTTGATCACTGTTGGTAAATAACAAAAACAAATATTTTTGTGGCATCCCTAACTACATCTTCGTGACACCCTTCTTGGTCTGAAGAGGTGAGGGTGTAACTGATAAAATTCCCCTTGAATAAATAAAAAGTACCTCAAAAGATCCATGGTTTCATGTGGGTTTTTATTGGTGTGTTTGGAAACAAACCTAAGCAACCTCCCTGAAAAGAAATGAGCAAAATAATTTAAAATAAATCTCCATAGTGTAGAAAGCCATGACACAACCCCACCTGCATTAACACACCTGTCTACAAAAAAAGTACTTTGCAGAGGGAAAAAAATCTGCATTAAAAATGATAAAAAGGGCCAGAGCAACGCAGTTAAGAGAAAAAGTTTCAAAGCATTTGGGATTTTTTTCAGTTACAAAATGGTGGGTGAGGTGTGACAAGACAAAAAATGAGTATTTTAAAAAGCCTGGTGTGGAAAACGTGGATAGGAAAAAAAAACTCCAAGGGATTACAAATTGAAAGGGATCAATATGCACTGAGCCTCAAGGATGTAGAAATCAGAACTGACTTTTTTTAATATTAAAAAATGCTTCTCGGAGGCAGGGAAAGTGATTGAGTTAGTGTGACAGATACTATGTTTGGTAATTGTAGATTAAAGTGGTAATCCTTCTCTTTTTCCCTTCCCTTCCCACAGTGCATGGTTAAACAGCGGAACTCCCTGCTACAAAATGCAGGGCTGGCTGCCAACCCCGACAGCTTTCAATGGAGGAAACTCATGAAGAAAGAAGGTTTCTTGATGTCTTTCTGGCCTTTGCGGGCTTTGGGTGCTCTAACAACTAGCGGAGCCTTGTGAAAACAATCTAGTCCTAAAACCATACCTGGCTTTCTTTACTTTTTTGGACCACAGATTCCAATGTGGCTTTCTGGGGTCATACGGCAGTCACTGTGTGCATGCTGTCATCAGGAGGTGCTTCTTATTAGTGGCAACGATAACACGGCACTCTGCATATGTTCAGAGGCACCCTCCTCTCTGCCACCATCTCATGCATTTCATAAAAAACAGAAGCTGAATGCTCCAAGGAAGATGTTGAATCCCTGGATTTGTGAGTCTTCTTTCTCAAAGGCTAAAGCTCCACCTAGCGCCCAATCTCTCGCATGATAAGGTCCTCCAAATTCAGTGGGGAAAAATCGGCTGGGCCTGATCCAGATGGCAATTATCATTATAATGATAACAATGTTATCAATCCATGCCAATTAGGCCTTGAATACAGTATTTTGTAGTGAGCAGTTCTGGTTTCTTAAGGCTGTTAAAAACACTGTAAAATGTATAAAAAAAACCCTTGAGGATTGCTGTTTTCTTTGGTGGCTTCCAGGCAAGATGCACACACACACTCGTTACTTAGATTAATTGGCTCCATGGTGGGGGCTTGTTTGTACTGCCACACCATTGCATGTCTGAATGTTCATGCACCTCATTTCCTCTGCTTGTCATTTGTTGCTCTCCCAATTCCCATCGGCAGTCACCCCCTAACTGTGGGTCCTCCTTAGGAAAAAGCCAAGCTCTTTAATTTTGGCTTCAGCAGGGGCTTCACTCTACTCCACCCAGTGAAAATCGTGTGCCTAGCCCTAGATGGTCCTTGCCCTTCACCAAAACCTTTCAAGGACTCTTAAACTATTGCCACCATCAAGATCTCTTCTTAGGCAGTTACTTCACGTCCTTCTTTGCTCCGCGACTAGTTTTGTACCATGACAGCGTTGATCGCAATCACGTGGTTTTGTCCCTGTTTCAGCGATCCTCACGGTCTTGTACCGTGACAAACACTGAATTTGTCTAGCTTCCTTTTTCCTTTGTGTGGGGGCTTTAAAATTTTTTTTTATATTTCGCTTCTGAAAAGTCAAAATAAAGAAAAAAACCCAGACACAGTTTTCTGAGAGAAACAAATGTTTTGTTACGTGACAGTCATTACACGGTGTCTTGTCTCGGAACAGAAAGCGGGAACAAAGAGTGACAAGGGAAAACCCTGCCCCAGCACCAGGTACTGTACAGGATTGTTGCGCTTAGCACCCGTTCCGGGGATGTGGTCGAGATAAATTTCAGTAGTTGCACTACGGACATGAAGTAACATTTTTTTGTACTGCTCCTAATCGCAACACTAACAGAGAGACAAAAAACCGCCTTTCTTTAAGATCTGCAATAACCAGCTCCCACTTCTTATATAAACCCTAAATGACCCCCTTTGAGAGCATGGATATTTTGAGGCCTTTTCCATTTCTCTGGTTTATGTCCCCCTTCCCCTGGAACTATGCAGCTTGCCCAAGGCTACCTAGGATGGCTGTTCTCCCACGAGGCCCAGGTAGGAATTGAACTCCCAGACCTCTGGTTCTGCAACTACAGACCCAAACCACTGAACTATCCAGCCACCAATAATAATCATCTGCCCCCAGATCAGTTCTGACTTATGGCACCCCTTTTCAGAGTTTTCCCAGTAGAGAATATTGTACTCAGAAGTGTTTTCCTCTTCCCTTCCTCTGGGGTTGCCCTGGGACTTTGCCACTTTCCTGCAAGGCTACCCAGGCTGGCTCTTCTCCCAGGAATCACCACAGGGAATCAAACTGCTAACCAATGGCTCCGCAGAGACCTAAACCCCTGAGCTAGCCCTCTGCTTTTAAGGTGCTACGCATCTGAAGAAGTCAGCTGGAACCCACCAACATTTGTACAACACAAACATGTGTTAGCCTGGCATCTGGACCAACACCTGCACAGCATCAAGCCCTGCTGTGGCCTCTCCTGTGGGTGCAAGCGGTAATTAATGGCTGCCCCATTTTGCAAAGAGGTCCTCCTCAGCCCTCCCTCATGGAAGCTCCGTGAAAAGGAATATGCTTGTGTGGCCCAACAAGATGTCCTGCTTATTACAGCCTTTAAGGTGCTACTATCAGGTTCTCAGTTGCTTTTTCCACAAAGGGGCTAAGGCTACTATCTCATGACGGAGAAGATCCGTTGACTGTGAAAGTCCGGCTTTTCTCCTTTCCTGGTCACGTAACTAAAGATGTGGGTTCTCCATTCCCACATACAAGGAATTTTTTTAAACATAAAGAGCACTGACAGCCAAAGGCCAGCTGGTCAGTGCTGCGGGGGTGGGGGGATAAAAATAAAAATAAAATTTAAATAGTGCCAACTAGCCCAAGGGCCAGCTGGTTGGCACCAGGACAAAAAAATATTGTTTCTTTTTTAAAGCACTGAAGGCCAGCTGATCAGCACTGGGGGGGGGATAAACTTTTTAAAAAAATTAAAGCACCAAACAGCTCCAGTGCCAGCTGGTCGATGCTAGAAAAAAAATTGAAAATTTAAAAATCACCGAAGGCCAGCTGGTCAGTGCTGGGGGGGGAGTGGAAAACCTGGATCATATGCACTCCCATGGACTTCTGGCTCCAGAAAAATTTGCATTTTTAACCAGAGCAAAAAATACCCAACACCAGAGGTATGTCTTGGAAAGCTTGCTAGAAGGGGCGTTACCATTTGTTTTTTTAAAGCCCGGTGGCCGTGGGGACAAGATTTTTGGAAACAGATTATCTGAAAATTAGATCAGGATTTTAAAGGACGTGTGATAGAGCCCTAAAGCAGCAATCGCCTTGGAAATGTAAAAACAAATTAAAGAAGTGGATTAAAAATTAAGTTAAAACAGCAACCCTGAAAAAGCCCCAGCCAAGCCTGGGGGGAAATATAAAAAAGTGGAGGTCTTAGGCTGCAACTGGGGGGGGGGGCTCTAGCTGAGCTGATACCCCACCCCTGCCCTAAAGCCTCAGTGTCCTCCTGCCCTACCCCCTCCTTCCAAAGGCTGGTTCTCACAGGAGGGTTGGCAGAGAGAGTCCCGCTGCGGCCGCCCTGCCCCTCCCGCCTGACCTTCTCCTTGGCTGGTGACTTGCGCCCAGGTTTTGTCCCCTCTTCCTGTAAAACCGCTTTATGGCTTTCCCCTAAACGGCAGGCATAAATCACAGCCCCTGATAGGTCACGGGGCTGCAGTGCCAGCAGCAGGAGGAGAACGTGGCATTTCGTGTGCTGCTACCCCTCTGGGTAGCAAGGATTCTGGTTCTCCGGCAAGCTTTGGTGAAGGCTGTGCCCCTTGAGTTGATGCTCACGGCCGGCCAAATGTACATTGTTTGTGTGTGTGTGTGTGTGTGTGTGTGTGTGTGTGTGTGTGTGTGTGTGTGTGTGTGTGTGTGTGTGTGTATCCTTTAATTCAGAGGTGGGGGTAGAATGATTTGTTAGTGCTGAATAAATTGACATTCCCCCCCCCCACCCAGTGCAGAAGAGGTACCTCCCAGCCACATTGACTACAGGCAGCATGCAGGGTTGTAAAAACTGCTTTCCCCAGCATGGTGGTCTCTTCCAGAGAAGCCAGACTTCTTGTCATATGCCCAAAGGACGGCAGCCTCAGCCCTCAACGTGTTGGCCTCCATAAGAACCGAAGAACGGCCTTGCTGGAACAAGGCCGTCACAGCCCATCCAGTCCAGCATTCTGTCTCACACAGTGGCTCACCATTTGCTTCAGGGCATTCCCAAGCAGAGGTCTTTCCCTGCTTACAATTCCCCGCAAATGGCATTGAGAGAGATCCTGCCTCTCTCTCCAACCTGGAGGTTGTCCTTTGGCATCCATCATGATAACCATTGAGACCCGTGCTCTCCATAAACTTTTCCAATCCTTTTTTTAAAGCTGTCAAGGCTGACAGCTGTCACCACTTCCTTCTGCAAGGGGGGAGTTCCACAGATGAGTGAAGAAGTACTTTCTCTTATTGGTTCGAGACCTAGCATCCAAGCTCTCTCCCAGAGAGCGTTCAGGCTTGATCTGGTCTAGGACCCATTTGCCTGTCTTTCTGGCATACCATGGTATTCGCCAAGCTCTCTTCCAACAGCACATTTCAAGTGAATCCTTTCCCCCGCTGTCTGCTTTCCTCTCCGTCCATCTTTCTCACCTGTGCACGGTGATCAGGTGTACAAGAGAGTGGATGGTCTTGGTCTCTACCGGCGCATCTTTACACTTGGTGTTTTGTTTTACAGTTTTCTCCGTTGCTGCCTTTCTGATGGCCTTTTCACACAACCCCTAAGATCCGCTGGCCACTTAAATTCGGACCAGAGATCTTGGGGGTTCGTTGCTCTTCCTGCATCCCCACCCCTCCGCACTTCCTTGCTCCTATCTGCGTGAGGGGAGGGAGAAAAAAAGGGACAAAAGAATGCAGGCTCACCTCCGTCTGCCAGTCCAAGCCGCCCCGAGCCCCGTCATCCTGATTCCTTCTCTTAAAGGGGCGGGAGGCAAAAAAACAACAACAAACAGAAGCGAGGAGAGCCCGGCACTCTAGGTTACATCCGGATCTGGGATTTTTCACCCTCCGAGAGCAGGTACCTGAAAAGTGCACTGGGACGCGCTTAGGTGGGCGTGGTCGTACTTAATTTTCTGTAAACTCCGGAGCTGGTGGGGAAACAATTTTAAGCTCCGGAGCTGGGAGCCATTTGCCGCAGAGTTTAGGGGTCGTGTAGAAATACCCTGAGTCTCAGCCTTCTGGTTTATTCGTTTCAACGAAGGATTGACCCAAGGCACAAAAACACTTTTAGCAGTTTCAAATTATTCACTCTCATAATTAAAGTTATGTGGTTCCTCCATCGTCGTGGTTTTGGCCTTCTTTGTGTTCAACTGCAGGCTTCCTCTAGCACTTTCTTCTTCCGATTTCACTAGCAACCGTTTCATGTTGCTGCTGCTGCTGCTACACGTCTTAAACAACAGCAATGGTGGTTCATTCGCACTTCACACACCACCACCCCAAAGAGGACCTAAGAGGACATCTTTGGAATAAATAATAATACTAACCCAACAGGAACCCTGAGAGTCAGCTTGCAAAAATATACTGTAGAATGGTTTGTGTGGAAATGCAACAGAATTGCTGCCCTTCTCACTCAAGCAAGGGAGATGTTTAGTCTCAGCTATGGAGTCGGCTGCCCTGGTGCTGGACTATCTTGGGATGATGATGGGTAGTTTCCAAGTGCCGGATTTACCCTGCCCCCCCACCCCGCAGCCCCACCTCGTATTTTAGAGGCTCAGGTCAGGTTGGGCTACCTGGAAAAGAGGACTGTGCCCTACAGAAGCAGCCACGAGCCTTGCCTGCTAGTGTCGTGAATGGCCACCCTTTCGGCGCAGGGTCCCACGTGGAATCCCGGCCCCTGGGTTCCAAGAGAGGGGATGATGACGCATGGGCGTGTCTGTGTGCAGTGTGGGATCAGTGGGGCCTTTTCACCCCAACGTTTCCCATTTAGCCTGAGCAGGCTGTCGTGACGTCAACTCGTGCAGGCTTGAATGCCCCGGTTGGCAGGGGAACTCCGAGGAGCTTTGCTAGGAATGTGCCTGGCTGATCACCCCCCCCTTCTCGGCGGCCCCCCATTCAGCACCATGGCTGCTGCCCCGCCATCCACCAGTAGCCGGGGGCGGGGGGGGTTGGATGCAGCGGGCCAGAAGTGTTTATTTTTAGCCACTGAGCAGGCACAGAGAGCTGGATGGAGGGGTGTGTGTTGAATTTTTCCGACCCCAAAATCAGCTTCCTTGTGCTCACATCATCGGGCAGCCTTTCCTTTGTCTTCCTGGCCCAGCAGGGGGGAGGCAAGTCAAATGTATACAAATAAAAACATGATCCATGCAGCCGTAATGGGGCGTATGAAAGCCAGTAAATCAGTTTTTTTGAAATATCAAAAAAAGTTAAAGAAAAGAAAACAAAAAGGTTCAAGACTGTCAAGTCTTTGTCACGGTACTAGACTGTGAGGTAATATTTGTCACGTTACAAGTTATCACGACCATGGGTACATGGGGACAGGGACAAAACCACGTGATCGCGACAAAAATTGTCACGGTACAAAAATAGTTCCGGAACAAAGGCGGTAACTTCACTTCTGTTTTGTCTCTGTTAGTGTTGCGCTTAGGAGCGATACAAAAAAAATGTTACTTCATGTCCCTCATGCAACTACTGAAATTTGTCTCGACCACATCCCCAGAATGGGTGCTAAGTGCGATAATCCTGTAGCTGGTGCTGGGGCAGGGTTTTCCCTTGTCACTCTTGGTTCCTGCTTTCTGTTCCGAGACAAGACACAGTGTAGTAACGACTGTCACGCAACAAAACATTTGTTCCTCTCAGAAAACTGTGTCCGTTTTTTTATTTTGACTTTTCAAAAGCGAAATATCGAAAAAGAATTTTTAAGCCCCACAAAAAAGGAAAAAGGAAACTAGACAAATTCAGTGTTTGTCACGGTACAAGACCGTGAGGTAGCACTTGTCACAAGACAAAGGGACAAAACCACCTGATCGCGACCAATGCTGTCACAGTACAAAACTCGTCGCGGAACAAAGGAGGATGTGAAGTAACCGCCAAGGAATGACGTGAAGTAACCGCCAGGATCCGTTGGTTCCTTCTTCCCAGGCTTTCCCGTGCAATACCAACTGCCTGCCCTGTGGCCAGCCTGGCCTCCTTCTGGACCTCCATGCTGTCCCCCATCCGTGTATCTTCCACCATGTTATTTTGGTGAAACAGGAAAAGCACCACAGATTAGGGTCCCTGGGACATTAAAAGCCAGCATTTATCATGTGCCAAGAGTAACAGAGCTTTGGCTCCCAAGATTGACACTGGGGATCCAAACCTTGATGGATGAACTGAGTCCTCCAGATCAGCTGATGATAATTTTAAGTGCTTAAAAAAACCCTTTAATGACAACAGCAAAAAACAAGGCAAGCTTTTCTGCACACACCCTTCGAGCTCTAAATCTTAAACCAGAAGAAGAGGCTGGTCTAAGCCTCTGGAGAGCAGAAAGAGCACCCCTTGCCAAAGGGATCCATGCCGGAGAGGGCCTCTCACCTGGGTAAGACCTGAGCCAAAGCATAGTGGCAGAGCAGGAAGATCAAAGAAAAATCAGGTAAAAGGGAGCTATCTGGAAACAGGACAAATGTTCTGTGACTGTGGAAAAAGTCAAACCATGCAGCAGTTCTACACATGCAATGTATATACGGCCACATGAACTAAAGAATATCTAACACGTGGCTAAGATAATGCTATTCGGGCTCGGTCCCACGTCCCTTTAAAAGCAGTTTAAATTACTAAATAAACTTAGTCCAAAAATGCCATCCCCACGGCCACTGCGCTTTTTGAAAAAAAAAAAGAAAAAAGAAAACCTGGTAATGATCCCTTAAGCCAGGTTTCTGTGACTCACCTATGAGGTAGAGAATTTTTTGCCTCGCTTTGAAAATCCAGCTTTTAAGGAGGCAGACGCCGTGAGACCACACTGATGATCCGGGTTTCTTTTTCTTTCTTTTTTTGGCTATTCCTGGGGCCGATGGGCTGTGTTTTTTTTTTTAATTTATTTTCACCTTCGGAGAAACAGGAAGCTCTATCCGGTCCTACAACCATCAATTTTCCCCAGCAAAGTGGTCCGTCTTTTTCAAATGCTAGCGCCACCTGCTGGCCAAGGGGGCTGAAGTGCACTTTAAAATAAAAAAAACAGCTTTTGATGTGAGAACTCTTCACCCACATATTAAATCACGTGATGGGAAGAAGAGGAAAAGCCGGACCTTCAGAAGATCAGGATCAAAACGCAGGTGTGACCACAGCCGAAGTAGCATTCTGGTAAAAAACAGCCCCCCCCCCGAGTCTTTTCTAAGAAGAAAGGCAGGATAATAAATAGTCTCAACATTTAAATTTGTTTTTTAATTTTACTTTTCTTCTACAGGCGTTAAATAATTTTAAACCGTGCAGTGTCCTGATATGACTAAAGAATGAGGGAACAGGGGGTGCTTCTGGAGAACACTCCCCCCACCCCCACATTTCTGCTGAGCAGGTGGCAACTTGGGGTGCAGAGGAGCCAGGCTGGGAGGAAGCGGTGGCCGCCTTCAGAGGGATGGGGTGGGGAGGGAGGTCTCTCCCTTGGTCGGGCAGGGGCAGCCCCCCGCCTGACACATGTTGCTGGGGTCCCCTCCTGCTCTCAGCCAGGAATGCCTCTATGCTCAGCTAATCCCTCCCTAGCATTGAAAGGAGGCAGCCTCCCCATAAGGCCTGGGGTGGTGGTGGGGGGGCTAGAGGAGGAGGTTCCATGGGCTGCACTCCCATTGGGGTGTTTGAAGGAGAAACAAAGGACCCAGACAAGGGGAAGACCATGAAAGCCCCCCCCCCCAAGTTTAATTAGCTGCCAGAGACTTTTAATCCTAGTGGACGTGGCGCTATTAATTAAGAAGCACGTCCCCTCCCCGCCTTCTGGGGAGGCCGACCTCTGCTTTGTCATCCATCCTGGGGTGTGTGCTGGGGGGAGAGAATCAGTACCGAATCTCTCGACATCAAACGAGCCCTCGCACAGGCTTCAGGGCTGTTTCTGGTGTCCATGTTCAACTGCAGGGCGTGGAAAGCGAGCATGGGCAGAGGGCATAATTCCCACCCACCCCAGCCTGAGGTTAGGGAAAATTCTGTGTGTGTGTGTGTGTGTGTGTGTGTGTGTGTGTGTGTGTGTGTGTGTGTGCGTGCGTGCGTGCTTGTGTGAAGCTATTTCCCAAATAGTCGTGCTTCCCTCCCCGTTTCTTTCAAGAACTTAGGCTCCCGGCCACGGCAGTAAGGCCACGGGAAAGGCACACCTCCAGCGCATTGCGTCCAGGTCACTGGCTGCATTGAAGTTTGGCCCACTCCGTTCCAGGGGCTGCCATTTCGTTCTGGTTTCCACTTAACTTCATTCAAGGACTGGCCTTTCTCTCATTATTTCAGCCATGACATGCGTTGCCTTCCAAAGGAGATTGGACAGATTCCTGGAAGAAAAGTCCATCCCAGGTGACAAATCATGATGGAGATGCGTCATCTCCAGGCTTAAAACCGGGGTCCTTCAAGGGCCAGATGCAGGGGAGTGGGATCAGGAGACACATATCTCCCAAACACATCTGGTGGGAAGCTGGATTAGATGGGCCTTTGGCCTGATCCAGCATGGCTCTTCTTATGTTCTTAAGGATGGACGGACAGATGGAGGGACGGATGGAGGAATGGACGGACAGAAAGGAAGCCATTAGTGGAGGTGGGGAGGGATGATGGTGCAGGAGACCCAAGGTAGACTCTGGGTGCAAAATTATGGCACTGATGGAAGGAGGGAGGAACATGAATGGAGGAGACCAGCACGACAACAGCAGGTGTCTCAGACACCACTTTCCAGGGGCTGGAGTTACACACAAGCTAATTAAAGTTGGCATTTGAATTGTGATGTTACAACCACCACCACCGCCACCACTGCCACCACCGTTGAACTGCAGAGCGGGAAGGGACCCTTGGGGTCATTTGTTTGTTTGTTTGATTGTTTGTTTATACTTATTAACTGCCTGGTTTTCCTGCAGGAACTCTGGGCAGTGTACAAGCGATTACAACCTAAACAACCCATCCGAAAAGCCCCCCCCCCATAAAAATTCCAGTATCAAAACAAAGAGATAAATAAAGACAGACAACCACATCCATCCATACCATAAAAACACATCGTCCGGTAAAAAAAGAATACAAAAACAGCATGCAACGTATCATAGTGCACTCAGCGATCACCGAAGCTATCCCTGAAGAGCTGGGTCTTTAGCGCTCTCCTCATTTATAACATTTTTACTCCAGCTTTCTCCTTGGAAAAGGACCCAAGGCGGCTTACAATAATGAGGGACAAGCTACAGGCCAGAACATTGAAGGCCACCCCTCTCGAGGAAGGGCAGTGTGTGTGTGTGTGTGTGTGTGTGTGTGTGTGTATGTGTGTGTGTGTGTGTGGTGGAATTGAACTCTCAGCCTCTGGCTCCCCTCAGCCACGGAGCGACCCAGCATTTGGCGGCCAAGTGAGAGGTCGGGAGTTCGATTCCCTGCTGCCCATCTCAGGAGCCGGCCTGGGAGGCCTTGGGCCAGCGGCTGCAACCGTCCCAGGGCGACCCCCCCACCACCACCACAAAAAGGAGGGAACTGGGAAACACACATGAAGACTAGTCTCTGCTTGGGAAAACCTGAACAGGGCTGCCATAATAAGTCAGGATGCAGCGCATCATTGTTATTATGAGCGAGCTGGCTAGCTCAGAGGTTTGTTTATCTGACTGGGGAACCAAAGGTTGGGGGTTCGATTTCCCCACTGGGCCTATACTATAACTCCAATCCGATGTAGCCAGCATAGCTGGTGGGGGAAAAGGATTATGGGCTTTGTAGTCTAAGAACAAATGGAAGGTCACCTCTATGTTTCCATGTGCACGTTCCTTTCTTCTTCTTTTTTCACATCCACCCCCCCCCATGTACCATGGAGGTCCTTTTAAGGAGAAAGGTGGGATAAAAATATTTTGAATAATTTTAAGGCGAGGTTAAAATGATTTTAAATGTCACCGACCCCTCTCCCTATCCTTCCCGGAGCAAACGAGGGCCTCTCTCATTCTCCCACCCCCAACCCCTGCAGCCTGTCCGTTGGTTGCCCCCCCACCCCACCCCACTTTCCCGTAATTCGTCCCCTGGGCAACGCTTCAGCATTACGCCTTTCACGGGGGCACAAAAGCACCCCAGCCCAGATGCCCGCCTCCCTCCCAAGCCCCCTGGCTGTGCCAGCGAAGGGTGGGCTCGGTTGCCCTGGGAGATGGGGGGGCAAGTGGGTGGGCGGGCTGGGCAGCCCTATAAGAGCCACAGGCAAGGAGGATACCCAGAGCCCAGGCACAACCGAACCGGCCCCCGTGGACGCCACGGAGAGTCCAGGACTCCCTTCGCCCAGGGGTCCCAAAAAGAAAGCTTCCTGTCATCGTTGTTTTTAATCCAGGCAAAAATGAAGACCCTCTCTTCTGTCCTGTTCCTCCTCCTCCTCCTGCGGCTGGCCTCCCAGACCCCCATACGCTCGCCCCAGGTAATAATAATAATAATAATAATAATAATAATAATAATAATAATAATA
>JAHTLZ010003328.1:580045-626035 GCA_023846285.1 Phrynocephalus versicolor
GTGTGTGTGTGTGTGTGTGTGTGTGTGTGTGTGTGTGTGTGTGTGTGGGTGTGTGTGTGTGTGTGTGTGTGTGTGTGTGTGTGTGTGTGTGTGTGTGTGTGTGTGTGTGCGTGCGCTTTCCGAAAGGTTGTGGAAGCATTGGGAAGGAGGAGAGAAAGGGGTGGGGGGGTGCGCGGTGGTCTCTGGCTAGCGAGCTCCAGTGCACTGCTCACTATAAAAAGAAAAAAAGAAAAGAACCCAACCTGTTTTGAATTAGGCTGGCCTGGCTCCTCTCCCGCCCAACACCCCGATATATTTCTCGTCTGCATCCGGACCGGGAGTGGGGTGGGGGGTGGGGGGTGAGATGCAAGAGACAAGACTAAGTGAGGGAGGTTTGCCATTGTAAAAACGGGGGGGGGGTGCAAAAGGGTACAGCAGATGAACCCCAATGCATTTCACGAGGGGAGTGGGCGCCTTGTGGTGGTGAAGAGGTGGTCCCTCCGAGAGAACGAGGCTCCAGAGGGCGAGAAGAGAGACGGGCCAGGCACCAAATCATACCCCACTCAAGGGGGGCGGGAGATGCCCCCCGATGTGTCTGCCCAGATGTTCCTCATCTGTCGGCCTGCACGGCGTCGTGCAGTGAATATCTCCATTTATCTTCCCTCTGCACCGATATTGGAAACAGCTCAGGAATTGGCAAACAGATTTTAGGGGTTCGGGGGGGGAGAGAAGAGAGCAGTGGGTGCCCCTTGCTGAGCTGTTAGGTCAGCTCAGCCGGAACGCAGAACTCCCCCCCCCGCCTACATTGGGGTGGGTGGGGGTGGGGAGACTCTAGACAACGCAATCAAAACCAGACAACCATCACACACACACACACACACCTTTTTACATCTTCCACCCCAAAGTGCATGCCCTGGGAGGACACGAAGCCACTTGCACCCTAAGCTGCTGCTCCCCACCCTCTTGTAGGCATAACACACACACACCCCACAAACTGGCTGAGACCCAGGGATCCTGACTCCTGCCCCATCCTCCTGGCAAAGGGACCACCGCCCTGCTCCACCACACAGCCCATGGGCCTCTTTGCACCCATGCCTGCTTCCCAGCTCAGAGCACAGAAAGGAAGGGGGGGGCGTCAGATAGCGGGGAATTTATGGCCTTAAAGGCCATGAAGGTTAACTCAGCAGATGCTTGCATGGGGCGTAGACCCCTTTTTCATAGGGAAAAGCACAGCCGGGGGTTGGGGTTGGGACTTAACATACAGGACACACAATGTAATCGGTGCCTGTATCTTTCCGTCTATAAGACACCCCCATGTATAAGACCCCCCCACACACTTTTTCCAACCCAAAATTGCAGTTCACAACTGGGCGGTTGTCACCTTGGCTTATTTCCATGTATAAGACAACCTTCAATTTTCACTCTAATAACAATTTTGGGGGGAAATAAGAGTCTTAAACACAAGGAAAAAAACTTAAACTATATAAACTGGCTTTTGAAAACTGACCTGCTTTTATTGTTGTGCTCCACCCCGAGATACATGGAGGGAGGGGTATACAGTGTTTTGTGCTGGCTGTATAGCTCAGTGGTTGAGGTCTCTAGCTGCAGATTCAGAGGTGGGGAGTTCGATTCCCCTTGAGAGGAGGAGGAGGAGGAGGCCAGCCTGGGTGGCCCTGGGCAAGTGGCAGAAGGCTGGCCCCAGAGGAAGAGAAGGGGAAGACGCTTCTGTGCATCCCGTCCCTGGAAAACCCAGGGCGGGGTCACCGTAAGTCAGAACTGACTGGACAGCATATTAGTATTGGCACACAACCCCCCACCCCACCCCATCCCCCCACCACCCTGGACCAGCCTTCCCCCAGGGCCTTCCTCCCTCCTCCTCCTCCTCCTCCCCATCCAAATAATCTCCCCAAAGGCTGGCCAGGAATGTTGTAGGTTCCAACAAGGGCTTCCCCCCACCGCCACCTCGCTCCCCCTACCCATCCTCCCTTTGGGACCAGGTTGGGGTTTCATTGACCCCTCTGTGTTTCCAGGTGCCCCTCCCAGGACCCCCTGCTTCCAGCCCCCACCCAACCCCTTTAACCCTCCCCCTGCCACAACACTGCTCCACCACTCAACACTGCATCCCTCTCTTAATACCTCTACCCCCCCCACACACACACTTTAAAAAAAAACCCACTCCCAAAACCGGAAAAATGTCTTTTGTTCTCCCTTTTCTCTCGGGAAATGTAGAAAGGGAGGCGGCTCCCGTGCAGGAAATTACACCCGCTTCCCTTTCGCTGCCATCTTCCCCAATCCTGGACCATCAGGACTCGCCCTCCTCCCTCCCTCCCTGCTTCCCAAAACCCTGGACTCTGTTTTGGGAAAACATGATGGACTCATCCCCAGAACTTCACTCTTCCAAAGTCAACACTCTTCCACTGCGTTTTCCTTCCAGAGCTCCTGGAAGGAGATACCTCATCCCCCCCGCCCCCCCAGGCAGAGCAGAAGGGGCTACCAAGCTGCCAACACTCCCCCTCCTTTGATGATCTAATTGGAATAGTTGTCTTTCTTTGGGGGGGGGCGTGCTTCTCCCAGATCTCCTTTGTCCAGCATGTACCTCCTCAAGGGAAGCTGGAAATTCTTTTCCAAAACATTAGTCTAGTCTTTCTTTCTTTCTCTTTCTTTCTTTCTTTCTTTCTTTCTTTCTTTCATCTATCCATCCACAGCAACTTCTGTACATCCACATCCAAAATATTTTACCCCTGCCCTTTCTCCTTAAAAAGCACCCAAGGCAGCTTACAAAAGTGAAAAAGACAATATTTAAAGCTAAAAACAATTAGTATACGGACCCTGGAAAGGATCGGGCAAATGCAACATTAGAAAATCGTATTTTAAAAAAGGCAACACCAAAAACACATTCAAAACAGTCAGACAGAAAACTGTTCATTTAAAAAAACACCCACTCCGGGAGGCAGTCCGTTTCACTGAAGGGAAATAATGCTTCATCTGCAGAAAAGTATAATTGCTAGAGACACATCCCTTCCTGTTCAGACCTAGAGGCTGGTGCCGTCTGCACATGCCTCAGGTCATGGTCTTCTTTCTGAGAGCTTCATACAAACTGGGTCATGATGTATTTTCCTTCTACTCATATTGAAGATGTAATATTTGCAATGTTAATCTTTTCATACTTTCCACCAGGCAGGTTTTGGTTTGGTACTGCTGTTTGTTAACAGGTTTAGCTTCTGCTATGGGGTTACAGTAAACTATGGCAAGTTCTTAAAGGAATGGGAGTGCCTGACCACCTTATCTGTCTCTTGAGAAATCTATATGTGGGACAAGCAGCAACCGTCAGAACTGGATATGGAACAACTGACTGGTTTAGAATTGGGAAAGGAGTACGACAAGGCTGTATACTGTCACCTTGCCTATTTAACTTATATGCAGAGCACATCATGCGAAAGGCAGGTCTGGATGAATCACAAACCAGAATTAAGATTGCCAGAAGAAATATCAACAACCTCAGATACGCAGATGATACTACTCTGATAGCAGAAAGTGAGGAGGAATTAAATAACCGCTTAATGAGGGTGAAAGAGGAGAGTGAAAAAAAAATGGACTGAAGCTCAATATAAAAAAAAATTAAGGTCATGGCAAATAGAAGGGGAAGAAACGGAGTTTATTTTCTTGGGCTCCTTGATCACTTCAGATGGCGACTGCAGCAATTAAATTAAAAGACGCCTGGTTAATCTGCTGCAGAGTGCTTGCAGATCTGGAGCATAAAGAGCAGAGACATTACTTTGCCGACAAAGGTCCTGGTAGTCAAAGCTATGTTTTTTTCAGTAGTGATGTATGGAAGTGAGAGCTAGACTATAAAGAAGGCTGATTGCTGCAGAATCGACGCTTTTGAGCTGTGGTGCTGGAGGAGACTCTTGAGAGTCCCCTTGGCTGCAAGGAGATCAAACTTATCTATCCTGAAAGAAATCAACCCTGAATGTTCACTGGAAGGACAGATTTTGAAGCTGAGGCTCCATTACTTTGGCCACCCCATGAGGAGAGAGGAGTCCTTGGAAAAGTCCCTGATGTTGGGAAAGATGGAAGGCAAAAGGAAAAGGGGACGGCAGAGAATGAGATGGTTGGACGGTGTCATCGATGCAACTAAAATGCATTTGACCAAACTCCAGGAGGCAGTGGAGGACAGGAAGGCCTGGCGAGCTCTAGTCCATGGGGTCACGAAAAGTCGGATGCGACTGAACGACTGAACAACAACAACAATGGGGTTACAATTCTAAACGGAGCCATTGATTCAGGCTGGTATCCAGCTGTATTTTCTAATTTTGATTGTCAGTCATTATTACAGAAAGGCTGTGACTAGCTGTTCAGAATTAAACTAAACCTACGTTTAAATGAATTTCTCTAAATACAACCCAGATTCTAACCGACAAGGGACAGCTTGCTAAATACCGCCATGAGTAGTGAGAGTGCATTTCTGCAAACAAATTGACTTTCTGGTTAACCAGGATTTTGGAGTTTTTCTCACGGCCAATGGCCGACTTCAGCTTGCCATCCATACCCCCAATACAAACCCAAAATAATCCGTCTGCGCAAACAGATCTGCCCTCTACCCCTTGTCTCAGGCTTTCCGCTGCAGTGGGTGACAGAACAATATAACCCAGATCAGATGAATGACTGGCAAGCGGCTGGAGGAATTTCCTGATGTGGAGGGGGGGGGGATAAGAAAGGGAAAGAGATATAATAAAACAACCCAAAATAACAGATTTTACTGACAATTAGAAATGATACCCATGTGCAGTTTCCCCACTCTCTGGCAGCAGCTGAAACCAGAAAACAGCGCTGGGAATAAGTATGCTCCTGCTATTGAGGCGTAGAAACAGGACTCCCCCAACCTCCAGAGTGTTGGCTGGGGGATTATGGGGCTTGTAGGTGAAATGTTTTGCTTATATACTGCCCCATACCATTTAAAGTAGTCTTTCAGCAGTTTACAGTTTAATTACAGTATGCAGGCTACACATTGGCCCCCTAGCAAGCTGGGTACTCATTTTACCGACCTGGGAAGGATGGAAGGCTGAGTCAACCATGAGCTGTCTACCTGGGATGGAACCCCAGGTCATGAGCACAGTTTTAGCTGCAGGACAGGCATTTAACCACTGCGCCACAAGGCTTCTTACAAGTCTACAAGTCCCCCATCTGAAAGCCACAGGCTCGGTTGGCTGGCCTAGTCCAGAGCTTTGCAAATGTATTTGCCATTTGTTTTATTGATTTAAAACATTTTCAGCCCACCGTTCCGCTAAGAAAGTTCCCAAGGTGGGTTGCATTGTTAAAATACAATATTAAATCTAAAAGTGAATTATTCGTGTATTTAAAAATTAGTAACATGAAGGGAGAACCATTTCTAAAAACAGATATGGCCGCAACAAATACGCAAACCATTTCATTAAAAAACCTCTCAGATAGACGGACGGTAAGGAAAAGCCTGCCTGAAGAGGAAGGTCTTTGTGTGTGGAAGGACAGTGAAGATGGGGCCAGACTGGCCTCCAGTGGGAGGGAGTTCCAGAGTCTAGGAGGAGCCACAAAGAAGGCCCTGTCCTATGTCCCCACCAAAAGAGTGTGTGAAGATGGCAAGACTGAGAGAAAGGTCTCTCCAGATGATCTTCACACACAGGCAGGGAGATGCAGTTGTGCGATCCCTTGTAACCAGCCCCAGTTGACAATTGACTTGTCTGGACCACAACCCCCACAGTCAGCGTGACAGGGATAGGTATTTCTCAGACTACAAGTCCCAGAATTCCTTGGCCATTATGGCTGAAAGGACTAAATCAGGGGTGTCCAAAGTTTTTGCAAGGACCAGATTTGGCGAGGTGAAAATGTGTGGGGGCCGACCATTCAGCTGCATTTGGCCCCCAGGCCGGACTTTGGACAAGTCTCTATAATATGCAAGGAGGCGGAGAGGATGCTGCAGCAATGGAGCTGGGAGTGGGTAGGCTGGGCAGGTGGCTGGGGGGGGGTGGACAGAGGCAGAGAGGGCAGGCAAACCATAAAACTGCGAGCTAACGCCTTCATCCGGTATGGGGAGGGGCCAGCTGGTGGGGATGCATGACAGGCTGAGCCAGTGGGGAGAAGAAGCCGTGGGAAGAAGCCGTGGGCCGTTCAGACTAAATGATGGTCCTCTGAATGGATCATGTCCTCCCCTTGAGTCCCTGGAGTGGGCGCACGGTCCCTCTCCACAGGCAAGAGCAATACATGGGCCCCTGGCCAGCGCTAGGAGGCTCCCCGGCTACCTCAGCACCAGGCGACTGGCGTCGGAAGCAGCTTTCGAGATACAGTACCAGTGTTTGCATCTTCAGAGGGATGGCTGGCCAACAGCAGGACCTGCCCGCCTTGCTTTATTGTGCGGGAGTGGGGGTTTTGTGCATTTCAAGCAGGTTCATTCCTGTTTGCAAACGGCCAGCTTCCTGCAAAAAAGGTGTTTTTATTTATTATTTTATTTATTATTATATTTATATACTGCCAGATTTCCCCAAATGGGAACTCAGGGCAGTTAACAAGTATAACAAGTATAATATGCCACAATTCAAAAGAAATAACAATTGGTTCCACAGAGTAACCATAAAAAGAACCAAGAGCAAACAGCGGAACCCAAAGTTAAAAGGAAAAGCTAAAAAAAGAATCAGGATAATAATAAGGCAAGACGGTGAAAAACGGGCAGACATACAGACTCATAATCCCTACTCATAATAAATCACCCCCATGATTGCTGAACGCAGCCATGTAAAGCCAGGTTTTTAACAGCTTCTTAAATGCTGGGAGGGACTCCACAGTCCTAATTTAACCTGGGAAAAGTGGAAGGCAGAGGAAGAGCCGGAGGAACTCCAGAAGGAAGCATTAGCTCTTGGCCTGCAAGATCCAAGGTGGGCCTTTTTTGGAAGCCACTTAATTGAAAGGCTTGCTGTCAGTTGAACGAATTAGGGAAAGGCCCTGTGGTTCCCAAGAGTAGGGTGATACCCTTATTGAACCACTTTAAAAAAATATCACACCAATCACAAGTATTTGTGAGTAAATATCCCACTTCCTTAGGCTATGCACCACAGTGAAGAAAAAAATTATATAGTAGACCGCTGTCCCAAAATGCACGGCAGATATTTGTGCCAAGTCTGTTTGCATGAGGTGAGTTAAAGTGAGTTGGAGGCCACTTTATGGCCTATTACAACAACATTTTAAAACAAATGGGACACACTGAGAAGAGCTGAATATCTGTTCCATTTTTGTATAAAACACATGGGACAAACCTAGCCAATCAACACACAAATTGTTGTGACGTTACAAGGTATTTTTGTCAGACTTGGAATCTAAAGAACATACAAGTTTTTTAAAGTCTGGAGTCAATTGTCTATACTCTTCCATTTAACTACTTTTTAAAAAATCCACATATTCCCATATTTCTCCTGTCCCAGTTACATATTCCAGCTTTTGAAAACTTATAATAAAAGTCGCGCAGATTTTAAAAATCTTAACAATGTCAAGGGCCAGGTTCGAACCGGCAACCTCCACCGCTTTGGGGCGCCATTTTGCTCCCCCGAAAGGTGCTAAGGCGCAGGCTCGGCTTCACGCCCTGGCCGCCATGTTTGTCCCGAGAAGGAACTTCGCTTCCCGCCCACGTTTCATATACTATATATAGAGCATTCCCAGCTCCTCCGCCATCTTTGACGCTTAACAAGGCTCCCCAGAATGCTCTGCTCCCCTCAACGATGATTGGACGCACTTTTGGGTTACGGTAGCACTGCACATCTCTATGATTGAGGCCCTCCCTCTTGTGCAGAAGCCAGAGCGGATATACTTTTGGTGGGACCGGAAGTTTTGGAAAGGACTTTCCTGGCCGGCGACTCTATAGGCCCAATGTTTTAGATAGGGCATTTTCAGAGGGGCGCCATCTTGGATTGCCCACGAGGGTGCCTTTCCTGTTCCTCCGTAACCGTCCCCGGCCGCGCCCAGGCGAGAGGGAAAAAGTTGAGTTTGGCGGAGGGAAAAAGCGGAGAAATACCCGTCGATTATGCCGAAAGAAGAGGAGGGCAGCGCGGGGGGAGGGAGGGCCTGGGAAGTACCCCCAAGAGTTCCCTGGAAGCTGTTCCTGGGGGAGGGGGTGGAGAGTGGAGGGGGGGTCTAGAAAAATTGGGCAGCGGAAAGTTTGGAAACTCCCGGGAGGATGAGGAGGAAAGGAGGAAGAGAAGGCGAAGGCTGGTCGGAGCGCAGGAAAGTCCGCGGGGTATTTTATTTTTGGGGGGACTACAACTCCCAGAATCCCCCGCAAGCCTAGCGTGCCCTTACTTTTTGGACTACATCTCCCAGCATCCCTGAGCCATCATGGCTCAGAGAGGTTATTTTTTTCACTTCAAGTCCCAGAAGCAAGGAATCAGCATGAGCTCGCTAGTTGGGGGGCATTCTGGGAGTTGTAGTCCCGGCTTCCCTATGCTCCAAAAAACCCTTAATAAAGTCTTGATTCCTCCAGGATCCTGCTTTCCTCCAGCTGGATGTGACCAACTGGCAGGCTAATTGACAAGGGAAGCCCACTAAGGGGACCTGTCCCCTCCATTGCTATGGCTCAATGGCTCCTTTTGGGGGATTCTGGGACTTATAGTCCAAAGAGCCACTTTCCCAGCCTGTGGTTCTGAGGGGCCTTGGGACAGAGAGACCCTGTTGTCTGTCCTATGAGCATCCCCAACACACACACACACACCCCAACATATGTCTTCTTCCCTGCAGGTTGCTGTGGGTGCCTCTCTCCATCCAACACACCCCTCCTCCAGCCCCAATGGCTGCAACCTCCACTCTTCCCTATGGTGAGGACAGAGACAGCCTCCCCTGCACGGCCCCCAGCCCACTCCCAGCCCCCCAGGCCCAGAGGCTGCTCCCTGATCCTGAAGTCGCCGTCACCCCTGAACGGAACGGCGTCGGAAAAGTGGGCAGCGGGATACTTCGGCAGCACGGGCAGGGGAAGCTCCCCCGGAGACAGGTATATATGGCAGGGGGAAATGGGTGCAGGGACCAGGACAAGGAACATGGGCTTTCCCTCTTTGCTCTGCAGCCTTTTCCAAGCCCTAGGAGGGAGGGAGGGCAGCTGGAAACAAGGAGGCTGGTGCAATAAAGGGGTTTGAGGGGTTTGGAAGACCTGGGTTCAAATCTCCACTTGGCCACGGAATTTAAAAGGGCAGCCTCAGGTGGGCCCCACTCTTGTTCTTTCTTCATCCGGCCTACTCTGCTTGGTTGTTGTGAGGCTGGAAGGGGTGACAAAGAAAGCCAGGTATGCCGTCTTGACCTTGAGGTGTCGGGTGGGGACACAGGATGTAAATGCAATTAATTAAAAAAAAATGACAAGTGGTCCTGGGGAGGAAGTGGGCACAGAATGCAGATACCCACCCACCTCGGTGTCCTCCCTGCAGCCACCACCTGCCTGGATTTGAACCCAGGGCTTTGCCTACGGGTGCTATAATTACGACACAAAGATTTTTTAAAGTGCCTGGGGTCAATTCTAGAATGTCTTCGGCCACAAGATTGTTTCTAAGCATGTAGGAAGGGCTCTTTTGCTTCCCAAGAGCAGGTACAGCCACTGACCCTGCTTGTGTCTAGCAAAAGGAGGGAAATTCTCTCCCCATCCCACAAGCCTGGTCTTAGAAATTAAACACAACTTCTGTTCCCTTCCAGGTTCGTTTCCGGTTAGGATCCATCAGCCTCGACCCACCCAAGCAACCAGAGCCGTCACCCCAGAGCCACCACTCGGGCGGCCACCACGACACCATCACGCTGAAGAGGCAGCCCAGTGATGGTTCGGCAGGGGTTGGGGGGCTGCAGCTGCCCCCAAATCCACTGGCCACCCCTGTGCCCCACAGCACTCTGGCTTTGGGGGCGGAAGTCCAGGCTGCGCGAAGGCAGGGCTTCAACGCTCAGCAGGCGGCAGAGGAACTGGTGCAGTGCTCCTTCGTCACCCGTTGCGCCGTGGAAGCTCGGGTGAGTGAAGGTGAGTTTAGCTTGTCGTTTTGGTTTTTTTAAACCCTCGAAACAATAGATCTCGGGAGGGCGGTGGCTGTTGGTCCTTCTTAGGTGGCAGGTGTCTTTTAATGCTGCAAGATCTTGTATATTGTACTGGACTGTATAATGTCCCTCATTATTACTGTAAGCTGCCTTGGATCCCTTTCCAGGGAGAAAGGCGGGGTAAAAAAATAGTCAAAAATAAATAAATAAACGTCCATATCAGCAGCAGAACTACAGAGAAAACAGCCTTCCCCCTGTGTCTACGTTGTCGTAAACGGAGGCCCTTCGTTGGGGACTTGGCAAGCACTGTTACGAGCAATGTTGTGTGCTACAGATTTCCTATCCACAATCAAAAGCTATTTAATCTCCCGAGCCTTTTAAATGTTTTAGATCGCTCCTTGTTTTCACTCCAATGGATGCATTTTTTTAAAGTTGTGCTTCATGACAGCCTCTTCACAGTTCTACTGTATTCCTGGAAATGTTGAAGCCATTGGGGGGGGGGGGGGGTTACTGCAAAAAATAAAAAAATTGGAGATGGGGGAGCCCCCCCCCCGGTAATTTTACATCTTTACCATTCCCCTTGTGCTTTTAAAATCTTGCTTCTGCTGTGTCTCCTTGCCTGTAAGTTGTGATCCCTGATTTTATTGAGTTTATGTATTAGCAGATCATTCCGGGTTGGCTCTCCCGGGTCCTTGAATCCAAGTGCTATTATGCTCTTGCCTAAAGTGAGGCCATGGTTGGCAGCAGATTCTGGCACGGCCTTGAAGCAGCCGCCCCCCCCCCCCGGCCACAAGAGGAAAGGCCACGCAGCACCAAAAGGGGAGGCAGGCCTGCAGGCCTGGGCCTTGGGTCACTTTCCCCTCTTCAAACGGGATGGCCCACACTGCCTTTGTTCCCCTCAGAAGCACCACTGGCACAAATCATAAACACACTGAGATAGCTTTCACCTGGTAACAATCAAAGAGCACTTGAGGCAGCTGGCAGGGAGTCCCTCCAGGATGTGAGTCCAAGGGCACAGAACACATGGCCGTAGGTGTGTCCTTGCCTGTTCTCTGGACTCAGAGAGAGCTGTGACTGTGCAACCACCACCACCCCACCACCCCGCACTCTCAGGCTCACTTTTGTTCTCGCAACTCCAGTCTTTAACTATATTAAGGGACTTCCAACTTCTCTGTGTGGCTGCAGGGGTGGGGTGGCGGCTTGATTTTCCTTCAAGAGGCCCAGATGTCCTGGAAGTAATTTCCCCTATTTTAACCCGGGAGGAGTGGGAGGCTCTTATTTATTTTATTTGCTTAAAGGTCTTGGGCCACTTTTCTCCCCAAAAGGACCCAAAGGCAACCGCCAAAGAGTGGGGTCTGAATTCAGCGCCAATGCTTTTGAGCTGTTCCCTTGTTCTTGCTCTCTTTGTAAGCCTTGTGGTGGCATCTTTGCAGGGGGAACAGGGAATGGAGCCCTTTGGAAGAATGCAAAATGCCTTAGGGTCTTCCCTGAGGCCAAGAAGCCCCCCCCCCCCGCTCCCACTGGGAGGATGCAGGAATACCATTGTGGTCATCTGTTTGAAGGGTTGACTGTAAAACTGTGAGAGAGGGCCACCTGCCATCTAGTGACTGAAGGGAGTAGAGCAAGATACACTCTAAAATCATAAATCAATCTAGTCCAGCCTCCTTCCAGTGTAAGAAATCCAGAGGGATACACATCCAGCCTCTGCTTGTCACCTTCAGAGGAAGGGGATCCCACAGCCTCCAAGGTCAGCTGGTGAACAGCTCTGGCCGCTGGCAAGTTCCTCTTGTCTTGTGCATAAGATGCATTATCATCATGATCATCATCTGCCCTAGGATATCAGACATCCCCTTCCATCCAGCCTAGCTTTGACCGGCAACATTGAATTGTGAAAGTTCAAGTCAGGATTCTTTCCCACCCTTTACTGGAGGATCCCTGGCATTTCAAGCCACTTTCCTGTTTTCATGACCTGCCCACCTGGGCCTCTGCCTGGCTTCTAAAACCTGGTGGCTTAATTCCTAAACTGTTTAGCAACTTGTACATTGTACCTTGAAGTCAATGTGGAATGGGACTGGTAGCCAATGAAAGGCAGCCTGAGCAGCTGCGGGGTGGGGGGAATGCGTGGGTGCCTTCTTATCCCAGTCCATAGTCTGGCTGCTGTGTTAATCTGGACCAGTTGAAGTGTCTGGATCAGCCCCAAGGGCAGCTCCCCCGCAGTGAGGCCCTTGTAGGGATGCAGCTGGGCAATCCCCGCCCAAGATGGAGGCCAAAGGGCTGCCCTACTCCAGGGTCTCTGGTGCACAAACCCAGCAGTGCCAGAATCTTGGTTCCAACTTCCCTTGCCAATGCAGGCGCAGGGACCCTTTTATGATTAAGGATGTCATCCGGTTAGCTTTAACCCTTGTTTCTTGCTGCTTCTGAAGCCGCTATGGTGGAGTCATGTTCCTTGCCTGCTGTAGCCAATGTTTTAAGCACTGTGCTGTGCAAACCATCCCCAATGCACCCCCTTGTTCCCTCCTTGGGCAGAAGGGAGCTTTTGCAAGGGGCCTAGTTCAGCCCAGCTGCCTCTCTGGCCTTGCAGGTGTGAACATCCCTCGGGACCAGCAACTCTACCAAGGACTGGTCAGCCTCCATGTCCCAGAAGAGGAACTCCTCAGCTCTGCCGTGCAGGAGAAACTTGCCCTTGTCCGGCACCGTCCTGAAGCCAGGCAGGTCAGTCTGGGGACCCTCAACCCCTACCTAGCAGGCTTGCACGAGAAGGGAGAGGGTGGCCCCCACAGAGTGCCGGCTCTTGTGCTGCCGTGTTCTGGATCGGATTTCCTGGGGGCATTCTGGGAACTGCCATCCCAATGCGCCTGGGAAGGCAGCCACATCAGGTAGGCCACCTCATGCTCCAGCCGGTGTCTGGGTCTGTCCTAACATATAGGATGCCGTGTGTTCTCTTGTCCACCTTCCTCCTCATTTCTGTCTCTGGCCCCCGGTTCCCCCTAGGAGGCTCCCTGCTCAGGACCCGATCTGCTGGCCTTTTATCACCCCGAGGAACTCTTCACGGAGACTCCCTGCCTGGAGGTGGAAGGGCTGCCGCCGCTGAAGTTACAACCTCACACACGGGATCCAGCCACCACATTCTTTATGTACAGGAAGCTCCATCAATGGGACAGTTAAGAGGGGCCAAGAGGCCCCTCCCCTGTAAAATCTGGACTTTGTTTGCAATTTCTTTGAGGCTATTTATTTGCAAAGCAATTCTCTCTCCCTGTCAGTTTTATACATAAAACTTAACTGCAATGCAGCCTTCTGGTTTCTCTCCCTACCCCACCTACCCAGCGATTCTACCTCAAGGCTCAGCGGGCAATGGACTGAGTAGAGAGGACTCCCGACTGCTCACGGGTCGGGTACGTTCCACCAGGGTTTCCCTTGACCACGAGCAGAACTGCTGCCTTTGCTGGGAGGCTGAATCTGCAACCGAGCTCTTCACCCAAAGCAGGACAGCAGTTGGTAATAATCTGTAGGCTTTATTTATATATAGAATCAACATCTTTGTAAAGATAAAACTCCAGCTTGTTGCAAGAGCTCCCTGCTACGTGGGTGGGGTGGGGTGGGGTGGAGGGGTGGGGGGGGCAGGCCAAACCAGGCCATCTTCTGAGGCTTGCCGAGGCAGCACCTGTGTGTGTGTGTGTGTGTGTCACGACCGGTAGGCTCTAGGAATTGCCCTGCTTGCCATCCAGGGAGGCCCTTTCGTCTGAGGCAGGCATGTCTAAACTTTGGCCCTCTGGATGTTTTGGGCCACAACTCCCACAGTCCTTTGTCATTGGAAATACAGGCTTGGAATTGTGGGAGTTGTGGTCAAACATCAGGGGGCCGAAGTTTGGACACGCCTGGACTCTGAGGGATCCTGTGACACCCCCCCCGAAGGAAAGCAGCTAGTATGAAGCCGAGAGGCGAGGGTCTCCTTGTCTTCCTTCCAAAGGGGGGGGGGGGGAGACAGGGACCACCGAGGGTGCCGAGGCCATGCCAAGGAAGGAAGCAGACCTGTCTCGCTGCTTCTGCAGCCAGTGTGGAAGAGACAGGGGCATTTCAGGGGAGGTGCTCTGTTAGAAGAGGGTTGGGCACCTCTGGCCAGTGGATGCTTTCCCCCTCTCTCTCCCACAGGTGTCGGTGCCCTTCGGAAATACCTGGGAGGCCCCAGGGGTCCACTTTTGTGCTCGTACAAGCTCAGCCCTTTGCTGGCCGGGTGCCCAAAAGGCACAACGCCCCCAGAGAAGAGGCACGGCGTGGCTTTCCAGGCGAGGCCTTGCCTCGATTTCAAGTCCAATCAGTGGGCGGCGGCTGCTGCTGCGTGGAGAGGAGAAGCCAGCCTGGAAACAATGCCATGACACTCGCCCCGAAGGGGAGGGAAAAGGGAAGGGACAGAAATATCATTCTTTCCACCTCCCATCCACTTGCAGACAGAAGTTGATCCCTGGTCTGCAGGTGAACCTCCACCTTCCACTTGTGGCCAGTCTTAAGTTCTCTGGGCCTCTGACGCCAGAGTGCCGAGAGGACCAAGCTGTTGCTTCTTCAGATGCAAAGGGCCCCCTCCTTTTTACAGAACTGGGGAGGGGAAGCCGGCCAACAGCCAACACACTGGCAAGGGAAACGCCTTAGCAGGGGAGGTGGCCTGGCTTGTGCTAGCCCTCCTTGGCCACAGATCCACTCCTGTGACCGAGGGGCTCGATAACCCAGGCCAGGGGCCCTTCCCTGGCAGGTCAAGCTGTGCAGGTGTACCACAATCCTCTTACCATTTCCTGTCCTCGTGGACAGAGATGCCCCCCCCCCCCGCCGGAGATGGATTCTGGCTTCCCATCTGCTAGCCATTCAGCAGGAAACTGAGGGAAGCCAGCTCAATATGGGTGGGAGTTGTACAAAGGGAAACATGCCCCCCCCACAGGAACCACCACCACTGATCTCACCCGGTTCCCTGGAGCACACTGGTTTCTTGCCCTGTCTCTTCCCAGCGGTCCTCAGCATTCTGCTTCAAGCCACCCCCAGAGGCACTGCGCACTCCCATTAACTCAAGATATTTCTGGCTGCAGCCCAGGAAAGGAGCTCTCAGGGCAGCACCTCCTCCAGGAGAGCCGCCAACAGTCTGCTCTGCCCCACCTGGGAGGAAAAGCTTCCACCCCGCTCTAGACACGTCCAACGTTCGGCTGCAGGGGCAGGCCAGCCCCTCCTCACACCCAGCCTGGGCAGCTCAAAGACGACGACGAGGCTGGTGCTCCTGCCGCAGCCGCCTCCCTCAGCGGCCTCCTGGGCGGGCTTTGTGGAAGAGATAGATGGGGCGCTGGAATCCTGCAAGGAGAAGCAGCCAGTGAGAGGTGCACCTAACTGAACCGAGAGCTGGAGCAAATCCTGTGTGCACACGAGGAGGACATGACCCCCTCCTGCCAAATGCCTCACTGAAGCAGAAACTTTCCCATTCCTCCACCATCAATGAGAAACAACACATCTTGGGTTAGGTGACTGAAACACCAAAAAGCATGCTTTCCTGGTTGTTTCACGCATACCCTTTTCTCTCTGGCTGCCACCGTGTGCTGAAGTGCCTCTGGCAACTGGGCTCCATCACTGCTTTCTGCTTTCAGGCTTTTGCAGCGCACGCTAGTGCCAATCCTCTGTGGGGTCTGCAAAGGGGGTGCCGACTAGATCCGTTGCCTTCCTGTGCCTGGCTGTTTCCCTCCAGGATGCCTCAAACTTGGGAGGTCGCTCAAGAGCAGAGCTCAGAACACTTATTTTCTGGACTACGGTTCCAGATTGACCTGGCCAGCATGGGGCGTTCTGAAAGTTTTATGCCCCCGACCCCCATGAAAGCAAAACACAAGCTCTCCTCTCGAGTTGCTGCTTCCCCGCTCTGGGTCCTGGCCATCTGCCCCACTTGGATCCATGTCCAGCCCATAAGGTGACAGACCCAAGGGGGAAGTGGAGGGTGAGGCCACAGCCCACTCCAGTTCTGTCCAATACCCCCCCCTCTTCTGCAGTGGTTCTATCACAATTCAACTCAAGGCTCTGCAGGGCTGGAACCCCCAAATGCCAGGGCGGGGGGGGGGCTTTGTGGTGCTCTGGATGATTTGGCCTACCTCCTTCCCCATCAGCCCTTGCAAGCAAAGGCCAAGGGCTGGGGTTGCCACGGAGAGGGGGTACCATCTGGAGTGACAAAAAATATTCCCCATGCCCCCTCCCCAACCGATCAAAGGGTCCTATCCCTCAGGGCAAGGCTCCTGAAGGATGCTCACTTCACCATTCTGTAATTCAAGGGTGGACAGCAACACTCCCCCTCAAAGCCCTCCAAGTGTGATCCACGGTTTGCAAGTTGGTTGCAAAGGGCTGCACGGAACCCCCCCCCCCAATTACCTTTTGACGTATTCCTGGGCATGGCAACCAGTTCATAACTGGCGAATCCAACTTCAGAGGAGGTCAGGTAGGAGGGAAACTGGTCAGGTTTCAGCTTGATTCGGTGGTAATGCCTGGATATCGTTTCCTAAAACAGAATGGAGGCCGGGGAGGGTAGAAGGTCAGGCCCAGCTTCTCAAATGTGGCCGAGGCCGCTTTCCAACAAGGAAAGAACCTGCCCAGCCTGCTGCTGTGGGAGTGGACACCCCCCACACACACACACTGTAAGACAGCCAGGAGGGCGGGCAGCTCACCGTCAGGTTCTTCCTCTTCTTGTAGGAGGACCAGGCCTGGGGCTCCAGGACCAGGATACCTCCCGGCCGCAGGTGGCGGTAGATGCGCTTGAAGAGGCGCTTCAGGCCCTCGTCCCCCCAGTTGAGGTGCACCCACTTGGTGAGGCTGAGGCAGAGGATCACGTCGTACTCGGGCTTCTGGGCCTCCAGCAGCTCATCGCGCTCCAGGACGTAGTTGCCCTGTGGGCGGAAGAGAGGGAATCGTGTCTCCAAGGGGCTCACACGCCAGCTCTCCCTCACAAGGTGGCAGCTCCAGCAGAACCTGGTCGAGAGACCTGCACACCCGGAGAGGCACTGCTACCCTCCACCAAGGCCTAGGTCTCCTTTGCTGGCTCAAAGGGTTTGCCAGGCAGCACCCACGGGGACACAAATCACAAGCCTGCCTTCCGGTCGCTGCCTTTGGAGTGGCAGAGGCGGGGACAGCAGCAGCAGCAGCAGCCTCAGTCGGCGGGCAGCCATCCTGGCTGGGGCCCAGCTTCAAAGCCAGGTAGACCGGCTGGGGTTATCAGGGTCCATTAGCTGTGTGTGGAACTCTAGTTCACGCACAAAAAGCAAAGGGGGGGTGCCCTAACCTGGGAGATTGCGGAATTGCCTACAGCTGTGGGGCTGGCCCAGTGCCAGGCATCCTACCTGGCCCTCCTCCCACTTCAAGGCCAGGAGCAGTTGAGGGGAGGCTGTTTTGGATTCCAGGAAGGACACAGCTGTGGGGGCAGCAGCACACGTCTACCTTAGGGGTCCAGGCACCCTCCCCACCCCTCTCGGTCCCCCAAACTCTGCCCTTGGCAGCCCACCTTGCCTAGGCTGCTTTGCCTGCCTATTCCCTAGAAGCAGTGGCAGCCAAAATGGAAAGGGACCCCAGGTAGGATAGGGCCGCGCAGGGCACACGCCAACCTGGGTTCTGCAAGGTAGATGATACCCTACCCACTGTGGCAAGCCCTGGCTGCAATGAAGGGGGCCCCTGGGGGGCCCAACGGAAGAATCCAAAGCATTTACCTCCCACACCTGATCACCTTCATCTCACACACACCCACACACACTGACTAGGAAAAGGAGAACGGGCAGCTCATTCAATTGTTGTATCTCCTTTGCAGACATCGGGGGCTTAGGGGAGACCCCCCTGCCCTGTGCTGGCAAGCCTTGTTCAAAGGGAAGCCAGCAAGACCCTAAAGCTCATGGAAGAGCTGCAGTCCCAATGAACGGCAGAGCTAAAGACAAAGACACACCAGCCCACAAGCCCATCCGGCCGGCCGACCCCTCTTGCTGGGAATGCTGGGGCTGCCCCACGAGGGCCACTTCGAGCAGAACCTCAGACTCTCAGCGCACAGTGGCTTCCCTCCAACAAGGCAGGCGGCCGCCCTGGCTTTGCAGTTGAAACAGGAAGAGACATTTAGACGGGAGCCTTTTTGCCTCCCGCTGAACCTTCGTGGAGGAGGGGTGTGTGCCCCGGCTGGCCCCCCCTGTCTGGTTCAGGTGGCGAAGGGTGGCCGGAAACTGCCTGGTGCGACAATGCACCCATTGCAAGGGCCCAATCCTGGCAGACCCGACTCGCTTCTTTGGCTTGAGTCTAGTGCTTGCACAGGGAGGCCTGGGGCAAGACCCTGGCAGGTCACCAGGACAGTGATTCAACTCTCTCCAGCCCAACACACTTCTGGGGTTTGAAGCCAGCCTGGAACCACAGGAGGAGCCCAGGAGAATCCTCTGGCTGAATCCTCTGCAACCACTCCCCCGCTGCTGCCTCTGCCAGAGGTGCTCAGGTGCTATCAGCCACCACCTCCTCCCCTCCCCTCCCCTCCTGCAACCTTGAACAAAGCAGCCAAGCCTTTCCTCCCCCCAATGGCCAATTCCTCTCCAATTATCCTGCCACATAAGCTGTGGTGACCCTTCTTTCTTGTGCCAATAGAAGAAAGATACGGGGCTTTGATGCCTCCAAGGCAAGGGGTCTCTCCTACAAGAGCCAATCTGATGCCCCGTGGCTGCTGCCAGCGGCTACTGCAGGCCCTGCTGCTGCCAAGGCTTTGCTCACCACATGGACCCACAAGGCTGACTAGAACCTGAGGCAAATGGAGTGGCACCAGCGGTGGCACCCCCCTCCGGTCCTTTAAGCCCTTGCTGTCTAGTCCCAAAGCCAGAGACCTGAAGACTTTCCACACACCGCGCATGAGTTGTGGCACTGAACAATGGGGCACACCTGAACTTAGAAAGGGCCATACTTAAGGGAAACAGCATCTGCCATTCCCCACCCAATAAAATTGAATGAGTAGGGTGATGACACGGAGGCTTCTCTCCCCACCCTTTCCCCTGCATCATCCAGGACACCAACTCAGTGCAGCTCAAGGAGCAGGATGCACAAGAGGGGCCAGTTTGCATTCTGGCTCTGTTGCCCCTACAGCCCTCGGAACAGGAATGCCACAGAGCAGGGCATCAGAGGTCTCTAAGAACAGAAGAGACTCCGCTGGGGGGGGGGGGAGAAAACACCTGGTTGCATCTTCTGAGCAGCACCTGGAGGAGAGTGACTTAGCCCACAAGGGGGCTGGCATGGGACCTCTTTATTGTCAGCTGTAAATGGCTGCCTGCCTGCCTGCCCGCCCATTTCAGAGCTGCCAACACCCACTGGCAGCTGTGGCTCTCCAGAGGGTCAGGCGGGCCAGCCGGGCAGGCGGCTCCCAGTTCTTCCTGGACAGAACATCTGGGTTTCCACCTGGAACCCTCCACCGGCCAAGAAGGAGACAGCACATTGTGGATCCAAAACTCCTCTTGGTTGGCGCTGCCTCGCCTCTAAGTAAAGGAGAGGTCACTCCTATCCGTGTGTGACCCCCCCCCCCACTGTGACCCAACCTTCCAATTCACCCAAGGATGGCCAGGCTGAGGAAACAGAGGCACACCTGACAGGCTCCCCTCCTGCTCCCTTTGTGGCCTTGGAAGGATGTCGGATCCTCCTCTTCAAGCCCTACCCCCCCACACACACACACCTTCCTTGCCAAAGCACTGTTCTTTAAGGACATGTCTGCACACGCGGACCAACCACCCGCCCCTGCAGCACAGCTTGAACTACAACGCCCAGAATCCCCCAGAAACATCGTGGCCACTTCCAAAGCTTTGCTACAGAACAGGCAAACTCTACTGTTAAGATGGGTTTGATTTAAATCATTATTGGCTTCATTTAATCATATTTTAAATATAAAAACACTAATCAAAAATTCAGTTTTTTTTTAAAAAAAAATTAAAATCATTTGGAATTTTTAAAGCCCTCGATTTTTGTCCACTCTGCCAACTGCAAAACTCACCAAGGAATTCTGGGATTCTGGAATGACTGCTGGCATGTGGTAAGAGGAGGAAGCAGCAGCTGCCAACGCAGGGCCTGCCCCCAAGCCGTTCTGAGCTTGGAAGGGGGGCCCCCCTTTCTGTAAGGGGGGGGGGGTGGATCCTGGAGCCCAGACACTAAGGCCCCCGTTGGCTGAAGCAGACCTCTAACTCCAGTCGCTGCCCCAGCAGGACCTGAGATTCACACTGCTGCCATCCAGGCAGATCAAGATCAAGGAAGGTGCCCAGCTTTCCCGGGGGACCGTCTTTGCCTTACCTTGACAAAAATCACGTTGTTGGGGAAGACGGTTGCATCCACCCCCTCCTGGGGCACCCTCGGTGCTGCTATGGGCCCCCGGCTGGCCATGAGGGAGGCAGGGAAGGTCTTTTTGGCACCTCCAGGCGCCTTGCCCTCGCTCTGCTGCTGCTCCTGCATCTCTTCGGAAAGGTAGTGCCGGATGTTCTGGCGGGCCGAGTGGATGAGGGCCCCGTCAATGTCCAAGCCCACCATTCTGGCCGGGCCCCACTTCTTGGCCACACTCAAGGTGAGGTGCCCCACGTTGCAACCCACATCAAGCACCTCTTTCCCCTGGAACCACTCGGGCTTCATCACACGCAGCCGGACGTCCTCGCAGTCCGGGTTGCGGTAGCCGTAGTATTTGCAGTAGTTGCCGTACTGGAACTTGTGCTGAGGCTGCCGCCGGGGATGCTGGGAAGAGGACGCCGGAAGGCTACGGCACCGTGGCACGCTGCGGCTCCTCTCTGGGCTGGGCCGGCAAGGCTGGTCGCTGGAAGCCATGCTGCCCACCTGCCTGGCTCCCGACCCTTCCGATTTGCTGCAAGTCCTGCGCCGCTTGCGATGATGGTGGCGGCTTCCTGCACTTGCGGAAGAGGTCACTGAAACACAAGAGGGGGTGCCCCCGCCCCCTAAGGCTTGCTGGCTTGGCTGTGCTTCCCCTGAGGCAGGCAGGAGGGGAGACACCACCTCGTCCCTGCAGTTGATGGCTGTGTTGAGTTCATAGGGCTGCGGGGTTGCCCCGTTGCAGGCCTTGGGGCAATTGCTGCAGGACGAGATGGAGGAGGAGGAAGAAGGGGCAGATCCGGCAGATGGGGCGGGCTTGGCCCCACCTTCCACGCTGCCCCCACGCTGAGCCCCCCGGTGGCGGTGGCGCTTCCGCCCGGTCTTGACGGCGGAGGCTGGCACTGGGGGGTCTTCTTGAGCGTTGTTGAGGCTCAGGGGGTCCGTGATGTCCTTCGGGATGAGGATCTCCACCGGGTCCCGGCCTTTGGCGGGCAGGGGCGACGACTTGGGGGTCTCGGCGTTGAGGGCCTGGTTGACCTCCTCGTCCAGGAGGCTGTTGAGGTTGAGGGGGTCGAAAATGTTGCCCCCCAGCAGGAACTCGGAGGGCAGGACCGGGTCGCAGTCGGAGTTGACGCGGCGCCGGCGCTTGAAGGCCGGGTGCTTGAACCCTCCTCCACCTCCACCTCCACCGACGTTGCAGCTGTTGCGCCGCTTCCCCCCGCCGGGGGCCCTCTGGTGCGGCTGCTGGAAGCCGTTGCGGGGTCTCTGCGGCTCAGCCCCGCCACCACCGCCGCCGCCGCCCTCCTCCTCCTTGGGCAGGGGCCCGGCCGCGCCCCCTCGCCGCTGGCCTCCAGGAGGAACCGGGGCATGGGCCGGGGGACGGCACTCGACCCCCTCCTCGGCCGCCGCCGCCTCCTCCTCTTCTTGATGCTGCTGCTGCTGCTGCCTCGTCCCTCCGGGAGCCGGGCTTCCTCCTCCTCCTCCTGCTCCTCCTCCGCCGCCGCCTTCCGCCTGAGCTACCCGGCGGAGCGGTGGCCCTCCACGCCGCACGTCCGCCTCCCCGCTGCTGCTCCCACCTCGGGGCGGAGGCTTCAGGAGGGGCGGCGGCGGCGCCGGGACACGGAAGGCCTCCTTGTCCGTGGCCATCTCGATCATCCCTCGCGCGGGTCCTCCGGCCGCCGTTGCCTGGCGCTCCAGACGCGGGAGCTGGACCTCCTGCTGCTGCTGCTTCCTCTCTGGCCGCTCTCTCTCTCTCTCTCTCCCGCTCCGCCCCTCCTGCGCGTGCGCCTTCGGCCTCCCCGCTTCCGCGCAGGCCCCGCCGCCTCCTCCCGCGCAGCCTCAGTGCCCCGCCCGGCCTCCCGTCAGGTCCCGGCGCGCACGCGCAGAGCCATTCGCGGGCCAACCTTCCGAAGAGGCTGCGGCGGCGCCTCCTCGCTCCCGGCGCATGCGCGGCCTAAGCCCTGGCCAAAGGAAGAGCGCTTCGCGCCTCCCGCTTTCCCGAGATGGCACGCTCCCCCTGTGTCCGGCAGTTATATATGCAGAGGGTGGGGTCGTCCGAAGACACGCCTCCCGCCCGCAACGAGGACCAATCGCAGACCAACGTTCTCACCACCCGCGTGAATTAAGAGCGAATCAGAGCCTTTCGCGCAGGGTGCTCGAGAAGCTGCCGCCCCTCTCGTTCGTCCCGCCTTCTTGCTTCTGTATCAACCAATAGACGGATTATTTGGGAATGCATTTATCCAATCACAGCTCAACACTCTTGTCAGAGTGGAAGAAGGTCCTTTTCTGTCCGCGGTGGTCCTAATCAAGCGCCTGTAGCAATCTTAGTTTACGCTTCAAAGCCCGCGTAGGTACATACAGTATATATATATATATTTTTTTTCCCTGGCTCAAGCCATTCACTTGGAAGCCCTCCTTCCAAAGCCTAAGGTCTCAACTGCAAGGACTAGGTCCCAACAAAGCAGCATTGTTTTTTTTTCCAGGCAGTCAATTAGTCTCCTAAGCGAATATCCCGGATCTTGAGGGACCAGACCCCCCGCCTGAAAAGTGCTGGAAAGACCTATTTTTAGACGGCGTTTCTTAGAGGGATAGTGCTGAGGAATCACAACAACCTTTTGTGTTACGAAAAGAAGAAACAGATGTATATATATTCTATTTTAAAAGGTTCCCAAAATGGACATTTGACCAGGATCACGAGGCTTCGTCCTGAGGAAGAAGTGCGCAAAGCAGCTTGGGAGCTGTAGTTTCTGGGATCGGCCATGCTTCTCCCCCCCCACCCACCCCCGGCCGCGCATGCGTGCGAGTGGTGTAAACAATCTCGCGCAGGCTGCCGGAGGTGCCGCGCTCTCACTATGGATGGAGCGTGGAGGGGCCTGGCGCCGCTCTGGGTGCTCGCTCGCCGGGGTCGGTGGGTGGGCGGGCGCGTTCCAGAGCCCCTTCCCTTTTTGCACGGCGCTTGGCCTTCGGGCCAAGGCACGGGCCCCGGCAGGGCTTCCTCCGCCTCCCAGGCAGGGAGAACCCCGAGCCCTGCCTGGACGGAAATCTCCATTTTGGGAACGAGGCGCGGACCTCGTGGCTTGGCCGGGCTTTCCATTTTCGAAGTTATTTTGGGGCTGGGTCAGTGGACTAAGGTACCGAAAACTGTAGACTGCAAAGTCGGCGGTTCGAATCCCGGGTGCCAGGCAGCGGAGGGAGCTCCCGCTGATAACTGTAGCTCCTGCCAACCTAGCAGTTTGAAAGCATGTAAATGCAAGTAGATAAATAGGTACCGCCGTAAAAAGCGGGAAGGTTAAACTGTGTTTCCTTGCAGCCATGCCGGCCACATGGCCATGGACTTGCACAGCACTGGCTCTTCAGCTTGAATACGGAGATGAGCACCACCCCTAGAGTCGGACACGACTAGCATGCATGGGTGGGGGGAACCTTTACCTTTACCTTACCCCTGCACAAGGCTGGGAAGGGAGGGGTGAGTGGATGGGTGGATGATGCCAGTCGTCCCTATCCAGACTTGGCTTCTCTGGTCCACCTGAGGATCTGGAGTTGCCCCTCCGAAGGAAGAACCACAGTCCATCCAAGGCAACCTTGTCCCTTGCTCTTGCCGTCCAGCATTTTTACCCCACTTTTCTCCTTGGACCCAAGGTGGCCTACAATAATGAGGGACAATATACAGTCCAGAACTTTTAAGACATACTCAAGTTAAGAACAGGGAATTAGAAGAGGCATCTTAGATTAAAAGGTTACATTAAAGCTACAAAGAGCACACGAAAAGAAAAGAAAATCCATTGTGGGGTGGTGGTGCAAACTAAAATGGAAAACACTGGCCTCATGAAATTAGTCAATGTAACCATGCATGGTAATTATATAAAAGTCACATAGTAGGTTGCCCCTCATTCAGGGAAAGATTGCCTGAAGAGGAAGGTCTTTGATTACTTCCTGAAAGACAGCAGGGATGGGGCAGTCCTGACTGCCTGGAGTTGTTCTCTGAATTAAACTTGGTGGTATAAACATCCAAAAATAAATAAAATAAAACTAAAATGGCTCCCACTTTTTCCTAAGCCGGTGCTCTGCTGGTGTCGCTAGTTAAGGGGACCCTGGGAGTTGTAGTCCAGCACATCTGGATGGAATGCACCTCCTTTGGGCGACTGGCAGGTGGCAGTTATGTGTGCCTTTCCTTGGAAGAGGCTGCCTAAGGTTAAACCTGACTGGGAAGCACGTTCTCCAGGGCAGCCGCTTCCAAATCCATGCCTGCTTCTTCCTGGGGTTTTTCATCAGCGAGCTGCCCATCTAGGTAATGAGAGATGCCTTACCTTGCCTAGTAAAAAGAGCACTCGTTTTTAACTGGGTCTTTTTGCTCTGATTTTGGAGTCGTCGTGAATTCAGTTAAGAGCCCCTCTGTTGTCCTTCAATGTTGTAAGCCACCTTGGGTCCTTTTCCCAGGTGAAAGGCAGGGTAAAAATATTTCAGATAAACAACAGATAGCTCAGTGTCTTAGAAGATCTCTGGCTGTGGAACCAGAGATTGGGGATTTGACACCCCCCCCCCCCGCCGCTTCCTTGACAATGGCTGGACTCCATGTTCCAGAATCCAGAGGGTCCTTTCCAGCTTGGTAGTTATACAGTTACAGTATTACTGTATTACACTATTTCTCTAGTACTTCTTCCTTTGGTTTTTTTTGATGGTGAAGCAGGGCCATGGGGCTGTTACTGCCACCTACAGACTGTTTGTAATTGAACAAAAGTAAGAGAAAGAACAGAAAAGAAAATATTTTTTCACCCAGCGCGTTGTAGTCTGTGGAACTCCCTGCCACAGGATGTGGTGATGGCATCTGGCCTGGATGCCTCCAAAAGGGGACTGGACAGATTCCTGGAGGAAAAGTCCATCCCAGGTGACAAACCATGAGGGAGAGGTGTAATTCCCCAGGCTTAAAAACGGGGTCCTTCAAGGGCCAGATGCAGGGGAGTGCTATCAGGAGTCAGAGATCTAGTCTCATGAGCTCCCAGAGGCATCTGGTGGGGCCACGGTGAGATCCACAAAGCTGGACTAGATGGGCCTTTGGCCTGATCCAGCAGGGAACTTCTTAGGTTTTTATGTTCTTAAAAGATCTGGAGAAACCTGGGGGAGGGATGAGGAAGAGAGAAAAGGAAACAAGCAGGCAGGCTAATTATACAAAACCTACTAGGATTTCCTCTGCTAGTCTGATTCAAAGTCCATATTTAGAGAGATGTTGTACAACAGCGGATCTAAGACCCATTTGTTCTCTA
This sequence comes from Phrynocephalus versicolor, assembly GCA_023846285.1. Classification (NCBI taxonomy): domain Eukaryota; kingdom Metazoa; phylum Chordata; class Lepidosauria; order Squamata; family Agamidae; genus Phrynocephalus; species Phrynocephalus versicolor. The sequence goes on from JAHTLZ010003328.1 coordinate 605,623, forward strand.
CAATGAGGAGGAAAAAAATAGCCTTTATGATGTCTTTTAAAAAATCAACCAGTTGAGGATTTTGTCATCTCATGAACCCCTGGCACAGGGGCCTTAGGCCCTGGCACTCACTCTGGCCTTCCTGATTTCCCAAGGTGAACCTAGGCTGACCCCATTAGAAACAGGTTTGTGCCAATTTTTCATCGCCCTAAATAACTGAAATGCCCTAACTAAAGCACAGTGACAGGTGATAAAAAGGCTTGTGAAGCTTAAAATATGTTGGTATTTTTGAGCCCAGCCCTTTTGCCTTTAGTCATTGGAAAGGAGTCCCAGATAAGATTTCTGGAACCACATTTGGCCTCGGGCAGAAGGAGTGTCTCTGCTCTTGGGCTACAAAGAGGTGGTAAGTGCAAAGTAAAACACAAGCCCTCCTGGCGCAAAATATGTTCTTTTGGTGTCAGCAGAAGGCAGTGCTGTTGCCGTATCAGGACACACTGGGCTGTACTGGTGAACATGCACTGGGAGGCTGCCATATTCTCCAGTGTAACTGATGTTTACACTTATTCAGACCAGTTCTGATTCTGCCCCAATTGTCCGTTGACCTGGTGTCATTGTCTCTTTTTCTGCTATTTGTTATTGTTTGCAACTTTTTATTTAAATTCAAGCCTTTAATCCTTCATTTATGCTGTTTTTAAGATCCTTAAAAGACTGCAGAGCCTCTTTTTTATTGGATACCTATTTTAACTGTTTCTTGATTTGTAACTTTTAAGACACTCTAAGAAAAAAGAAGAGCAAATAAAATTGTTGTCATGTTTTGTTAGCCTTGGAGCAAAAATGATTCCTCACCTTCCAGTGAAATAAATTTATTTCTGTGCTATGCCCCCCCCATCTAACCTAAGCCAAAGAAACAGCAGTTAGGTTTAACTCTTTGAAATCATGTGCATTCAATGTTTGTTTTAATGATTTATGGAATAGCACACTGGGTTTGTTTCAAGTTTTTAAAAAAAACTTTATCTTCTCTCCAAATTCATGTTGTGGTCTATGGTGGATCCTTCTAGGGAGCAAGACATGCTAGAAATTAAAGGAATCAAACTCTTGGTCAGGCTAGCCCAGTGTTGGCGAACCTATGGTACAGGTGTCAAAAGTGACACTCAAAGCCCCTTCTGGGGGAACCCGACATGGCCCCTTCACAGCCACCTGCATTCAGGTTAAATGGCAGTATTTGCACTTTGTGAGAAACCAGTGGGTTTTGAATCGCCATTTGGGCACTATTAAAAGGTTGGCCATCACTGGGCTAGGTGGAAGGCACGGAAGTTACGGAAGTTACGGCAAGACTGGTACTTCCTTTCAGCCTCTCTACCTGATGCGTTGAGAAACTGACGGCCAGCACTTGGGCAAGATACTTTTTTTCGACCAGGATCACCAGAACCCATCAGCCACTGTGGGTCCAAGGTGGATTCTGTGAGTTTTAGTGCAAAAAAATAATAATTATTATAATCATTTTTTCCATAACCAGCTGAAAGTGCACTGCATGCACGTTGCTCAACTGGAAAGTCCCATGAGGGTTACTCGCAAGTAAGTTTGCCCCCGCCCGATGGGACTTGGCACCCGCATCACCCAAGGTGCAAACATCCTCCCAGCCCCTTCTGCCTTGCCTCCTCCCCCTCCCCCCAAAGCAAGGCAGCGGGGCAACCATTGCACGCGGACCTGCTCCGCGAACGCCCTTCCCCGCAGCTCTTGGTAGGAAGTCACATGGCTTTCCAAGGCCCGACTCTTCTGCGCATGCGCGGCGGTCCGGGTTCCGTGAGAGTCACTCTTACGGCTCTTCTCTGTGTACGTCGCTCGAGGAACTGCGGGGAGGAGGGGGGAGTTGGAGAGAAGGAGTGCCCGGATGGGAACGGCGGCGCCTGCGCAGTCCGGCTCTCGAGCCCGAGCGCCCTCCTTGGGCGGGTTTGGCGCGAAACTGCCCGGAGGGGGAGGGGGAGGGGCGGCTTCGATCCGGAGGCGCCAAAAAAAAAACGAGAAAGGCGCGCGCGCTTTACCTCAGTCAGCGAGTCAGTTGTTGATCCGATTTATTCCGCGTGTAATAAAGAAACGACCACGGTAAACCGTGGAAAAAAAGGAAAAGAAAAAGCTCACTTTCCTCTCCTCGCAAAAGGCGTTGTGAGAAAGTTGAGGGCCCTTTTCTTCTGCCTTAAGGGACCACAATAAGCGCTACCTCTGCATGTTCCTATATTCTCTTTCCCTCTCTGTGTCTTAAAATAAACGAAAGACCCCGGGTTAGCTGGTGACAAAATCATCAAGAAACACACATTAATCACTCTTTGTTTTACCTTAGGAATTTATGGTCTATGGGAGGCTGTGTCCTAAATACAGTATGTTAAAAATAAATTATGCCAGTGTTGGACTGAAAAGCCTCCCCAACATACTTGTGTATTTATGAGGGAATCTCATGATTTACAGATAAATATAATCCGTAATTCACATTTCCCTCACACTCCTTTGACTGGACACTATATTCTGAAAACAAGCAAAAATTACTCTTTTTGGTTGCCAGGAGACATCCAAGAGAGAATATTATTTATTGATTTAATTAAATATATTGTGCACCTTACCACGAAGAGGAACAGAAAAAGATTTATTTAAATATAACACGCAAATAAAGTGTTCATATGATCTGAAATTTAACTCTCTGTGTACATTGGGGGGGGGGAGTATGTCACCACCTGAGTAAAACCAATCCTCCACACAGTCAAAAAGTTATTGAATTTATTTCCTTCAGGCTTGCTGAAATCGACATTCCTCCATTTATTTTTATGAGAAGGTTGGGAACATTCCTAGCATGGCTCCCCATAGCCTAATTTGTTTCCCACTTAACTCCGGGTATCCTTATCCCACCTTCCTACTAAAAAAGCTCTGAGGCTGTTTTATGGGCAAATAAAAATTCCATAAACACAAATAAAGCATGTCACAAAATTGTCAAAACCACAGCACGCTAATACAGCAGGAGCAAAATTGGAGCCCAATGTAGCCCCAAGGATAAATATAGGTGAACCATCTTTAAATGTCATTAAGCATCCATATTGGGATGGGGGGGACACTTCTGCTTGGTGCTTAAAACGAGCTTGAAAAGGTACCCTTTTGGACTACAGATCCCAGAATCCCCTAACTACATGGCTGGCAAAGGATTCTGGGAGAGATAATGCCTAAAAGTAACTTTCGGGAGTGCAACCTGGCAGTAAAACAGTAGGTAGTGCTCAAATGTTTATAGGTTTTTTTCTTTTTTGTTCTCCTGGCCATAGATTTCCATCAAAAAGCCAGCCTAGTCTTCCTCAATAGAGATATACAGTGGACCCTTGTATAACAAACAGCTTGTATAACATAAAATTTATACAACATAAAAAATTCTGGAGATAGGGGAAATTTGCTTAACATAATTGCCTATGGGGAGAATCCGTACAACATAAAAATGGGATTACTACATTTCCAATGCATTCCTATGGGAATTTGTATAAAGGAAAATTTGCTTAACATAATTTCATTTGGAACGAATTAATTCCTTTATATAAGGTACCACAGTACAATACAAACAAACAAACTGCCCATCCATCTGTGAATGTTGGCCCTGCGGTTGCATAACTTTATTAAATGCTGGCTTGGCTTTTCAGCAGGACATTAACTATTCTCATATCTTCCCTTTTCTTTTTAAATCCTTTTAGAAAGCTTCTGCAGTCAATAACTGGAAAAACACGCACCTTTAGACAGATGGTGCTGTTAGATTTTGAAGGCTGATATCGAAAGAGAGCAGAGCTCTGATTAAAACAGAACCGAAAACAGTTTTTTTTGTACTATTTGGGACACAAGGCTTTGGACTTTTGGACCTGTTAGTGGAATTCTCTCAGTCTTTTAGAGATGTAAAATTTCAGGAGATTTTGAAGCCATGGAAACTTTTTTGGAAAACAACCAAAACATTGGGTGGAAACACACACACCCTCCATTTCCCCCAAAGTTTCTGGACATTTTACGTCTCTACTCTGTCTGCAGAAAAACACTGGCTTTATTAAACTAGCCTATCCTCATTTCCATTTTTTAAAAAGGCCTATAGAGCCATCATTGGATTATGGCAAATTTACTATTTCAAGTGCATTTCAATGTGTGGATCAATAGGCGTTATTTATTTAATTTAATTTAATTTAATTTAATTTAATTTAATTTAATTTATTTAAATAGTTCATGAGAGGCATGGGATTACTCACCAAAACCCACACAGGCCAGTGGACAACAGGTTTCTGCTTGTTCCTGAAGCCACACATTCCTTCAGCTCCCTCTCTGTTCCTCACACTTCAGTACTTAAAATTTCCTTTCCTGCCATTTATGGACACAAGGATTGCAGATTAGCACCCTGTGGCGAGTCCTTTATTTTGCAGGTTGTTTTTGTAATTCATCATATGATTCTATTGACAACTTATTTAAGAATGGAAGAAAACCTCTGACTTGGATCAAAAAAGGCCTCAATGTTCTGGCGTCCTGGTCTGTATAGTAGCCAAACAGATGGGAAATGCAAAAGCAGTACTGTATATCATCTTCGTATTTCACATCAAGTGGTCATTTGGGGCTAGCATGTGGCCACTGAGCACAGTATTTTCCAACCCTTTCTGAAGACATGTTGGCTAGTGGTTGTCTTGAGGCATGAATTAATTTTATGCAGCATAGGTTCATCAATGAGGAAAACAGAGAAGGTTCAGATTTCTTACACCAACATCTTAAGTGTGGAAAGCACTTATGAGGATCAATACTGTTCACAAGTAGAGTTCCTTCGGGAAGATGGGCGGGATATAAGTCCAATAAATAAATAAATAAATAAATAAATAAATAAATAAATAAATAAGTAATCATTAATGAGCAGCGTTTTTAACCCTAACGTTGTATGTTTACTGATACAGAACCATATACAGAATATATTTTGTTTGTTTGTTTGTTTGTTTGTTTCTTATGTTAATGCATATTGTAATTGCCCGCAGGTATAAAAATGAAAATAAATAAATGGTTTAATTTACTAGGGTATAAATAATGCTCTCTGTGGTTTCAGATTGGAAGAAAATGCCCCAAAGGACATTTGCCCCTCCAGTAGCTAAACCCTACAATGCTCCATTTGCTAAAGGAAAAACGGAGGAGACTCAACTCCAACAAGAAGATGGCACTGCAACGAAACCCGCAAAATCCCACCTAAGAAAATCAAATCAGAAACAGAAAATGAGCACAGCTCCCACAGCGACACCACTAAACGGCAGGAAGGATGGAGAAATGACCCAACGAGTAAGTGGACACTTAAAGATCCTACTAACTTCTAGGAAAGAGTTCAAAGCCAGGTCTTCATGCTTTGGAAACAGAAAGTCCTCAAAGAAAGCCCATCCTCACCGGTGGAAAGACTCCCTGGTAAAGCCATGTCTTAAAAGTCTTAAATATCCCATCATGTACCGTGGGACCCTCCTAGGGTCACCATCATCTCAAGTTGCTGGCGCAAGGCACACACTTCCAATATGAGGCAAGCTGACCATCTCTGAGGGCAGTTGGATAATCGACTGTGTCTAGACTGATCTGAAGGAGTGTTAATATTAAAGATGAATAGTCACTCTTTATGCTGTTCTACTGGTAACTACTCCGAGCAGCTTCCAAACTAGGCATCAATGCATAAAAATACAATATTAAAACCACAGAACTGAACACAAACAATTGAGGAAAAGGAGCCATAGGGACAACCAAGGCCCAAGAAATGGCGGCAGCAACAGGGAATGTCCCTTCTGTCCAAAGTGGCTAGGCTGCAAGTCCCTTCCTTTGTCCCCCCTCTTTGCTTAGGGGTTGGCTGGGACGGATGGGGAGTTGTATACCGTCTGCAACTAATGGGATACGTTCCCATATCTGGGCTAGAACTTTAAAGCCCAAATCTGGCACCCTGGGGACAATCCGTGTTTCTTGAACAAAACCCAGGCTTAATGTTCTCCTTTTCCTTCATACCAAAACACTTGACTGCTATACAGTACTTAAAGCAAATGGACGAGCCAGCCTGCTCCCTCTGCTTGCTGTTGGTTGGCAGAGGAGGGGAACCAGGTTTACCATGCAAGGTACATGTGTTGATGTTTTGTTTGCTCAACTCTTTGGCAGAGAGAAAATTATTTCACCGATGCTCAGTACGATGAGATATTCCAGAGCGTGCTTCAGAAGCCTTTGCAGGAGTGCATGGGTATGTTGAGAGAATGGATCAGTCACTTATCCGTTCATTTATTCATTGGATTTATTTCCCCCTTTATTCCACGGAATGTAAAGGTTGTTGAGGAACAAACTGAAAGGCACAGAAATAAGAACTGCAAAGCGTAATTTAAATTAGCCTTATAGCATTAAACTTAATTATACAGCTCTTTTGAGGGGAAACATAAAACCAGGAAGCACTGTAGGTCTGTTGCGCTGTGTCCAAAGGTATTTCTGAATCATCTCCTCCCCTTAGCATTAACATAGTTCTGTTTCAGCAAACAGCAGGAATAATGAGGTGCAGTTTGACCAGGGAAAGGCAGGGCTGGACTAGTCTGGATCACTTGACTTGTATTCTGGATGACAGTTCAGCTCCAGAAGCACACACAGTATTTGTGTGAGAAAGACCAGGATACATTTTGAACTTGGGAGGAACAAATACTTAGTTGCATGTAATTAGCTATTTGCATAGAATCATAGAATAATGGAGCCTACTGTATAAGGTTGCCAAGTCAACCCCCTTGCTCAGTGCAGGGATCCAATTCCAAACCCAAGTTTATCTGACAATTGTTGGTTGTCTGACATTCTCTTGAACACTTCTTGTTTTGAAGTGCTCACCACCTCTCCTGTCCGGTCAGAGACTCTGAACATCTCCCTACAAGAGTCCTAAGGAAATGTATAGATCTCTGGGGGCGAGGGGACTAGAAACCTGTGTTCATCCAGGTGGCATTTGCCCCAGAAAGAGAATTCCAGAATGAAACCAGATACCAAGAGGAAATTTGGTATTATTGGAATTGGTTTTCAAGGTACAGGATATGCCATTGTTGCAATAATTCCAGGCAACATTAGTCTATCTATTTCTACAGCCTTTATTTATCTATAGTACATTGCTTCCATGTTCCATACACACAAAATCCAATCCCAAACATTGAAATGTACTGTCATGCAATTGTATGTTGTCTTGAGAACCATGACAATGGGGGTTTACTTTTCAAAAATCATTTATTAACAGTAGTTAACTACTTTAGTGGGCTTTGAAACTGCAATAATAGTTCAAATTAACTTTTCAAGCTTTGTGTGCTAAATCTGCTGCCCTATGCCCATCTAACGAGAAGTAAATCTCACTGAAAGTATTTTTAGCAATTTTCTTTGGAAATATCACTTTTTGAAGACGAAACTGGGAGTTGGTGTCAATGGTACACATGGACATTTTTGCTCTTTCAGCCGAAAGTCTTAAACCTTTCGGGCCTAGATTACAAAACTAAATAAAGTGTAAAAATAAATAAATAAATAAATAAATAAATAAATAAATAAATAAATAAAGTGGTTTCATGTTTATTTCTAGAAATCTCTGGGATGAAAGGTGCTTCATTGGAGGATAACGAGGAACAAAGTTTAGGAAGGTGAGTTCTAGAGTTTTGCTTTCATAGGGCTATTCTCAGAGGCATCCTCCAACGGCTACAGGCTTTCATTCTCCAATAGAAACCAATTAAGCAAAGAGGATGCCTCAGCGGTGAAAATTCCCCTTGAATTTAGAAACGCAAAAGTTCCGTGGATATTATGGAAGCATCTTTTTCTTATTCGTTTTTGGCCAGAGGGGGGTGCCCAAGTACAGGCAATGTGCAAGCAAGTAGTTCCTAGGCAGGCTTCCCAGGGCTGGTTGTGTGCGCATGCATGCCACTGAGCCCTGCTGAGGCTTTATTACTGATTTTTTAAAAAAGTAAGAATATATAGTGGGAGGAGAAGTGGCTGACGTGAGAAGGTGCTCAAAATTATTTGCAGACATTATTTCATTTCCCTCCTTTTTGCCGTGTCTCTAAGTTCCTTCCATTCTGTGCAGAAGATTAAAAATACAGGTAAATATATATATGTATTTAAATTCTTGAGGAACTGTGTGAAGGAAAAAGGGGGAAATGCTCAAATATTTCCTTGCAAAAGCCAAAGTTAGCAAACGAGTGTGGGTCTTGTTTCCATGGTGCATCCCCTGTAGCCGGCTCCTTGGGCAAGGTGGAGCGAAAGCTCCTTATGTTCCCCCCGTCCATTCCTCTCATCAGTGGCACTCAAGTGTGCAGGATTGCTTCGCTCTGGGTGAGCAACGAGCCCTGCTCTACGCTTCCTCAGCTGGAAAGACTGGGGAAGGGACCGTGGGTCTTGTAGGCACTGATGCCCTAACCCAGGGATGGCGAGACTTTTAGAGTCCGAGTGCCCATACTGCGATTCAAAACCCACTGACTTTTTGCAAAGTGCCAATACAGCCATTTAACCTGAATCCAGGTGGCTGTGAAGGGGTGATGTCAGGTGCCCACAGAAAGGGTTTCAAGTGCCACCTTTGGCACCTGTGCCATGGGTTCGCCCACATAGTAGGCAGTTCTTCCTTGAACCGTCTTGTTTTAACTGTTCCCAAAACTGCTCTGTCTCTGTGCCATTCTCTCAGACAGAATCTGGCCGCATCTCTACTTTCCAAGGATGGTGTCTCTGGCAAGAGAAGCAAAGGGAACTGTGAGACCATGTCATGTGAAGCAAAAAAGAAGGAGCATCCACCCAGAATGAAGACAGGCAGCAAACACATTCAGCCTAACAAAGGAAAGGAGAAAAGTATGTCTTCTCCATATGACAAAAACACATAAGGGAAAAGGCAAGGGGAGGGCAAGACTTGAGTACTTGCCACCATGGGCTGAATGAACTGGGAGAATATTAAGGCTGGACAAGATAAAACTACAGCTGAGTGAAAAAGGGCCACCCTTTTATGTGGGGCAATCCACATTTATCTACCGTATCAAAACAAGAGGGTCCTGTCCAATTTCGCCCTGCAGTAAGCATCAGTCTTGGCTGTTGCCATCTCCCCACTCTCCTGGTGTTTTTATAAAGAAGCAAGCAACCCCCCCCCCACAAAATCTGTACTTGTTTTTCTTTGTCTCCTGGCAGATGAAAAACCAGAAGCAGACAATGGAGGGTGTAAGGAAAACCGGATAGGAGCGTCCAAGAAAAAAGTTAAAGGCAACACCCAAGTCCTCATTGACCAAGAGGAAATGCAGGAGGAGGAGGAGGAGGAGGAGGAGGAGGAGAAGTCAGCCAGAGGAAGTGGTAGCTATGAGCTGAACCCTCCCTGCTGCTCAAAAGGGTTTCAGGGAGGGTGGACACTTGTTGGAGCAGAGATCAGGGGCGTTAGAAAACATCGGTAGGCAAGCTGGGGAATTGTCTGCTGATTGTTTTGGCCTTGTTTTGTGGAAGGTTGGTCCGAGAAAGTCCCAGATTCCTGATGGGGATTTTAAAATATTCTCCAGTAACTTGCACGGAGAATGAGAAAAAGCAAGCTGAAATGCCTAGCAGAAGACTTGCCAAAGAGTTCTTTTGGTCCTTTTTTCTTTTTTTGGAAGCTACCAAAAAAGTTCCAACATTCAAACCAATGTGATGCTGACGCCTATATATGCCAGAGAATTAGGCAATCTGCTATTCCATTATTTAAGGGAAAACAATAAAAAGTCTTGCCCTGCTGGAAAGACGAGCAGAGCTATTGCAGCAAACACTTTTGTCAGTTGTAGCCCCTTTCGGGAGATGCTTCAAGGGTTGTATTCATTTGAAGAACAATGCCAGAAAGATCCAAAGAGATCATATCCTAGTCAAGCAGAATTAATGATGAAAACTTATTACTGTGGTCTATTCCGTTTGACTGCACTGGGTTGCATATAATGGAATTCTGCTGTGAAGAACACCAGCGTAATGGTAATTAATACAAATGCAAACAAAAAAAAAGCCAGTGAAAGATCAAGAAAGTGTGAATTGTTACCAACCTTGGAAGTTGGTAAACAATGGGATCAGAGCCATACAATAAAAGCCACAGTGTAGGTGTCGTGGAGCAGATTTCTTAAGATAAAGAATGCTGACTTGTATGGTCCTGTGTAGTCTCCATTCCAGTGTATGGGATGGACTATGTGACATTAGACTTTTTAGGAAAAGTATAAAGGTATACTAGAGGTGAGGGTTTGTTACGATGCTGAACATTTCTGGGATCAACAGTGTGAGCAGCAAGGAGGTTCTAAGATGGATAAAGCTGATGAAGTCATAAAACTCGAAATGAAATGAGCTAGAATAATTTGACTGTATAATGAGAAACAAACCAATAAAACCCCGATTTTTAATGCTGAAGGTTCAAGGTGAAATACATGGGGAAAATAAGTGCAAGAAGAAGTCCTTACTGACAAAGGAACCTAAGGGACTGGTTTGCAGTGCAACCTTTGTTTTGAGCTGCTGCATCCACGACCAGTACAGCTGTGATGACGTTCAACCTCCCGTAAGAGACGGCGGCACAGAAGGAGGAGGTCATGAATGATTCTCAATTATGCCACAAACTGAAGATTTATTTATTTGTTTAAAGGATTTCTCTACTGCCTTTCAGCAGGTGTCCCAGGACAGTCTTACCCAAACCAGTTGAAGTACTCATAACGCATAAACAGCCTACTTTCAAAAAACATATTAGTACAGTATATTAGAAATAATGGAAAATGAAAACTCTGTTGCCTGTCTCTAGGAAAACAACAGTAGTTGTGACAGGCGAGTCTCTTTAGGGGAGACACCAGTAGTTGGACAAGTCGCTGCCTTGTGTAGTGCAGAGCCAGGAGGTATTGTACCATAAATCTGAAGTCTCCACGTAGCAGGCCTCTCCTCTTGGTCTCTTAGGTTGGTGCATTGCCTGGGTCCAGTGCTCTTCTCCGAACTGTCAGAAGTGGAGGCAGCTCCCCAGTGATGTCGATCCTTCAGTTCTGCCTGAGGACTGGTCCTGTAACCAGAACCCAGGTAAGAAATAAGGCAGAGGCATGAACCTTTTGCTACTGGGGGCCAACTGTCATTTGATGGCCTCACCTTCAACTTAAACGCGTAGCAGAATTCCAGATAGACCTGAGTCTCTTACTGGTGAATGTGAGCTATCCAGGGACATAAAAGCACTGGCTTCTTCCTTTCACAGGAAGACAACAACTACAAAAGTAACTTTTAAAATTACAGTTACATTACACATGGCATTAAAATTATTCCTCGCTGACTCACCCGAATGGGACTGAGTTTTGTGGGAAGGAACACATTTCAGATAGTGTCTTATTTATACAGTGGTACCTCGCTTTAAGGAATTCATTCATTCTGCGGACCGTTTTGTATTGCAAAAAAATCATAAACTGAAATGCGGTTTCCCATAGGAATACATTGAAAACCAATTAATCCATTCCAGAGGAAAGAAAAAAAGGCAAACGGGGCATTCCATTTAAAATTTTCTTAAACTGAGGCAGCCCCATTCTTTTCATCATGTGAACATCAGAAATCAACTTTTAAGGCCTTACGGAAGAAAAAAGTAAACTGGGGCATTCCATCGAAATATTTTCTTAAACCGAAGCATCCCCATTTCCAATAATTTATTTTCTTAAATTGATTTTTAAAAACACGAGGAAGAAAAACTTTCCGAACATGGCCAAACAGCCTGAAAAACTCATAACTACTATCAGATCCTGGCCATGAAAACCTTTGAGAATATTCTGATATTTTTTTGTTAACTGAGGCGTTCTTAAACTGAGGTACCACTGTATATTACTTACAAATGTGCATTTATTTCCATAATGCTATTATTTCTAAGTAGAATATTTATTATCTGTGGCAGATCTCCAGTACAACAGCTGCAGCGTTCCTGAAGAGACATGGTTAGGATCTGAAAATGAGGTGGTCTATGCAGTTTACATCCCAGGGTCAATCGTGTGGGCAAAACAATATGGATATCCATGGTATGAAAAAGCTGATCCTGTTAAAGTTATTTAGGGCTCCTCTCTCTACCTACTTTACTCTCTGCTTAGGGATCCTGAGCATGAGGGTGCAAGTCCTATTTGCCCCAAATCTTTGTACAGTACTCAGACTCTGCCAAATCATGGAAAGCAAAAACCATGAACAAGCCAGGCCGTTTTAAGAAGTCAGGCTGCAGGGAGAACGGGCTTTGTAATACGACAGTAGTAAGAAAGTGTGGATTCTTTGCGCAGCACACCACACGGTACTAAACTGACCAATGATCTCTCGCCAGCTTTTTGGGATGAGGGGTGGAGCGCAAAATCATCATCCCGCTTCCTGACCCACCCTCACCCCGTTGCACAATATACTTGGCCCAGTTCCACCTGGGATTAAAAAACAAAGAAACAAGACCTCAAGTCTGCTAAGAAGAAAAACCCAGTCCAGGCTGGTCCTGGGCAGCCTTTGCAGCTGTTGACCCTCCTTGGGGATCTTCGCCAAAATGGTCAAGCTTTCTTATAGCCCCCTTCCTTGCTTGCCAGTTCAGCAGCTGCAGTTTTCTGACAGAATACAGGCCAAGAATGAGGACTCAGATCCAAGACCCACCCTCTTTTTTATGTGTCTCACGGTACTTAAAAGGTCTACCGTGTGAGTACAGTGAACCCTCGTATAACAAACGGTTTGTATAACATAAAATCTGTACAAGAGTTGTGATTTTCAACCCCCCTTCTTTTTGAAACATGTGCCAAGGTTCTCAGCAAGACAGGGGAGCAGTTAACTGAAGCCAAGCAGTGTCCTAGGAGTGCCCTTACATCCGTGTTTTCTGCTCTTTATTGTTGTAGGTGGCCTGGGCTCATAGAGGCTGATCCTGACATTGGGGAGTACTTCCTGTTTTCTTCCCAGACGGACTCGCTTCCTGTTAAGTATTGCACACATTGGTCTGACATCATGCTTGCTGGCGTGCCTGTGGGATCTTTGGATAGATAAGCATAAGCAGCTGGCTTTTCTTCAGAAGCAATTGCATCTCGTCTGTGGGTGAAGGGCTCTTATACAGAATGCGAGAGCTTATTTGGCGTTTGGAAGGGAAAACAAAAAAAATATGCCATTTGTAAAACTGAACCAGAGTAGCGTGGAGGCTTGAGACAGGCAGATCGCCAGCTGAGCTTACACCTCTTGTTTCCTCTTGTCCTTTTAAAATTATTGACATGCAAATCACCACATCCAGGCTCCCCCCCCCTCACTTCTTGGAGATTTCTTCTTCGCCAAGGAGTAGAAGTCCATGGAATTCTAATAGCTGGAAGTATAGCATAGGATTGCTGCACTGCTAGCATAAATTACAAATATTTTTACATCAACCGGTGGCCATTTAGTACTGTGCCCTGTCCTGCTCTTGCTGACACGCTCCGTTTCCTTTCCTCTTTCAGTCTAAGTACCACGTGACCTTTTTTGGTCGCTCTGTGACCAGGGCTTGGATCTCAGCCTCCAGCCTAAGGAACTTTGGTGGAGCAAATGTGGAGGAGAATGGTTGGGTAAGGAGGCTTTTCCTTGTGGCGGCTTCTCCACTGTACAGTACTCTTATGACTAGGCACCAGGAAATGCGGGGGGGGGGGCACTAAGGCAGGCCTCCTGGAAGGGGAAAAACCTTTGGAGAGTGACCACAGCGGTGTGGAAGGTGCCAGAGAGTGATGGGACGACCGGAAGGCAGACTCCAAGGCCTTTAGGCAAGGGTTTCTTTTATGGCTACTACCCACCTCATCTGGCTTCCCTCTCTTAAGCTCCCACCACTGCCATATGTTGCAGCTGGGAGTGTTTCTTAACCAAAACAGGCCCCTGCTGCAACACAATGAACTTGAATTACTTCCAAAGCTGCCTAGTAGCCAGCATGACGTCCTTCAAAGAACCCAGGGAATTGTTGTTCTAGGAGGGACAGATGACAGAAAACGGAGGTAGATTTACTTATTAAAAACTTAGGGGCTGCCTCTAACAGCAAAAATGGCACATTGGTGAGGAATGCAGGTACTTATTTCTCCAGAGAGTAGAGATGGGCACGAATTAAAAAAAAATGGCATTTCGTTTGTCATTTGGAGGGTCCGTTTCGGTTCATTTCCATTTTTCACGAATTTTTGCAAAAAATTCATTTTCATTTTCGTTCGTTTCATTACCATTTTGTTACCATTTATTTAAATTTTTTGTGATTTTTTTTAGGATTTTAAGCAATTGACTCATATTGCAGTAACGGAAACAAAACGCACGACAAAATTTCCAGTGTTTCTGTTCGTTTCGTTTCATTTTAAAGACAACATTCATTTGTCGTTTCGTTACGTAATGAAACAAAAAAAATGAAAACGGAAACGAAAAATTGTTCGTTTCATGCCCATCTCTACCAGAGAGTGTTGCTTCACAAGTAAAGAAAAATGGACTCAAAACACATTGCAGGGAAGAAAGGCACAGGCAGAAGGAGGGTTTGATCTTAAAACACACACACACACACAAGTATAACACAAACAAAAAACTGCCATATGCAGTCGGATCTTTTGACTCATTTGTGATTGATTTGGATATACAGTACTGTACAGAAAATAAAAGGGTGGATCCGCTACTTTGGCCCTGAGATACTTGGAATCCTTGAAGTGTTCTTCAGCTTTCCCCCTTAGAACCATGATCCCCAGAGTCCCATCAAAAGTAGCTGAAAGGATGCAGTTCTCGATAGGTTGACTGTGGAGACAAATCCAGGGGTGCGCCATAAGGTTGTAAACCTTTATTTTGGAATAGGATGGAATGGAAGAAAAAGCAGTATAATTCTCCACCCAAACTAACCCCACCCACCCCCACCTATCCTTTTCTGCGTCTTCTCTTTCAGGCTAAGCTCAAGAACAAAGCTGACAAGAGGGAACTTGAAACTGCCCTGAAGATGGCCAAAGAGGCAGAGCAGAAAAGCATCCAGGTGTGTCTGCAGCAAGGCTGAAACCCTTCATGTTAGAACATTATAAGAACAGCCGTTATACTAATGTTATACTAATCTGCTTTCATGTCATACTTTCCCCCTCTGGAATAATTATTACACAGTCTCTTTTTTCTCTTGCTTTTTGCACAGCCTCTAGTATAGACAATGTACGTCCTTGTCAGATGTTTATAGCCCACTGCTATTCTGTTTTTAACTCCCACTGCACACCCCAACCCACGGACCTGGCAGTTTATTAATTTTTTCATCATTAATGGAAATTGCACTACTACCCTGTCTGATGGGCTGGATTAGCAAAGTTCTACTGAAGCCACTAATTAAAAGACTTCTTCCTTTCAACTTCTACCCATTGCTGCAATTTCTAGAACAACCAGGTGGCAACTCTGCAAGCACTGTTCGTGCACCGTCTCCATTAATTTCTGCGTGTGTATATAAA
Source organism: Phrynocephalus versicolor (assembly GCA_023846285.1). NCBI lineage: Eukaryota > Metazoa > Chordata > Lepidosauria > Squamata > Agamidae > Phrynocephalus > Phrynocephalus versicolor. The sequence continues at coordinate 621,006 of JAHTLZ010003328.1, forward strand.
ATCTAATTTAATCAGTGGAGGAGTTACCATGTCAATACTAGACAAACCTTTTCATTTTTCATCTGAAACTTGAAAACAGGCAATACTACTTTATGAAAGTGTCCTCAGTTTGGAGCCTGATTAATAATAATAATAATAATAATAATAATAATAATAATAATAATAATAAACAAACAAACCAGAAGGAGAAAGAGTGGCAGGCACAAATCACTCGGGGCACAGTGTTCCTGCATAGTGAGATGCCTTGTAACGCTGTTTAAATTTTGCACAAAAGTATATTTTCTAAGCTAGCATCATTACATATAAATTAGCATTTGCAGTTTTATGCAAATCAGTGTCCTCCTTGGACTCTTTTTTGACAATGAATGTCCTGGTTTTTGACTGGCAGCCAAGTGGCTCCTCTATTATGTTGTATGTTTGGGAAGAGGAATTGGGTGGTAAGTTCCCCAAGGCCTCAACTGCGTGAATTTTCAGAGCCAAGGCTCTACTTTGGAATCTGTGATGAAAGAGGAGAGTGTCCTTGAGACGGTGCAGAGTGCCCTTCCCTCCAGGCCACCTGGATAACCACCATAACCTGTGGCTATAAATCAGGAATTGTGGCATGGTCGAAGGCGTGATATGTGGGCCTTCTGAAGCTCCCTCTGTCTTGGCAGCATCAGCACATAACTTATGCTCTTTCTTTTTCACAACACCAGGAGAGAATCAAGATGTTTGGATTCTTCAGTCGATACAATGGGGGAGACTCACCCAAAAGCTTAAAAGGTAGTTTTTGATATCCGATGGGGAGCTGTAAAGCAGAGCCCCCACCTAGGATGCCCCTTGCTTGTGCCCAGTCTTAGCACACTTCATCTTAATTGTAGATCGTGAAATCTGCAAGCCTCCTGCCAAGAGAGCTCGGGGAGAACTGGAGGATAAGAACCTGAACACAGCAAGATCAACCAAGAGCCAAGAAAAGGTTGGCTAGGAAAACTTTCAGTCCTCGCTTTAGCAGAACACGCTCAGGCCCATTTTCTTTTTAATTTGGACATTGCAGAATACCACCTTGTCTTAAATGTCCCATGAATTAAAAGAGCTGTTTGCCAGGAGGATGCTTTAGTAAAATACATTAGTTTGCTACATTAAATTTCCATTGTAGTCTTTTCCCCCCTGATTAAGAAGGAGTATCCATTGTAGTCTTTTTTCCCCGATTAAGAAAGAGTATCTGTATTCCAGCTTCTTCCTGCTGTACCACTGACAAAGCCTGATGGTATCGACAAGAAGAAAATCAACAAGAAAGGTGAGTGTTACCAATAAAGCCAACTTTTACTGCAGTTTCTACCTCTGGACTTCTCTCGTTTGTTGTTTACGCTTTGTAATCTTCAGTTCAAACAAGCAGAAGTTCTCGACACCCTCAGCTGGGTAACCTTGAGTGCTAGAAGCATGCTTTTAAAAACGAAGAAACAGAACGGTCTGTTTCTAACTTGTTCACGCAGGGGAGAAAAGCAAGCTGGAAGCTCAAGGTGCCACCACTTTGCCAAAGAAAAGCCAAAGAGAGATGCCTCTCGACAAAGTGATAACTGTGGCCAAAGGATCTGGCAAAGAAAGGGGACATCTGAATGACCCGAAAGGTAAAGGAGAGAACTTTCTAAGTCACAGAGGGGACAAGAATCCTACACTGTAAAATATTTTTATGCTATAAAATCTGTTTAGCATCTGTGCAGGCCATAGAAAGTCTTATTTTGCTCCAGGATGACTGGAATTGCTCCATATCATCTTAAAGGGATTGATCTTCCTACACAGAAAGAGATGACCTTTTGGTTCTCTAGAAAGCTGTAACTGGTTTCTGTCTTCCCCTCAAGGTTTAAAGAAATCATTCTCAGTGCCAGCATCCATGAACGCCAAACCCAAACCCCTCAGTCCTTGCACAGGCAAGGGCACATCTCCCATGGCACGGTCCCATTATACAAACAGTAAGGACTGTTGGGACAAAGTTAAAACTTCCCCCATGCCAGGAAACGAGGACATTGCGGATCGTAAGGATGAAGCTGCGGCATTTGACAAAAAAGAGGAAGAAGAGACCTTCAGCAGCCAAGACCTGTCTGTTTTTGCCGTGGAGCAAAACGACTGTCCTGAAGACTTTTCCTTAGTCTTATTTGAAGAGTAGTTCATCCCCAAAGTGAAAGGAATGGATTATTTCCTTCTTCAGTATTTACTACACATCAGTTTCAGGGTCAAAAGCCCTAATAATGGCAAGTAGAGTCAAAAATAGCATCAGATACTAGAGACTTAGCAAGATGCAGGAAAAAGACCATTGCAGTTTCAATTCTTTAATCCGCCTAGGAAGTTGGTGACAGCTTGTTTTTAAACAGGACTGGAGGGTTTCCACTTTTCCATTTCTTGGCTGAATTTGTTAACTTGAAATGCTGCCATTAACAAGACACAGAAAAGAAATTCACCCTCTGATAAATTTGACTGACTCAATGTTTATTGCAAAGGAGAAACTAAGGAAATCAGCAAGCGAACTGTAGAACTTTTAAAGTTGTTTTGGACCTCTTTGAAATATGTCAAGCATTGTTGTTGTTGCTGCTGTTGTTGTTGTTGAAAACCAAGAGCTCCAAACCTTCAATTGTTTCAGCAAAACCCTATTAAAAGTTTGGATTTAACTGGGATTCTTCTGGGTCCTTCAGTTTTACTAACACCTCAGAAGCAAGGCTCTGTACAGGTACTGAGTTTAAAAACAAGTCTTGAGGAAAGCAAACCGTTGTCCCCAAATCTAGAGGAGTAGGCTCTAGATTTGTATAAACAGGGACTGTCTTCCACCTACAAGGAAGGTGCTTAGTAGTTTTGTAACAGAAAACATCGGGAGGCAACTTATGAAGAGCTTTGCTTACCAAAATAGTCACAGTTTGTAGAAGTCCTTGAAGCACTACTCTGTGGTCCTCAGACTCCTCACCATACAGTGACATACAGAATAGATACCATCCTGTTAAAAAGCCTTGACTTCTTAAATACGTAGCTGCTAATAACATTCTGAATCAATCATTGAGCCACTGTTTATGTCACTAGTTTTAAACTACATGCTTTTCCTGCTGCCTAGGAGAAGGGAGCGTAAATAAAAGAAATAAGGAAAAAGTTTCTTGCTGGCTTGCAAATCTGGTTTGATTATTAAGCCATAGCTTGCCGTGACACGTAGACCCACAATGATGGCTTATCCCTAGCTTGTCTTCCCAGCTTACCTCCCTGAAACAGGAGCTGGCAAAGGGGGCAGAGGGAAATAAGGCAGAAGTAAACAGGAAGCGGGGAAGACAAGCCTCCTCTGAGTTAGCTCTCCTTTCTGCAATTCATTATTCAAGCAACATAATTTATTAATTCAAACCACCTCTCATTGGGACCTGCAGAAGTGACCACTCAGGCTAAGGAATCGCGTTCTCTCATATCACAAAGAACTTCCTAAACAGCTAATGTTTAAGATGATTCACCAAACTCTTTCCATGGTTCATTCACACAGCGGCTTTGTGATTAGTACCCAAGTACACTGGAGTGCATGACACAGCTGTTCTTCTAAGTACAATATGAGCACATGAAGGGGTTTGGTTAACTGAACTACAAGAAATGTCTATCCTCCATTCTCGTCACTGCTGCAGATGCGAGCTCAGCCTTTCCAGAGTCGCGCAAGGGAGGGATTAGAGTATCAGGGCAGGGCCTGGGACATCGGATTTGAAATTTGTGCCATGAACTTTGTTAACCTTTTGATCCAGATGTGATCTCTCAGCCTACATCGCACAGTTGCTGTAACAAGAGAATGGGGCAGGGAGAATCCAGCACCCCCGCTTGAGCCCTGGGAAGGGAAAGGCAGATACAAGAGGTCTAGAAATGGCGGAGCTCTTGTAAGCTTCTGAAAAAGAGCTTACAAATTACCCAAGCTAAACAGCTAAAACAACTATAAGATACAATACTTTAACTGCATAGTATGCATTCCAGGCAAAAAATCAAAACAAAACAAAAGACAAAAACATGTGGCACCTTAAATACATTTATATTTTAATGTAAGCTTTAGTGGACGCATCTGCTTCTTGAGACGTAGTATGTATATTACACAGTTGCTGTAACTGTAAACTAAACAAACAGGAAATTGCTCTTTGAAAACAATGTTTCAAGTTCTGAGCTTCCCTCTATGGACTCTTGGATGACCTTTGTTTTATTTTATTTATTTTATTTTGTATATTTTTACCCCGTCTTTCTCCTTGGAAAAGGACACAAAAAGGCAGTTTATTGACACAAACTGGCAGCAGTCTTCCAGGGTTTCAGGCCGGAAGTTTTCCAGCCCCACCTGAGAATGGCTTTATTTATTTATTCATTCGACTTTTATACTGCCCGTCTGGCTGCCAAAGCCACTCTGGGATGTTTACAACATAAGAAATAATTTAAAAGGAGTGGATGTAAACAATTGAATTGCAACTGAAAAGTCAAAATTAGCATCACTGCAAATACAGATGTATGGAAAGCAGATGCCATGCCATTAACGAGATGGCGAGGAGGAGCTTGGCTGAGCTTTCTTGTGCAATGTTCTTCCTGTCTTAGCTTTACAGCACCCGTGCAGCTCGACTGCTGGGATCTGGAGTGGCCGTTACATGGTCAAGGTGTGCCTTGCGTTAAGAGTGGGATGCCAATGGATTACTGCTTCTCCAAGGCAGCGGCATCTGGAGAAGGCCCTGGTATTGACACTCCTCACACACACACACACACACACACACACACACACCGGTTCCAGCCATTAGCACCCACTACCTTCACTGGCCTGGCCTCCTGACCTTTTTAAAGAGAGGGCTGCCTTCCATTTGTCGCTCTCTCTCTCTCTCTCTCTCTTTCTGAGGTATCTCCCTCTGGAAGAGCCCTCCGTTTTTATCCACACATGTGTATAAGTGTTAGCAGCAGCATGTGTGGAACCAGGCGGATTGGGGTCCTTTTCCCAGCCCTGCCTTCCTTGGCGCTTTTCCTACTTTCAGGGAGCACCCCCTCCGCTGATCTTCGCCCTCGGTCACCTCGCATCC
>JAHTLZ010003328.1:631583-647242 GCA_023846285.1 Phrynocephalus versicolor
ATAATAATAATAATAATAATAATAATAATAATAATAATAATAATAATCTTAGAAGTGCAGACCCTCTCTGGCTCCAACGCTGAGCTGTCCAGAAGTCATCTTTCTGGCAACTGTGGAGGATTTTTTTGTGTGTGGCCTATCTGGTTCATCCAGAGTTCCTTTGGAAAGTCGAGCGGTATATAAATATAAATGAATAAGTAAGTAAGTAAGCTTAGTGAGCTTTCGCAATTATGGGAGAAAAGGCAAAACTTTGAAGGCTTATCCAAGATACAGTGGTACCTCAACGTACGCATTTAACCCGTTCCGAATGCATGCTCTTAAGTCGAACGACTCTTAAGTCAGGGTACCTATCTAAAAAATTGTAAAAAAATAAGTTTAAAAATTGGAAAAAAAAAATTAAGTTGAGGAGACCATATCTAAAATTGGTAAGGCGGCAGTTAAAACGCCAACAGTTTTCCGCTCTTAAGTTGAATTGCTCTTAAGTCGCAGTACCAATGTATATAGAATCACGGCATTGGGAGGGGCCCCTAAGACCATCCAGTCCAACTCCTTGCTCGGCCCACCAGTGTCAGAAGACAAATAATAGGAGAACAGACAAAGGAAAATATTTTTTCCACTCAGTGCTTTGTTAGTCTGTGGAACTCCCTGCCCCAGGAGGTGGTGATGGCATCTGGCCTGGATGCCTTCCAAAGGGGATTGGGCAGATTCCTGGAGGAGAAGTCCATCCCAGGTGACAAAACCATGATGGAGATGTGTGTCATCTCCAGGCTTAAAAACCAGGGTCCTTCAAGGGCCAGATGCAGGGGAGTGGCATCAGGAGACAGAGATCTAGTCTCGTGCGCTCCCAAACGCATCTGGTGGGGCCGCTGTGAGATACAGGAAGCTGGACTCGATGGGCCTTTCTTGGCCTGATCCAGCAGGGAACTTCTTAGGTTCATATGTTCTTAGACCTGCCTGGTGGCGGCCTACAGTTCTCTTGAAAGCACTGCCTCCCAAAGTCATTGTTGTCCTGCTCTAACATTAAGGAAGTCTCCCCCCCCCAGCACCCCGGTATTCACAGGGGTTTGTCGACGCGGAGACGCGAACCGGCACGCCCAAGGGTCAGGTGCCCCCGAGGTGCTGAGTTTGTCCTTGTCCCCCCCCCCCCATCACAACAGCTCTTCAGGCCAAACTTTCTCCTCTCTGTTTTCCCCCCCCCCCCGTTTCCCGCCACCCCTCAGCCGGCCAAGATGCTTTAGCTCCTCCTGTTCCTGGTGAGCCTTCCGCGACGCTGCGAGGCCTCCCGCCAACGTTGCCGCCATGCCGCCCCGGCCCTCCTCCGGGGAGCTATGGGGGCTCCACCTCATGCCCCCCCGGATCATGGTGGACTGTTGCCTGCCCAACGGCATGATCGCCACCCTGGAGTGCCTGCGGGAAGCCACCCTCCTGAGCATCAAGCACGACCTCTTCAAGGAAGCCCGCAAGTACCCGCTTTTCCACCTCTTGCAGGTGAGCCGAAAGAGGGCCAGGGATTCCGGGCAGTAGCAGGGGAGTGGAAGGCATTGGGGGGGGGGGGAGGAGAAACCCCTCTTGCCCGTCCCGGCAGAGAAAAGAGCAACCAAGCCGGCTCAGGGGGATCCTGAGAGTTGTAGTCCCAAAATGTCACTTTGTGAAATTTCTTGACCTTCTCCCCAAAGCCCCAAGGACTGCGGGGACCACTGAAGTCTGCGTGGTTCATCCACACGCGAGTGGTTTCAATGGTCCGGTCTCTGTGTTTTCTTCCTTTTTTTTCTAATTCTTTATTTTCAACTCTGGCATCCCCAGGAGTTTCATTGTCACCATCTGGAGCATAGTTATCTTGCCTGCTGTGTGATGATTAATAATAATAATAACAACAATAACAACAATAACAATAACAACAACAACAACAATAATAATAATAATAATAATAATAATAATAATAATAATAATAATAATAATAATAATAATAATAATGCTATTTACAAAAAAAATGGAGTTGACAAAGTCACCATCAGTCAGCTGCAGAAAGCCATCTTACTGGGATCTGCTTGCATCAGTTTGGATCTAGAAATTCCAACCTGAGCTTGACTTTGTCATTTTCTGAAGCCTTCTCGACCTGGCGATTCCATGAGTTTTGTTTGTTGCCGTTGACTGGTTGACTGGGCCTGCTCTCTTTGAATAATAATATTTTGTTAGTTCTTCCAATTCTTTATTTTTAAAAAAATCAAAACATCTCGCTTGAGGATGAAACATACCTCATCGCCATTGGCTTTTTTAAAAAAATGCCCCTGAGGCATAGGACTGCCACTGATCCAACATAAGTCATTCTGGGGCCTTTTGGGGGTGAAAAACCCTTTAGGTTTGCAAGAGACTGGAAATAAGGGTAAGGAATCGCAAAGGGTGGTTGGATCTCTTGAGTTGCGGCTGGAATCCTGGGAGGCTCCAGGGGTCAAGGGTGCTGGAGGTGGTGGTGGTGCTGGATTGGGCGAGTGGGGAGAAGTGAGCTCCCCAGGGTGAGCAGGGGACGGATCCAACCCTAACCCTAACCCTAACCCTTTCCCCCCAGGAGGAATCGTCCTACATCTTTGTCGGGGTGACACAAGAAGCCGAGCGGGAGGAGTTCTTCGACGAGTCCCGGCGTCTTTGCGACCTGCGCCTCTTCCAGCCCATCCTGAAGGTCATCGAGCCCGTCGGCAACCGTGAGGAGAAGATCCTTAACCGAGAGATTGGTGAGGCCACGGGGTCCCGACGAGACGGACCCCCTCGGGGTTGCTAAAGCAATCCGTGACGGAACAGGAAAGAGATCTTGGTGTGTTGGTGGGACATCTCCATGAAGGTGTCTACCCAATGTATGACAGCGGTGAAGAAGGCCAATTCCATGCTAGGGATCATCAAGAAGGGGGTTGAAAATAAAACAGCCAACATTATAAATGCCATTATACAAAACAATAGTAAGGCCCCACCTGGAGTATTGTGTACAATTCTGGTCACCGCATCTCAAGAAAGACATAGTGGAACTGGGGAAGGTGCAAAAGAGAGCGACTAAAATGATTACTGGGCTGGGGCACCTCCCTTATGAGGGAAGGCTAAAACATTTGAGGCTCTTTAGTCTGAAAAAAAGGCTCCTGGGGGGGGGATATGATTGAAACGTACAAAATAATGCAGGGCATGAGTAAAGTGAATAGAGGGAAGCTCTTCTCCCTCTCACAAAATACCAGAACTAGGGGGCATCCACTCAAATTGAGGGCTGGGAGAGTGAGAACAGACAAAAGAAAATATTTTTCCCAGCGTGTTGTTAGTCTATGGAACTCCCTGCCACAGGATGTGGTGATGGCATCTGGCCTGAATGCCTTCAAAAGGGGATTGGACAGATTCCTGGAGGAAAAGTCTATCCCAGGTTACAAACCATGATGGAGATGTGTGTAAACTCCAGGCTTAAAACCAGGGTACTTTAAGGGCCAGATGCAGGGAAGTGTTATCAGGAGACAGATATCTAGTCTCATGCGCTTCCAGATGCATTTGGTGGGGCCGCTGTGAGATACAGGAAGCTGGACTAGATGGGCCTTTGGCTGGATCCAGCAGGACTCTTCTTATGTTCTTATGTTAGAGGGCTTCTTTCTGTAGGGGGCCCCCCGGCTCCTCCCTCCCTCCCCCCCTCCCCCAGCCCTGTTTTCCCAAGGGTCTCCCCGTGTTGCCAACCTTCCCCGTCTCCTTTGCCTCCCGACTCCAGGGTTCGCCATCGGGATGCCCATCTGTGAATTTGAGCTGGTCAAGGACCCTGAAGTGCAGGAGTTCCGGAGGAACATCCTCTCGGTTTGCCGCGAAGCCGTGGAGACGCGGGGCTCGGCGGGGCCCCCAAGCCAGGCCCTGTACGTCTACCCCCCCAACGTGGAGTCCAGCCCAGAACTGCCCAAACACATCTATAGCAAACTGGACAAAGGTGAGGAGGGCCGGACGGCCGGGAGGAAGGAGAGGGTGGGGGGACCTGCCACAGTGCGGGGGGGGCTCTTTCGGGTGCGAGGGCCAAAGGGTTGCTTGGGGGGGGGAGGCCGTGGGGTGGGCTTTGTGGTGAAGCAGCAAATGAACACGAGTGGGTTGTTGGCCTCAGCAAAGACAGAGACACCTTTTGGGCAGACATGGGGAGATGTTTCCATTCCCAAAGCTCAGGGGAGTTGTTCTTTGGGACTACAGCTCCCAGAGAGCCCTGGCCACCTGCCATTGTTAGCTTGGGGGAATTTGGGATTTGTAGTGCAATAATATTTTCTTTTTTAAAAAAAGTCATAAGGGATTTTTCCTCCTGACTCATTTACAAACCACTACCCCAGGATGCCCTAAGCACTATCCGATCTCGCCTGATTTCGGAAGCTAAACAGGGTCGGCCCTGGTTAGTACTTGGATGGGAGACCACCAGGGAATACCAGGTGCTGTAGGCGCCTGGAGGAGGAACTGGCAAACCACTCCAGTATTCCTACCAAGAAAACTCCATGGACATGGGGTCACGGAGAGTCGGTCAGGACTGTAACAACACACACACACACACACACACACACACACACACACACACACACAAACACACGCACACGAGAAAATACCTTGGAATATACCTTGTCCTAGCCACTGGCAGTTCATTTAAAGAAAAAAAGTGGCTTAAAAATATTTTAACTAAAACACACACACACACACACACACACACGCATGCACACACACACACACACCCCAATACCTCGGAATATACCTTGCCCAAGCCACTGGGAGTTCATTTAAAGAAAAAAAGTGGCTTAAAAATATTTTAACTAAATAAATGCTAAGCAAGTTTGTCTTAATTTTTTAAAAAAAATACCCAAAGGCAAAGTGCTGAACTATAGGACTCTCCAGGGGATAGAATGCCGTAGAGTGTTTTTTGTCCTGGGCCGAGTTCTGCGTGGGTCCTGCTGCCAGGGTTGGTGTGGCTTGGGTGCATTTAATCGCTCCCCACCCCGAATGCCACCGCCCCTTGTCGCACGAGGGTTAGACGGGCCCCAGTCCCAATCCCACGCGCAGCCCCCCTCCTCCTCCCCGCCGTGCTTGGCGCTCCCAAAATGACGATGCCTTGTCCTGCTTTCCCCCCTCCCCCCCTTCCGTTTCCTGAAGGTCGGATCATAGTGACCATTTGGGTTATTGTGTCTCCAAACAACGACAAACAGAAATACACCCTCAAGACGCCGCACGACGCGCTGCCGGAGCAGGTGATTGCCGAGGCCATCCGGAAGAAGACGCGCAGCATGCACCTGTCGCCGGAGCAGCTGCGCCTGTGCGTGCAGGAGTACCAGGGGAAGTACCTGCTCAAGGTGTGCGGCTGCGACGAGTATCTGCTGGAGAAATATCCTCTCAGCCAGTACAAGGTGAGGGAGGCCGTGGCGCTGGCCGGCAGCCTCCGCTCCTTCCCGCAAGCATGGGGGCGGGGAGAGCCCCCTGAGGATGCCCTAGAGAAGGACTTTTGGACCCCGGCCCCTGCGCCCTTCACAGCCTGCCCCCAGGTCCAGCATGGGCCCTCAAAAGCTGGGGGTGGGCGTGGGGAGGGCAGGATCAGAAGCGCCCGGCTGACCCTCAGAGGTGTAGCAAGGTAAAGAGAATCAAAAGCACTCATACAGATCCATCACAACCATGACAACTCCCCAAGGTCACACGCTGTTGAGAGGAAGGGACGCTTGTGGCGAAGCCGTGGAAGTGCCGTGGCATCGCCACCGCCACCCCCCCCGCGCGCGTGGCATCCTCTCAGCCTTCCTCGTTAGAGATGGGCACGACTCAAAAAAACTGATTTTTAGTTTTTCGTTTTTCATTGAGGGGGTCCGTTTCGGTTCGTTTTCATTTTCGTTGCATTTTTTTTTTGCAAATTTTTCGTTTTCATTTTCGTTGTGTAACGAAAAATGGAAACAAACGAAAAATTTCTGTTTCGTTAGCATTCTTTTCAGTTCAATGTACTTGCTGCAACGAAAACGAAAAACACAGCAAAGTTTTTCGTTTCGTTTCCGTTTCTGTTTTGGGGTTTTTTTGGGAAAGTTTTCGTTTTCGTTTTCGTTGCGTAACAAAAAATGAAAACGGAAACGGAAATTTCGCTGAGTCGTGCCCATGTCTATTCCTCGTGTCTCCCGGCAGTACATGAGGAACTGCATCGCCATCGGCCGCCTCCCGCACCTGATGCTGATGAGCAAGGAGAGCCTCTACAAGCAGCTGCCGGCCAACGTCTTTGTGCTGCCCTCCTACGCCCGGCGCTCGGCCACCTCCGCCCACGTCAACGGAGACGTCCCTTCCAAGTCGCTCTGGTCCATCAACAGCCTCCTGCGGATCAAAATCCTGTGCGCCACCTACGTCAACGTCAACATCCGGGACATCGATAAGGTGGGGCAGGAAGGAGCCCGGAGGTTTCGCTCGGCCCCTTCAGGGAACCCTGGGGGGCATCCCCCTGCCCGCCTCAGGGCGCTGTTAGGAAGGTCCGGCCCACTCCCAGGTTGGCAGGCCCTCCCGGTCGCCGCCTCTCCTGGGCACCTGCTGGGCCTCATGGTGACATTGTTGAACGGGAAAAGGGGCAGAAGAGAGTGACTAAAATGATTGACTGGCCTGGGGGATATCGCTTATGAGGAAAGGCTACAGCCTTTGGCGCTCTTTAGTCTGGAAAAGAGGCACTTGAGGAGGGATAGGATTGAAACGTACAAAATAATGCAGGGCATGAGTCAAGTCAATAGAGGGACGCTCTTCTCCCTCTCACAAAATACCAGAACTAGGGGGACATCCACTCAAATTGAGGGATGGGAGAGTGAGAACAGACAAAAGTAATTTTTTTAACCCAACGTGTTGTTAGTCTATGGAACTCCCTGCCACAGGATGTGGTGATGGCATCTGGCCTGGATGCCTTCAAAAGGGGATTGGACAGATTCCTGGAGGAAAAGTCCATCACAGGCGACAAGCCATGATGGAGATGTATCTCCAGGCTTAAAACCAGAGTACTTCAAGAGCCAGATGCAGGCGAGTGGATAAGCAGCGAAACATTTCAACCTAGCCAGAAAAGAAGTTTAGTTGCTTTGACTCAACTGCCGGGTCCAGCGTTGGAGCTCTCACCACCCACCCCAGGCCACGGGTCCCTTTGTTGTACTGCTCTAACAGTTAGGAAGTTTTTTTCTGGCTTACTTGAGCCCATTGTTGTAATTTCCGGCTCTCTGGGGTGATTGGTTGAACAGACCCTACCCCTCCTCTGTAGAGCAGCCTCTCGGGTCTTGGAGGAGTGCTCTCCTATTTCCCCCTGTGTCTTCTTTTCACACATGCCCAAAGCAGGACAAGGGTTCAAGAGCCCAGCGGCCAAAGTGCAGGGTCTCCAAGCCACCTTGCCCAGCTTGGAAAGATGGGGGCTTTGACCCTCCCTGCCAGGAAGGAAGATTTGTAGAGCTTGGCTTGACTGGGGAAAGAAGGGGGACTGGCCATGTCAAGAGGACCCCTGAATCCTGTTCACCTTCTCCTTCCTTCTCTCTAGATCTACGTCCGGACAGGGATCTACCACGGGGGCGAACCCCTTTGCGACAACGTCAACACCCAGCGGGTTCCCTGCTCCAACCCCCGGTAAGTGTTGCCTATGGGGTGGGTGTAACTTTGCATAGAGGGGGGGGATTCCTGATACCAGAGCAGACCCTCCCTCCTTTTCATGCCGCCTTGCTGTCTTTGAACAGCCGCTGGGGCACCTCTTTAGGCAAGAGTCTTTCCTGGCCCTTCCCAGATAGAGGTTCCTGGGAAGCTGAGCTGGGGGGGGGGCTTATTTTTGCAAAACGACCCGCATCCCCACCGCGGGGCGGGGGGCGAACAGAGGGGTGCTCGGACGCTGATCCCAAAAGAGGGAGTGTGCTGGGACAGGGGTCTCTCTCTCTCTCTCTCTCTCTCTCTCTCTCTCTCTCATATTCGATGTCAATCAATTTCCTTCCATCAGTACCGAGTCCTTCCTTGCTCCCGCAGGTGGAACGAGTGGCTGTCGTATGATATTTACCTCACGGACTTGCCCCGCGCCGCCCGCCTGTGCGTTTCCATCTGCTCCGTGAAAGGCCGGAAGGGAGCCAAGGAGGTGAGCCTTTTGAGGATCGGGACCTGGGAGGCGCTGGGAGTGTGTGTGTGTCGCAGGGGGGGGGATGTCCCTTGGAGCTTTGGGGTAAAAGCCAGCCCTCCTTGGCATCATCCTCCAGTGGGGGGGGGGCTAAGCGGGCAACCAGAAAAGTGCTGCTCCTGACCGCTGGTCAGCCTCGGGCATCCGTGGCCTTTTGCTGACGGCCAGGCCCTCAGGAAACGTGGGGTCTCCAGCAGCTTCCGGGATCGTTGCTGTCGCGCTCGGGAGCCAAGTTCCGCTCAGATTACGACTCGGAAGAATAAGGGAGGTGGAGGGGGGGGGGCTCCTCGAAGGCCGTCCAGTCCAAACCCCTCCTCAAGGCAGGAATCCAGATCAAGGGAGACACGACGGGCGGCAGTTTATTTATTTATTTATTTATTATTAGGCTTCTATACCGCCCATCTTCCGAGAGGGAACTCTGGGCGGTTTACATAGACTGAACAAGATCAATCGGGCAAGACACAAATAAGACAACAACACATATACAATATTAAAATGTAGATTAAAAGAATCTGACCCTGGCACGTGCATTTGGCTAATTGTTCTAACAGATGGCGAAAAAAATTAAAAAAAACAACAACCCTACACTAGAAGAACTACGTTTCCCCTTGCAGGCCTCTCACGTCGGCGTGCTCGCTACCTCGCACCCAGTTCATGGGCTTCCGTTGTTGTACCGCTCTAACAGTTAAGACGTTTTTTCCTGGTATTCAGCCAAAATCTGGCTTCCTGTACCTTGAGCCCTTTATTGCGTCCCCTGCACTCTGAAATGATCATGGATAGATCCTGAGCCTTCTCTCTTAAATGGCCTTTGAAGTACAGCGGTACCTTGTATCAAGGAATGAATTTGTTCCAAATGAAATTCTGTTCAGCAAATTTCCCTTTGTACAAATTTCCCATAGGAATGCATCGAAAACAGAGTAATCCCTAATCGCAACCATTTTTCTATTACACGGATTTGCCCCATAGGTGATTCTGTTAAGCGATTTCCCCCTATCTCCAGAATTTTTTTTCCTTTAAGTGGATTTTCTTTTAAACAAACTGCTTGTTACATGAGGGTCACTGCATTTGAAAAGTCTCATCCTGCTTCCCCTTAGTCTTCAGAAATGTGTGTGGATGTCTGCATGCACACATATATTCCCTACATTCAAGGGCAGTGGGTATCAAGGACGTGGTAGCGGGATTTCAGGGCTGGGTGGGTGTGCTTTGGAAGGGGTGGGGCGTATCTAATTTTCTCTTTGGATAAATGGCAAGGACTGATCTTGCCAACAGCTTCCCAGGTAGCTTCTTGCAGCGTCATATGGCACACAGAATAGTTTCTTTATTTCTGGGATGGGGTTGGCTATAGAGTTTCTTCTGATCCATCTTGGATCCATAGGCACAGGTTTCCTTGTGACCCAAACAAAAAGAGTTGTGTAGGGTGTGTGGTGTGTGGAGAAGCCCTGTGTATGTGTGTGTGTGTGTGTGTGTGTGTGTGTGTGTGGTTTATTTATTTATTTATTTATTTATTTATTTATTTATTGGATTTTTATACCGTCCATTTGGCAGCGAGGTCGCTCTGGGCAGTTTACAACAATTAACAAATTCAAACAATTCATACAATAAAACCATAAAATAGTAACACAATAAAATAAAAATAAAAATAACATTAACATTAAAGTGACATAAACAATGCATTATTATTGGCAGGCTAATCAGTGTGTGTGTGCGTGTGTGTGCGTGTGCATGCAGGGGGTGCGGTGGACTGGGAACCTTGGTGCCTGACATCCCCACCATTGGCACCCCCCTGAAAACCTCCCCCTCCACCAAACCCCTCCTCCATTTGTGCCAAAGACGGATGTTCCCAGCGTTGGCGCTGGATGGAGCCCACCCTTCCGCTCCCTGGCCTTCGGTGCTCTGTGTCGTCAGATAAAATAGGGCTGGGTGGGAAGTGAGTTCAAAGCGGTGTTTGAGAGGTTTCTTTTCCCTAAAAGGGGGTGTGGGCTTAAAAATGAGAAAAACATCTCCCTAAACGCAGTTCCAGGGTGTGGGTATCTCATGCGCTCCCAAACGCATCTGGTGGGGCCGCTGTGAGATAGAGGAAGCTGGACTAGATGGGCCCTTCTTGGCCTGATCCAGCAGGACTCTTCTTAGGTTCTTATGTTCTTATGTGTGGAGGAGGAGGGTCTCCCCGTGTCTTACTCAGCCCTTTGCTATTATTTCTCTCCCTCCCTCCCTCTCACCCCACCCCACCCGGCACAGGAACACTGCCCCCTGGCCTGGGGGAACGTCAACCTGTTTGACTACAAAGACACCCTGGTGGCCGGCAAGATGGCGCTGAACCTTTGGCCGGTCCCACACGGCCTGGAGGACCTGCTGAACCCCATCGGCGTGGGGGGCTCCAACCCCAACAAGGTGAGACCAACGAGGGGGCTTTGGGCGGGCCATGGTCGTCCCCTCCTGCCACGCGCCAAGCCTCACGTCGGACAACAAGTACACGGATGCAGCCAACGGGAAAAGGCCAAGAGCGCATCTAGACTGCCCCATCACTCTTAAAACACTCTCCGGGGGGGTTAATAAGTTAAAATTGTACTGGTTACATATAGCCCGCCCCACCGCCACCTGGGTCCTCAACTGACCTGACCTGGGAAGGATGGAAGACTGAGATACGACTCCAGCTGGGTTGTGAACAGAGTTACAGCTGCAGTTCTGCAATTTAACCATCCCACCAGCAGGTTCCTTGGTGCCCATGGGGTGGGTGAGGAAGGCTGCGGCCCCCCAGGGAGTCACTTGCCCCAAGCTGGCAAGTGAACCCAGATCACAAAAGGGAAGCTCTTGGCCCTGTCCCTTCGGGAGCCCC
Organism: Phrynocephalus versicolor; assembly: GCA_023846285.1. NCBI lineage: Eukaryota > Metazoa > Chordata > Lepidosauria > Squamata > Agamidae > Phrynocephalus > Phrynocephalus versicolor. The sequence continues at coordinate 642,542 of JAHTLZ010003328.1, forward strand.
TGGCCCCACAAGCTGGGCCATTGTTGTCCTGAGGGAGATTCAGCAGGGGGTTGCAAAGAGAGCAAACCTGGTTTCAAACCCCTGCTGGGCCATGGGAACTCACTGGGGCTAACGTGGGGCTGTGCCGAAACTGCCCCTGGAGCGCCTCTCGTGCCTTGAAGGCCTCTGCCTGGGCCACCAGATCTGAGCTGTGCTTGGAGAGTTCAGAACGACCACAGCCCCCAAAGTGTCACTTGGCAGGCTTTGGATCGGGAGATGCTTCTCTGTGCTTTTTCCAGGGGGAATTCCGTTCACGGGGAACTGGCCGTTCCCTCTTGCAGAGGCTGGTGGCGGTGAGGAGGGTGTTGGTTGCGTTTCTATCCTGTTTCCTCAGTGATAGAATAACATCCGAGTCTACTTCGGCCCATATTTAAAACCACGTCGCAAACAAAGTTGAAGAAGGGAAACGTTAAAATATGGCAGTCGTGAACCCACTCAGGTCAATGCAAGATTTAGTCAACGCGGGCGGCTTCAGAGACCGCCAGGAGGGATCTCTCTTGAAGCCCTTGCTTCAGGCAGCGGGAGATCCCAGCTCAAGGCCGGAGGGAGGGCCTTAACCAGTATGGAAATGCTGGTCGGACCCTCCTTCCCAGTGGGCCTCTCTCTGCAAGCGAGGTGGTGTTCTTATTGCATCGGGAGTTCTCTCCCTTCCTCCTCGGCTGTCCACCCCTTTGGCCCCCTCTGTCCCTCCTGGCCTTGGAGAGCCAGCTTAAAATGTCTTCTTTCCAGTCCGTGAGGTGCAGCTCTCTCTGACCCTCTGAGCTGCCTTGCGTGGGCTTCTAGCCAGGAGTGGATTTCCTGAAGTTAACTAGAGGCTGAAGGATGGGTCGTCTGCCAGACCACGAATTAAACTGCCCACCTCACAGCCCTCGGAGGGAAGCCGGGGGGGGTCCCCGAACGCCCCTGTGGATGCCTTGACGGGCTGCCCCTCTTCCACCCCCCCCTTTGCAGGAGACCCCCTGCCTAGAGCTGGAATTCACCTGGTACAGCCACACGGTGAAATTTGCAGACGCTGCGGAGATCGAGGAGCACGCCAACTGGGCCATGTCTCGGGAACTCGGGCTCAACTACTGCATGGTGGGACTGGTAAGGCTTCTGTTTGTTGCCCCCCCCCCCGTCTCCCTCCAGGTGGTGGGTCTTCCACCTTGCCCTTCTTTCTCCCGGGCGGCTGAGGGGAGGAATGGCGAGGTACCTGGGCCCTCCTCAGCAACAGGGAGTGGGCAGGGCTCGACGGAGGCTCTGCTCCGCTTCAAAGATGCCACCCCAGGCCCTGCTGGAGGGAGCGATGCCTGAGGCCACAGGATTGGGAGGGGAGACTGGTCCGGAAGGGGGAAATGGGCACAGGAGCCCCACTGGGCTAGTGGGGAGGGGTAGGCGGTGCTCCTAACCTTAACCCTAACCCTAACTTACTCCTGCATCCCACTCTTGGTCTTATCCTCATGGAAAGGCGCAGGCAACCTGCATCATGTGGGATGCAAGGAGCGGTTGGGTGAAGGCATTGCTTCATCCTGTGGACCAGACGGGCCACCCCAAAGATAATAATCGGGGAGCCCCCAAGAAGGACCCCAAGGCAGCAGCCCTCTCTGTCCCGTCGCTGGTTAGAATTCAGAGATACAGTAGATGTCCTTCTGAACACGGAAGCCCCGCTGGAGTCACCACCGAGCCTGCTTTTCTTAAGACGTCCACTTCCCATATCCCACTGGCTCTCCTTGCACAGGGAGACTGGGGTCAGAAGAACCAGGATGCTCCAATCTCATGGCTGCCTGCCGTGGAACGGGCTCATTGGCTGTCACTTCCGGAGTTTACGATATAAGTTCCACAAATTGGTTACTTGTCACGTTTATCAATCCTTTGTTAATCCTTGTTGGATCTGAAGCTTCTGGTTTTAGGCTTGGCGGCCCTTTTCAAAACGGCCAAGGGGAAAATCGGAACTGTTAGAATAAGGGACGTCTTATATTCCCCTAACATTATGCATTTTCTGCACCCTTTTGTCGATGGTGTAGGAGAAAAACAAACCTTCCAGTGGGAAGTATCATGTTTGCTGGAACAGTTGGGTGTTATGGAATCTGTGACCGAATTCCCAGCTGGGATAAGTGGCAGGTCACAAACCAGAAGACACAGAGCCTTTGCAATAGGTTTAATCGCACGCGCACACACACACAAAGTGAAACTATTTCCTAGTAGAGAGAGCAGAGAGATGAAGCCATGAGGGAACCTGAATGTCGGGCGCATGGATTCAAGATGGCGCCTGTGACGTAAAGGCTTGATCTTTGACCTGGCTTGTTTTCTGAAAGGGACGGGGCAGCTTCTGAGGTTGCATATCTTTTTTCCTGGGACCGCTGGGCTCCGAAGGAGCAAAATGGGGGAGGGGGGAGGGAGAGGGGGGTGCCTGATGGGCCGTGTCCTCTCCTCCCCCCTGTGCTTCCTCCCAGAGCAATCGCTTGGCCCGAGACAGCTCCCTTGACGAAAGCGAACTGGAGCAGCTCCGGAACATCTGCAACCGGGACCCTCTTTCTGAGATCACGGAGCAGGAGAAGGACTTCCTGTGGAGGCACCGGTAGGGTTGCCCAGGGGGCCCTTCCCCGGTCCGAAGAGGGCAGCGGGAGGTGAGCAGGCAGGACCCCTGGGGCCGCAAGCCGAGATGTGCAGGAGAGAATCGCGTTTCCCTTCTTCCTTCCAGGCATTATTGCGTCAACATCCCTGAGACCCTTCCCAAATTGCTGCTCTCGGTCAAGTGGAATTCGCGGGACGAAGTGGCCCAGGTGAGGGAACAGAAGAACACAAGAAGAGCCCTGCTGGATCAGGCCAAGAAGGGCCTGTGTAGTCCAGCTTCCTGTATCTCACAGTGGCCCCACCAGATGCGTCTGGGAGCGCATGAGACTAGATCTCTGTCTCCTGATACCACTCCCCCCTGCATCTGGCCCTTGAAGTACCCTGGTTTTAAGCCTGGAGATGACACACCTCCATCATGGTTTGTAACCTGGGATGGACTTCTCCTCCAGGAATCTGTCCAATCCCCTTTTGAAGGCTTCCAGGCCAGATGCCATCCCCACATCCTGTGGCAGCGAGACTAACAGCACAGTGACGAGGAGGAAAGGCCACCAGCAGCCAGTTTGTCAGAATCAGGGCCAGGCAAACTGGGTCTTTTTAGGTGCAGCTAGATGGCTGGCCGGCCGGCAGGCATGCCTCTCTGGGGCTCCCGGCTGGGTGCTTTCCCTCTGTGGCCGGAGTTTGTCTTCCTGGAAGACAAAGCAGGCTCCGTGGAGAAACCTGTCGGACCCCCCATCCCTGTGTCTATACAGCCAGGGATGGGGGCACCTTCCCCTGCCCCCGCTCCCCCCCATCCCGCTGCTGAGGTTTCCCACCGCCCCAGGGCCACCCCGTGCCTTCTCACTGCCCACCCACCTCCGTCCTCCCCCCACCCCACCCCGTGCAGATGTACTGCCTCCTCCGCGAGTGGCCGCTCATCAAGCCGGAGCTCTCCATGGAACTGCTGGACTGCAACTTCCCAGACCCCGTCGTGAGGGAGTTCGCCCTGAAGTGCCTCGTTAAGGGTCTCACGGATGACAAGCTCTCCCAGTACCTCATCCAGCTGGTGCAGGTATCCCTTCCGTGTGCGTGTGTGTGCGTGTGTGCGCGTGTGTGTGTGTGGCCTCACCGTGGCACGCTTGCCCGGGCGCAAGGTCTGGGGCGAGGCCTGCATGAGAGACAGGCTCAGGGCATCCTGAGGCCTTCGGTCGTGCCCTCGGACCACCTTTCATAAACTTGTTGGCTTGTTGGGAATCTAACCCTTCCCGGCTGCCTTCCTGATGGATGGAGGGCTCCATTGGAGGACAATTCAGCTGGGCTGAGCCTTAGGGAACAGCCTGTGGTACAAAAAACTTTTGATCTAGACCTCCTTCCCCTGATGCCTGGCTTGCCACTTCCTGGATGGAGCAAAGCAAAAAGCAAAGAGTGCTACATAGGTGCTGCCCCACCGGAATTCAAACACTCTCTGGGCAGTTTACAAGTAATTCTGGCAGGTTGCACATGGCTTCCACCCCTCATTACCACCACCCCCGCCCAGCAAGTGTGGGTACACTGATTTTAACAACCTCAGAAGGGTGAAAGGCTGAGTGAACCTTGACTCGGCTCCCTGGGATTAAATCCCTAGCTCATGGACAGAGTTTTGGCTACAGTGCTGCAGCTGGAGGCTGAATAATGCAGATTATACACCAAGTACAGTCTCTGGCTCTCTCGTGTGGCCACTTCTAGTACTTTCACTTTTAGAAATCTTCATTTCTACGGGTTTTTCTTTGAATATTCTTAATATTTGCAGACTTTGGATACGAGAATCCATGGCCCCTGATCCCACATGTACTTCACTTTAAGAAAGCATGGGCAGGGCTTGCCAAAATACGACCATATCTGGGCAGGGTGGAGGGGAAGAGGGGGGAAAAGAGAAGTTTCACAGAAAAGCAATCCATTGCAAGGAGCCAAGAGGGTAAATTCAGGGTGAATTCAGCGTTACAGACCTGCCTCATGAAGCTGTTAGGATGAGCAGCGAAATGTTTCTATCTCTCAAGAAAAAGAAGTCCAGTTGCCATGACTCCACTTCCAGATAAAAACCAGTGGTTCTCAACCGGTGGGTCCCCAGATGTTCCTGGACTGCAACTCCCAGAA
>JAHTLZ010003328.1:665888-676010 GCA_023846285.1 Phrynocephalus versicolor
TATTATTATTATTATTATTATTATTATTATTATTATTATTATTATTAATTAATTAATTAATTAATTAATTAATTAATTAACCACACAGCTATCTACGCTGGATTTTATATTACCAATCACTAGTCAAACGCTTCCCTCAGTGATGTTCACCCTGCACTGCAGTTTATGGGGGATCTGTGCAAACTCTGGTGTATTTCACCCTTGCCCCCTGCCCCCCACCCCCCCCTCACAGATCCTTGCTACAACCCCCCGGCCGGAGTGACCTTGCTGCCAGATGGGTGGCATAAAAATCAATCAATCAATCAATCAATCAATCAATCAATCAATCAATCAATCAATCAATCAAATAAATAAATAAATAAATCTGGGGTGCCATACACCCCCCCAAAGCACCAACCTGAACCCCTCTAATCCTACCTGTTGCTGCTCTGACCTCACTTCTGCAGGAGTTTGCTTGGATGGGATGGGTTGAAAGATTCCCAGCTCCTAAGTGAGAAGACCCTTGCCCCCTGTTCCCCCAAGCCCCCCCTCACAGGTCCTTGCTACAACCCCCAAATGAATGACACCCCCCCCACATACACACACACGCACCTTGGGGAAGGGGACCTCACCTTCTCGGCGTAGCTGATCTCTCCGACGCGAACGAGGACCAGGTGGCCCTTGGGGCTCACTCCGAGCTGCTTCAACGCCGCGAAATCCTCTTGCCGCCCATAGTTGGCGAAGACCAGGCCTCCCTGGGGAGGACCAGGGAGAGGAGACGGGAACAGGTGAGGCTCCGACAGGGACACGGAGCATTTCGGGAAAGGGGGGAAGCCACACACTGGTCTCCCCTTGGGGCTTTCCCTGGAGGACATTTCAAACTGCTCCGTTTCCCCAGGCCTTTGAAGCTGTGCAAACTCTGGTGCATTTAGCTTTTCCTCCCACTTTTCTACCAGTGGCATTTATTTTATTTTTAAAAAATGCTGGGTATTTTTAATGGGGCCTTATCCTAGAATCCTAGAATCCTAGAATAATGGAGTTGGAAGAGACCTCAAAGGCCATCTAGTCCAGCCCCCTGCCATGCAGGAACCCCCATCACAGTATCCCTGACAGATGGCCATCCAGCCTCTGCTTAAAAACCTCCAAAGAAGGGGACTCCACCACCCTCCTTTGGGGCAGCAGATTATTCCACTGCCGAAGAGCTCTAACTGTCATGAAGTTCTTCCTAATGTTCAAATGGAATCTCTTTTCCTGTAGTTTGAAACCTTTGCTCCATTCCTGAAGCCATGGAAAACAAACCTGTTCCCTCTTCAATGTGACATCCTTTCAAATATTTAAACATAGCTATCATAGTCCCTCTCAGCCTTCTTTTTGAAAGGCTTAACATTCCCAGTTCCCTAAGCCGTTCCTCGTAAGACATTTCTTCCAGACCTTCAACCATCCTGGTTGCCCTCTGCTGATCCTAGTCCAATGTTGGTGAACCTATGGCATGGGTGCCAAAGGTGGCACTCGAAGGAGTCCTTTCTGTGGGTACCCGACATCGCCCCTTCACAGTCACCTGTATTCAGGTTAAATTGCCATATTGGCACTTTGCGAAAAATCAGTGGGTTTTATATTGCAGTTTGGGCACTCGGTCTCTAAAAGGTTTGCCATCACTGTCTCAAGTGGTCTTCTAGAGATGCTTGGAAGTACCTTAATCATGTCCTGTCTTAAGGGGACCCTTTCCCAGCTTTTCCAGGGAGAGAGGACTCAGGCAGTGGTTCCCCCTTCCCTTCTTCTGGTGTGTGTGTGTGTGTGTGTGTGTTCCCTGGGACTATGCTGCTTGCCCAGGGCCACCCTGGTTGACTGTTCTCCCTGGAGGCCCAGTGAGGGGACCCATCTCCCAAACTCTAGCCCCACAGCCAGAGAGATCTTAGCCATGGAGCGCTCCATCTAAATGCTGCCCATCCCACAAGCTTTCTTCTAAAAAAGTGCTGGTCGGTGGTCCAGAATATGGCCAGGGCTGGGTCCCCATCTAGTGGCCAGAGGCAGAATTAACGCCCTCCTCCCCAGGTGCCTTTATAGCTAAGGTCCCCGAGGCTTTGCCCCACGGATGGAGAGGCAGAGAACAGAGAGAGTCACCCTGACGGTGCTGGAGGCGCTGTACGGACAGTAGACGTCTGGGTCGCCCAAGGGGAGCTTCTCTAGCACGGCTCCGCTCAGATCCACGCGGTGCAGGAAGTTGGGTTGACGCCTGAAGGAGGGGAAAAGGCCGTGTCCAAAGGCACGCCCAAACGCCAGCTCCCTCCCCAGCCCCAAAACAATGCCAGGCCCTTCCTAAAGCTGCTCCCCCCCTCTCCTCTGGGGCCATCCTCCACTGACCAGTCCGGACGCTGCAGGCCCACATAGTGGCTGTCCGTCCAGCTGTGGTCCAGGTCGTAGGACTTGAAGGCGTCGAGGACGTGGCGGGAGAGAGCGTCCAGGCGGGGCGATCCAGGCGGGTGGGGGGCCTCGCTCATTTTCCTGGGTGGGGGGAGGAAAGATGAGAGTTCCCTGGCATGAGCCCAGAATCCACACCAGGTGGTGGGAGGGACAGGGGGAGAATCCAGCAGTTGCAACCCATTCCTGTTTTGGGGGATTACAACAACCCAAGCGGCTGGGTGATGGGTGGCAGAGTCAACCTGGTACCTGAAGCTCCGGCTTCCCTATCCTCCACTCCTCCCCCCCCCCCGGCCCAGCAAGCACCTGTGCGACTTTCAGGGGGAGGGGGGCTCTGGAGGCAGGCCTCCCTGTACCCCCACTGCCACCACATCTTTTGGTTGCAGTTCCCAACTACAAATATTGATTACTGTAATGCACTTTACACGGGGCAGTAATCAATACGGTATTGATTTCCGTATTGATTACTGCAGTGTGCATTATGTGGGGCAGCCTTTGAAGACAGTCCGGCAATTGCAACCGGTTCAGAATCATGTGGCATTGCTGATGAGTGGAGGGGCTGCCAGGGACTACATCATCACGCTGATTCCTCATAACGTGCATTCGTTTCCAGTTATTGCCCGAGCCCAATTCAAAAGTGCTCATGTTGACATATAAAGCCTTAATGGCTTAGGCCCTAGATACCCGAAGGACTGCCTCCTTCCATATGAACGTACCTAGCAATTAAGATCTAGCCAGGGAGCCCTCCTGTAAGAGCCAACCCTCAAGGAGGTGAGAGGCATGGCTTGTAGGTACAGGGCCTTTTCGGCAGCTGCCCCCAGGCTATGGAATGCCCTCCCAAGGGAGACCCGCCTGGTGCCGACGTAGATGACGTTTCGGTGCCTGGCAAAAACCCTCCTTTTCCAGAAGTTTTTTAACTGATATAACATAGATGGTGGGTCCTGATGGCAATTTTTAGTATATTGTATTTGTGTTTACATTTTTTGTCATTTTAAATTGTTTATTGGTATTTTAACGTTTTAATTGTTTTAATTGCTTCTTGACTTGTGAGCTGCCCAGAGACCTTTGGGTAGTGGGCAGTATATAAGTTGAATGAGTGAATGAATGAATGAATGAATGAATGAATGAATGAATGAATGAATGAATGAATGAATGAATGAAACTTGCTCTTCCGGGAGGTGTTTGGTGACTCTTAATTTAATTTATTATTATTTTTCTTTCCCCTTTTGGGTCCATCATCTGTCTCCATGCCTTTTCTACTTTGCGTTTTAAATTGATTTTATTATCTGTCCTCATATTGTATTTAATTGTTTGTGGTTTTGTTTTGTTGTGAACCGCCCGGAGTTCCTTCGGGAAGACGGGCGGTATATCAGCTTTAAAATAAATAAATAAATAAATAAATAAATAAATAAATAAATAAATAAATAAACAAACAAACTCACCGGATGGTCCCCTCGATCGTCTCCTCGTTGAGGTACTTCTGAAACATATCCCGCAGTTCGGCCCAGTACAGGAGGGCCCCGTTGTGCTCTTTCTCGGCCTCGTACGTCCTGTCGTCATTCACCATCGCCATGAAGTCTCCGCAACCTGAGCAGGGGGAGCTGCGCGGCGTCAGGTAGCCCAGGAGGAAGCCTGGAACGAGCAAAGGACCAGGGGACAGGTGACCTGGTTTCTGAGCAGGGGGAACGGGGTGTCCGGGAGGGCCGTAACAGATCACAGGAAAAAACAGAAGCTCTTCTGCAGGGTCTAAACCCGCAGAATCGTGGATTCTGCATGTTTATCGTGGTTATAACCCACCCACCCTGCCCTAGCAGTTCTAAAATGGCTCCCGATCCCTTTATGGGCACAATTCAAGGTGTTGGCTCCAACCTATAAAGCCCTAAACAGCTTGGATTCAAGCTCTCTCAAGCGTCTCCTCCTAGGAGTCTCCTTGAGTGTAAATATCATCAGGGGAGGCCTTTCTCACAGTCCCACCACCACCCTCACAGGTGCACTTGGTGGGGGCCACGGAAGAGGGCCTTCTCTGTGGTGGCTCCCAGACTCTGGAACTCCCTCCCACTGGAAACCAACCTGGCCCCATCTCTGCTCTCCTTCCACAAGCAGGCCAAGGCCTTTCTCTTCAGGCAGGCTTTCCCTCAGCTCCCTGAATGGAGTTCTTAAATATATTCTTCTGCTTTCCTGGTTTTACAAGCTTCCCCTGAGTTGCCGGCCGCTTGAGTGGCATTTTTGAATGGATGGTTGTGCCTTTTTGCTTTGAACCCATTTTTGGTATTGCTTTTGTTTAGGGACTTTTAGAGTGATATTTGTTCAATCCTTATCAGTATTCATATGCATTTACTGTTCTTTAGCATTAAATATTGTTGTTTAATGACGTCAGCCACCTTGTTTCCTTTGTAAGGAGAAAAGCAGGATACATATATTTTAAATAAAATAAATAAATAACAGCTCCCAGAAGCCCCGAGTCACAGTATGGTTAGGGAATTCCTAGATAATTCCAGACTAAAACAAGCATCCGTTCTCCTGGTCCGCGAAGTTAGCAATTTCTGTCCATTTGCTTCCGACGCATTGATGGTGACCCTAGGGGTCGGTGGCCCCCATAAGGGCCTGTCCTCAACTGTCCTGCTCAGGCCTTGCAAACCCGAAGCCTGTGGCTTCTTTGAGGGAGTCGTCCATCTCGTATTGGGTCTCCCTCGTTCCCTGCTGACTTTTACCGGTCCCCTGCATGAACTTCCTTCACCAGCGAATCTGCCCTTCCTCCTGGTGAGCCCAAAACACACCCACCTTAGTTTAACCCTGTGCACTTTGGGACCCTATGAAAGGGATTGGCTCTGCGGAAGGGTGGGGTTAAAATATTTAAAATAAGTAAATGAATAAATAAACCAAGAAAAGGGCCCGAAGGTGGGAAGTGCAAGGTCCCCTTGGTCTGTTCCTCGTTCTTTTGCTGCAGCCTCCCTTCCCTCCTCCCTTCCCTCGTTTCCTTCTGGTCTGAGAGCTTTCTGAAGCAAAGACGTGACTTCCGGCAGCCTGGAAACCACAGATGAATTGGGTGAAGCAAATCACACACAATTACATAGGTTACAAACCATGATGGAGAAACCAGGGTCCTTCAAGGGCCAGATGCAGGGGAGTGGGATCAGGAGACAGAGATCTAGTCTCCTGCTCTCCCAAATGCATCTGGTGGAGCCACTGTGAGATCCAGGAAGCTGGACTAGATGGGCCTTTCTTGGCCTGATCCAGCAGGGCTCTTCTTAGGTTCTTATGTTCTTATGTTCTTAATCCTAACAGCAACCACACAGAGGAGGCTGGGTGTGTGTGTGAAGGAGCCCTGCTGCTTGTGGCTCGTTCCAGGGCTGAGGTTGGGTTAGGGTTAGGGTTAGGGTTAGGGTTAGGGTTAGGGTTAGGGTTAGGGTTAGGGTTAGGGTTAGGGTTAGGGTTAGGGTTAGGGTTAGGGTTAGGGTTAGGGTTAGGGTTAGGGTTAGGGTTTAGGGTTTGGGTTTGGGGTTAGGGTTAGAGTTAGGGTTAGGGTTTAGGGTTTAGGGTTTAGGCCAGGGTTTGGGGTTAGGGTTAGGGTTAGGGTTAGAGTTAGGGTTAGGGTTAGAGTTAGAGTTAGGGTTAGGGTTTAGGGTTTAGGGTTTGGGTTTGGGGTTAGGGTTAGAGTTAGGGTTAGGGTTAGGGTTAGGGTTTAGGCCAGGGTTTGGGGTTAGGGTTAGGGTTAGGGTTAGAGTTAGGGTTAGGGTTTAAGGTTTGGGTTTGGGGTTAGGGTTAGAGTTAGGGTTAGGGTTTAGGGTTTAGGGTTTAGGCCAGGGTTTGGGGTTAGGGTTAGGGTTAGGCACTGGACGCAGAGGGCTTGCAGGGACCCCTCTCCCTTCTGTGGCCCACAGCGCCAAGTGGGGCTGCCTGGAGGCCCGTGAGATGCTGCGTGTCTTACCAACAACAAAGACCAGGATGCCCACCAGCACGACATAGACCATCGTCCTCCACCACCTCTGCCACAGGCACCGACCCTCTTCCCGCGCCTTCTGGCCACCGTCGCCCGCCGAGACCCCTGCCGGGGTGGCCTCCGTCTCCACCACCTTCATCTGCAGCCCGTCGGGGTCCCCCTCGCTTTCCGCCATGTTGCGGTAGATGCTGTAGGACCGGCGAGCTGGTTTCTTGTGGTTCTGTGGGGCCCCGAAAAAGCCAGGAGGAACGTGAATCCGGAAAAGCGGTTCAGCCAGCCTTGCCAAAGACTAGGGGTGGTGGGGGTGGGGGTGGTCCTTTCCCCCCTTGCACCCTCCTCGCCCATGGATTGCAGGAATTATTGCCCCCTCGCCTTACCCCGTGGCGGGACCGGAACCTCCAGAGGTCCATGGTGGTGCCACCCACGCCACACCCTGCGGAGAAAATCAGACGGAACAGGCTTGGGGGAGGGCCAGCCCCCAACCCAACGCTCCAAAGCCCCAGAAGCGCCCCTGCTTATCATGGGACTTGCCATACGTGACAGCGGCCATGGCTATTGTACCCGAGGGCGGGGGGGTCCAGCTTGGGGGCTCTTATCGTGGACAGCAGGCAGCTGAACCGAGTCATCCCCCCCCCCGCCTTGATAAAAGCCATGCCTGCCTGTACGGAGGGAGGGAGGGGTGATGCCTAACTTTCCTATCAGTTTTTTTTTCTACCCAGAGGTTCAGCAGCCCATTTGCCCAAAGGACACACACACACACACACACACACACACACATACTGCAATCTGCTCAAAAATGCCCCAGGTTTCCTTTTCGTGTCTCTCCACCTGAGAGGTGATGGCAGGTCCCCAGGTGCCATCGATCTGAATCCAAGGCTCTCGCCGGTGCCTCACTCCGGGAAGAAGCTCTGTCTTTGCCCCCTGCCTATCTTTGGATGCTCCCTCTGATATCCGGCCCAAGGAAGGCGAGGCGTGGGCCAGCCAGAGGACTCGCGGTACTGCTTCCATCACCCCCAGCCTGACAGAAAACATTTTTTCACCCAGCGCATTGTTAGTCTGTGGAACTCCCTGCCACAGGAGGTGGTGATGGCATCTGATTCATGGAGGAAAAGTCCATCCCAGGTTACAAGCCAGGACAGAGATGTGTCATCTCCAGGCTTAAAACTTGGGCACTTCAAGGGCCAGATGCAGGAGGGAGTGGTATCCTCAGGAGACAGATGTCTAGTCTCCTGCGCTCCCAGACGCATTTGGTGGGGCCACAGGGAGATCCAGGAAGCTGGACTAGATGGGCCTTTCTTGGCCTGATCCAGCGTGGTTCTTCTTATGCTCTTATGTTCTTATGATCATGGCACCTGTCGTCCAACCGCCCAGGGGGGAGTCCTAGCTGCAGGCCCCTCCCCTTCCTGGCCCGGAGAGCTGTCCAGGAACGGCCTTTGGCCACGGCTGGCAACTCACCGTTCTGGATCTGTTCCCCACCACCACCGGTTTAACCCGCGAAATACTAAAAAGACCTTTTCCCCTCTTAAAGCATGGTGACGGCGGTGGCGGTGTTAGGAGAACAGGTGTTGTCCTGATTCCCAGAAGCAAATTTTTTTAGGGGGGGGGACCCTTGGAAGGTGGGTGGGTGGAGAGGGTCTCCCGAGGCTGCCAGCCTCTGAATCTCCCCCTTTGGTCCTTACTCAGGGGGGCATATGCCCTCTTGTGGGTTCTCTGCCACTTCCGCTCCCCCATAACCTATGTCTCTTTCAGGGACCCAAGAACTGGGGGTAGAAATGATCTTATGAATAAATAGCCCATAGATTTGGCAGAGTGGGGGGTTGTATCTGCCCACCCCACTCTGCTTTGGGCTGTCCCCATTTGTCAATGATGGACCCCATGCTTGGAAAAATGCCAGTTCCCAGAATTACGGTTCCCAGAATCCCCACGCTCGTTTTCATTCCCAAATTCCATGGGGGGGGGCCTGCACCCACCCACCCACCCACCCACCCAAGGCGCGCTTAGGCTCATCCCTTCTTATGACACCCCCCCCCAAATCCTTGGCTGGTTGCCCCCCCCAAACCCCAATGTTGATCCTTACTGACCACCAGCCCCCCCCTCCGAGTGTTCATTCCAGTCTTCCAATTTTCCCTGCCATTATCCCCCCCCAACACACACACACACACCACCCCATGCAAAAGACTCACTGACTCTCGAGGAGACCCAGCTCTGTGGGGAAGTGTTCCTGCTGTGTTTTCTTGCAGCCTCAGCCTCGATCTCTCTGTCCCTCCCTCCTCCCCACCCTGGCTGCCCGGCTCCTCCTTTGTGGGTCACTGACCCTTCTCGGCAGGCCACTGCTGAGCTCCAAGGGGGGGGTAGATTGCCCTGGGGAGGGTGGTAAATGGGGCTTCTGCAACAGCCTCAGCAGCACTGGACCGGTTTAGATTTAATTTAATTTAATTCCAACCTCCCCTGGAGCCTTAGACCATTGTGGGTCCTCAGCTATGGATCTTGTGCATCCGCACCAAGGGGAGGGACTAGAGGGCCCCTGGGTGCCCCTTCCACCACACTTTGGCTCTGCTCAAACACTAGAAGGGGGAAAGAAGAGCTGCATGTGTGCCACTGAGCAGTGCCACCTCAACTGGCCTGCTCTCCAGATCCCTGGGTGGGTAATCCCCCCCCAAGTGGAGGATAATATTCCGACCCGGTTCTTCCCAAATGTTTGGCCAAATGTGGCTACCTGGGCTTGGGATGCTGGAGTCACACAAGCCAACACATCAGGAGGTGGAGTGGGGCTTTTGCAGGGGAAGATTGGGGGTGGCGGGGGGGGGCTGTGCTATCTTCGGCATAAAAGGGCGCCAGCCGTCCCACCAGTGAACGAGTGGGTGGCCCCCGCCGGCACTGTCCAAAGCTCCCTTGCTCAGCCAGCAGCTGGGAGAACGCAGGGAACCGGAAAAGGAGAGAGAGCTAGCATATTATTAACCAGGAGAACAAACACCATCATCCTGGTATGTTACCTGCCATTGGGCAGAGGAATGCGGTGTAGGAATAAGGAAGATGGGGGGGGGGAAGTCTGAAAGAAGGAAAGAAGGAAAGGGGGAAGAGAAGGAGGGATCCCCGTGTGCCTAGGGCAGGGAAGGGGGAGGTACATTTCCAGGCACAGGTGCTCATTGTGGCAGCCCCCCTACTGCACCCCCCCCACACACACATGCCCAAGGAAAGTGCTTTTCTAATGCAAGCAGCTACGCTGATGTGTCTGCCTGCCTGTCTCTCTGTCAACTGCCCAATTTACAACTCAGTAATTCTGCAAAGGGCCTTAGGGCAGTGAAGTGGTTTCCATGTCAGATTTTAGCTGGAAAGGTCTGGAACAGTGTTATTTTTTACATTTGTAACATTTACAAGTAATTTCCAATGTTTAGTTCAAAAATGTTTATTTTTCAATATTATTTTTATTTGGTTTGTTGGTATCGACCATTTAATTTTCTGTTGTGAGATGGATGGACAGACCGACAGACCGACTGACAGACCAACAGACAGACAGACAGATAGATAGATAGATAGATAGATAGATAGGCAGATAGCTTTGCTTCAAGAAGAAAGAAGCCAGAACACCAGCCTGAAGATGACGAGTGAGACCTCGTCGAAACGTCGCCAAAACAACCAGATTTCTACACGGGAAGAAACCCGAATCCACCCTAACATGCATAGATAGATAGATAGATAGATAGATAGATAGATAGGCTGATTGATTAGGAAGGAAGAGATAGATAGATAGATAGATAGATAGATAGATAGATAGATAGATAGAT
>JAHTLZ010003328.1:681405-704178 GCA_023846285.1 Phrynocephalus versicolor
ATCATCAGTTCTTTCCTTCCTTCCTTCCTTCCTTCCTTCCTTCCTTCTAGAATTCATAACATTTACTCATGAACCTGCTGGCCAGGGAATTCCTGGGGCTGTTGCTTGAAAAAGCAATTTTTTAAAAGGTGTGCTCCCCCTGGCAAGGCCCTGTCTGTTCGACTCCCAAGTCAATGCACAGATCTTTATTCTTCTTCTGTACACCTTCCCTGCAAAGCCTTTTCATCTTCCTCCCTGCCTCCCTGCCCTCTCGCCAGCACCTCTAAGCAGACCCCCTGCGCAGGACCAGCCTGACCAGAGCTTAGAAAAATGACCTTGCAGACTACAACCCCCAGAATCCTCTAATCAACAGAGGGGATCCTGGCCGCTCTGACCATAGAAAACAACGAGAAAGAAAAGACCAAGCTTTGGGGCTAAGTGGGATCGGCTGCTTAGAGGCGAACTCTCTCTCTCTCTCTCTCTCTCTCTCTCTCTCTCTGTGTGTGTGTGTGTGTGTGTGTGTGTGTGTGATGCCCTCAAAGTGCCCCAGCAAGGTTTGAGCCAAGCCTGTTGCCAGACCGGATGAGAACCGTGACCAGCACCGTTCGGTGCAAAGGTTTGGGGAAACTCAGGGTCAGAAGGTTCTCGTCTCTTCCACTTCCTGACGGCCTCTTTCCTGCTCACGTACCATGAATCCTGTCCTGAGTGCCGTGGCGGAAGACATCTGATTCTCCGCCACGGGACACCTCACGGGTCTGCCTTCCCCAAGAAGCAGCATATTCCAAAATCCCAAAGGCACTTTTGGCTTTCACAGCCTTCCTCCTTCCCTGCTGGAAAACCTACAGCCAGCCAGGGTGGGGTGGAGTCAACAAAACAAACCCTTCTTGCTCGCTCTCTACCTGGCGAAGGCCTCCTTCCCTGCAGGCTCCCTTGTAGGACCTCAGAGAGAGAAGGTGGGACGTGACCAAAGGGCATCTCTTCCTCTGCAGGCCAACCTCAGCCAGGAACCACCGGCAGTGGCTCTGTGGGCACCACAAAAGCCACTGAGACAACCTCTTTCATCAGGCAGGAAAGCGGGGGCCAGGTGTGTGAGGATGTGCACACGTACACAGGTGCGTGATTTCATCCTGCCGGCCACTCGCTCCATCGGAAACGTCTCCCCTTCACACGGCGGGGTCGGGTCCCGGAGAGCAGAGTGGGTCGTGCCGCCATCCCGCTGTCACCTGCTGTCGCTCTGGCAGGCCCCCGAAACGAAAAGGTTGACTTTGCCACGCAGGAAACTTGAGAAAATGTTCACTAGCTTTTCCACAGTCCACACACGCAACGTGGGGCCCAGGAGCTCATCTTCAGCTGCCGCCTGGAAGAGAAGGCGCAGAGCAGGTTAAAAACACAACTGCCAAAGATGGTTACTTTGCACTGGACCCCCTTGAGGGAGGGGCAATGTGCAAGGCTTCAGGCTTCACAGAGCCCTTCCTTGCCTCTCTTTGGACACTGAACAAACTTCCCAAAGAGGAGGCGACGTGCGTCTGGAGCAGCTGCATCTAAAAAGACTCATGGGTTGTATGTGGCCAAACGTTTGTGGACGGTAAATGTAGGCCAAGGAAAGCTTGTAAGTCATTGAGGGGCCACAAGACTCCGCCATATTGTTCCGTCACATGTCCCCTCCTCTGCTTCTTCTCTCCCCTTTCCCAACAGAGAAGTTTTGAGATCTTCAGAGCCACGGAGACCCTGCCCCCAATTTCTCTGCTCAAGACTAAAACTTCTCTTCTGGAGACTAAAAACACCCAACAATCTTGGCCATTCCTCGCAGGGCTTGGCTCCCAGACTCTTAAACCCTCTTGGTCTCCCTCGGCTGGATCCGATCCCGCTCAAAAGTGGCCGTGGCGTTAACAAAGGCAGGGCTCCAACCCAAGGGTGCATTGTGGCTGTTTCTTCCATTGACCCGGATGCCATCACCCTGTCACTGTGTCCAAGAACAGCATGTGCTCCCAGAGAAAACCATAGTCATTCCAAGCACGGTCACCTGTTTGACCCACTCTTCCCCCCGCAGGATGGTCTCCTGTTCAGTATCCACGCACACCTGGAGCCGCTCCTGCTCAAGGTGCCACCGCCACCAAGCACAGCGCCGGTTGCGCGAAGAGGCGCACGGCCAGCACCAGCGGCTCTTTCCACAGTTGGGGCTCTCTGCCCAGGTAAATATTGATACCAATGAGGATACCAACGGGGGGGGGGTTCAACATTAGGTCGCCTTTTGTAAAGACCAGCTCCGGATGAGAAATTTCCTTTCTCACTCCCATGCCTCCCCCCGCAAATAATTTCCCTGCGCATGCAAACCTGTGGCCTCCATGTTGTGCTCCATGCGTCCGAGGAAGTGAGTGTGCAAAACCAGACAACAAGGGCGTTTATACACGACTCCTAAGCTCCGCTGCAAATGGCTCCCAGCTCCGGAGCTTAAAAATGTTTCCCCACCAGCTCCGGAGCTAACAGAAAATTAAGTGCGACCCCGCCCACCTAAGCGCATCCCAGCGCACCTTTCAAGTACCTGCTCTGGGAGAGTGAAAAATTTTGATGTGGAGAGTGCTGGGCTCTCCTCACTTCTTCTTCTTCTTCTTCTTCTTTTTTTGCCTCCCGCCCCTTTAAGAGGAACCAGGAAGTTTACGGGGTCGGAGCAACTTCCACTGGCACTCCGGAGGTAAGAGTGTATTCTTTTCTCCCCTTTTTTCTCCCTCCCCTCACGCAGACAGAACAAGGAAGTGCGGAGGGGGTGGGAACGCAGGGAGAGCGACAAACCCCCCAAGATCTCTGGTCCGAATTTAAGGGACCAGCGGATCTTAGGGGTCGTGTAAAAAGGCCCAAAATAAAGTCTTAATGAAAGACCCTTCTGCTTTGATTTGCTTTCATCACACTCTTTCGACACGGTGCCTCTGAGCACGTGTAAAGTGCGCGTATCTCGTCCAAGAGCTAGGGGGTCAGCAAGCAGAGCTTCTGAGGCCCGGCAGGGAAGCATACTTCTCTCCCCCCCCCCCCGCTTCCCTCTCCTTGGGATTGGATTCTCAGGAAACCCCCTCAGCCAGCACTGCCTGCACCTGCATTGCTGCCCTACCGCGGTGGCAACTTAAGCCCCACCTTTCCAAACGGCCAGGTTCTCCTGGCAAAGCAAGCAACCCTTCTGATCCTCAATGCCGCCAGAACAACTCCAGCCCGGCCTCACCTGAACATGGTGGCGCCGAAGGATCTCTCGAAGGCTCCGCAGGTAACTCTCGATCACCTCCAGGTGTTGGAGGAACGCTGGCTGTTGCCTTTTGACTTGGCTGAGGGCCCTGGTGAGGAGAGCCTGACCTCGCCAGACCTCTGACCCCTGCCTCGACCTCTGAGAGGAGGAAGGAGACAGTCAATGGATGGATCTGGACCCATCGAGGCTTCCCCCCCCACCTCCCCTTCCTCTTTACCCCAGGGCAAACTTACATCCATGGCTTTCCATGCCGGGAAATTCACCTTGGTGTCCAGCACCGTGACGGGTTCCGGGAAGTTACAAGAAGTCCTACAAAGCCGTTCCTGTAAAGAGAGCAGTGTTTCCTTCACATCAAGCTCAGGATGGCTTGGTTGCAAAGGGTTTCCTCAAGGATCCTGGGGAACTGTGCGGTGCAGAGATGATCGACTGGACCAGACTGCCCCACCCCCCGGCACCTCATTTGGATCCCACACTAGCCACAAGAGGCCTCGAGGAAGCCCAAAGCCGATCACGTGCCCCTTCCATTGCTTTTCTCAGCTATTCCAGAGTTACAGGTAGGTGGTCTTGACAGTGGAAACTTGACACACCCATCAAGGCTAATGGCCATCTGTTGGCCTGTTCAGTGACCCTTTTTGGCCACAGTCTTTTGCTAGCAAGCCCTGTGTCCCCATGCCTTAGGGCTATGATGAGAGCTCAGCATCCCCCCCGCTCCTCGCTTTGGAACTACATATTCCAGAACCTGGCTAGGGGTCTCTGGGAGCTGTGGTCCAGCAAGGAGTCTTTTTTCAAGCTCTGGACAGAGTTCACGGCTGTTAATGATTTGAACCCAGAGGGTTGAGGCACCTTAAGAATGCCAAGAATGCTTAGGTGCTGTTTATTTTTTTTTTTTTAAAGCAGGGGTCCTCAAAGTTTTCAAACAGTGGGCCGGTCCACCACGACCCAGACATCACTGGGGGCCGGACCACAATCCCCCTCCAAAAAAGTGGGGGACCTTGTCATAGCCCTCTCCCTTTGAATGCCCCACTAGCTAGCATGCTGATCATCTGGGCGGTAGTTGGGGGGAGTGGGAGAAGCGACATAGCCCACTGCTTTGAACTGCCTCAGAAACAGAAGCAGCTGTGGAGGCTGGCTTGCTCGCAAAGCTGGGGGGTAGGTGGGGGGGTTGCAATTGGTCCCGGGGGGCGGATTCAGGACCTTGGGGGCCGCATCCGGCCCCGGGGCCTTAGGTTGAGGACCCCTGTTTTAAAGCATGTGTTAGAGGACAGACAGCAGGACATGAGCCGCAAGGGGAGAACACCATTCCTGACTTACAATTTCACTTTCAATGGCGCTGGCATCTCGGATGTACTTGTCCATGACGCTTTGGTCACACACGGGTCGGAGGGGGACGAAGGAAGCCGGGCGCAGAATTCCGAGTGTCAACAGGAGAAACGTCAGCCCTGGTAAGAGACGAGCAAAAGGCGACCAGGTCAGCCTAAAACCAAGGGGCTCTTGTGGAAACTGTGAGGCAGGGGGAGGGGGATGTCACCTCAGTGATGCCGGGTGGTGACACAGACTGGAAGGTGGCCCATCCGCCCTCCATGGAGACATTTAAGCAGAAGCTGAACTGGCCCGTAGGGACGGATCCCCAGGGACTGGACAAACCATCCAGACATCCCCAGTGGTTCCCAGCGACAGCTCCACTGGGGTCACACTGTGACAAAGCAAGAAAGCAAAAAGCCGATTTCCCCCGAGAAGAACGCGGAGAGGTTTGTAGCTGGCCTTCTGCTCACACAGTGGCAAGAGGCAGAGAGGCAGAACCCCAACTGGTGCTGGTGGCATGCCTGGCTGGGTGCAGCTGCCACCCTCTCCGATCCCTGCAGCGGCTTCCGAGGACAGGTAGAGTGCCAGAGACCTACGCAAATACCAAACTGACTACTGGCCATTTGCGTTGATCATTTCTACTGAGTTTTAAGAGCCCCCAAATCAAAGCCACGTGATTGGGAGCAAGGAAACACAAACAGAAATAAGACACATATAGAATTCAGGACCGTTAGAATGGGCCTCAGGAATGCGGGCATGTCAACTGGGTCCAGAGGTTTTAATTGCTGGTCCAAATTCCCTTTTGCTGCACCGTGGTAACATGGAGACCCACAGAGAAGAAGGGCCACCAGTTCCCCAGATCATCCACCCAGGTGGCGGAGGATGATGACCTGAAACTGTCTCTGATGGAGACAGCTGCTAAGGTCAGTTTCTGCTCCCTGGCTCTGGGTGCAGGGCTCAGAATGGGGAGTCCTTAGACCAGTGGTGGCGAACCTTTGGCACTCCAGATGTTTTGGACCACAACTCCCACAGTCCTTTGTCCTTGGCAGTGTAGGCTTGGAATTCTGGGCATTGTGGTCCAAAACATCTGGAGTGCTGAAGGTTCACCACCACTGCCTTAGACCCTTCTTCCTCCAGCTCTGCCCTCCTCCTCCAGACTGCAGGCCCCTTGTGTGGCTCGCCAGCACCCATGCGGGCTGTCCACCTATCCACCCTGCCTTCTCTTTGCACGCCCCCATCTCCATCTCTCCTGTCTCCAAATCCTCACATACAAAACTTGGAAGAAGCACCAGATCTCCAAGAGAGAGGGCGGGGGGGGGGGTCATTTGGAGGTTTGAATTCTGAACCCAGTTCTAGATTTTGGAAAGGCATTGTTCTGGTTCCCTCGCTTTTTGTGTGCTTTTAATATTTGCCGGTCGGAAAGAGGCAGGCTGCCAGCCCTCCAGCCCCTGCCTTGTCCTTTTTGCCCAGGGTGCTTTCCGAGGCTCCAGATGAAACCTGGGCCTTTGGTGCTGGAGCCTTCTTCCTGATTTCCCTTTCAGCCCGTTAGGTCTGTTATTCTGGTTTGTTTTTGTTCTCAGGGTGTCCTGCCAGATTCTTCTCCTGGTTTCACATTTGGCATAACACGCGCTACTTCAGCGGCCCTTTAGAAGCCGAACAGCGCTGACAGCCTGCTTATCGGCACCTTTGCTCCGCTCTGACTGGCACGGCCAACACAGTGGCTCTGAAGGGCACCAGCGGGCAGCCCAGCCCAGGGGCATGTGTGGAACTTCCAATCAGTCCGGATCATCTCCCAGTTTGGTGGGGGTTGAGCCCAAGCAAGTGGCTTTCCTAAGGTCTGATCCAGGAAAGTGTGGGCGCACAAGCCGTGACTTCTTCTACAAGAGCCACTCCGGATGCACCTCTCCAGAGGGACCTTCCTTTCCACCTGGCGTACCTGAGCTGTGTGCCCACCATTCTGACATTCACACACACACATCCCTGCAAGACGATCTATTGGCCTTTGAGGGCCCACCCCCCCAGCCCGCTTTCCAACATGGAGGTGGCCTCCAGCTTCCACCCACGTCCCTCTTCAGCCTGATTCCCTCTCCCACTGGACCCCCGGCATCTATCTCTGTGTTTACATCCTTCCCCCCTCTCCCAGTCCTGTTTCCTCTTGTGTTGCGCCTTCCAGCACAAGCTTGCCAATGGGGATTTAAATGTTTGCTTACATTTGTCAGCACCCTTTTGGGTAGAAGTATAAGCCGCCTAAATGACACCAGCAGGGAATACAACCTAGCTGGACCCTAGCAGTAACCACTAGCCCTCTTTGCTGAGGGCTACTTGCCGCCCACCGCCCCAAGTCACTTGGTTGGCCCCTTGAATGTCCAGCAGAGCCAGGCTGGTCAAACTGGAATGGCCGTGCCTCTTCCCCCAAAACGCAAGGGTGACCCAGAGAGGCGGCCAAGAAGAGAGCTCCCTCCGGGCCGCCGTTGGAGGGCAGAACATCCTATTTGCCTCAAAGCCTCCCGAGGGGGCTTGGCCAGCATCTCCAACGGGAAGGACCCAGGAGCAAGTGCTGGTGGTGGGAGCTGCCCTGCCCTGCCCCCGGGCCCAAGGCGAGCCGATGGCAGCCAGGCGGCCCCCGAGCCCAGATGCACCAGCTCCGCGGGTGGTGCTTTTTGCCACCCACCTGTCCCTTTTGGCTGGAGCCCAACTCCATCGATCGCCTCCCCGGGACAGCTGCCTGGGGACCGCCCTCCCCCTGCTGAGCAGGCAGGCTACTCACCAGATATCCCCATAGCCAAAACTTCATGGTCTTAGGAGCTAGCGCACGCCTCCTGTGCCATGGCGAGCCATGGGCAGCTCCTGCGGGGCGAGTGGCCCAGCTGATGTCCAGGGGCAGCGAGAGGAAGCCAATGGTTCTGTCCTCCTCTCTCTCTCTCCCTCTCTCTCTTTTTCACTCCAAGGTTCTCAAAGTCCAACCGGTTGGCCCTGCGGAGAGCAGCCGCAGGCGGTCCGCAGTAATCCAGGGAGCCAGGTAAGCTTGCAGAGGGCTGGCCTTCCGAATGAAGACCCAACTTCTCCAGCACTTCCTTGCTGTCCGTTCGGAGGTTGCTCAGCCTCCTTGGAAGCCGGGCGGCCTTCCTTTGGAGAGAGAGGGTCTCGGTGGCAGGAACCGGGCGAGGGGTCGTTGGTCTCTCCCAAAAGGGCTGGACTGGAGATGTGATCTCCCTCGGGCAGTCGCAGTGGGCCCCGACCTGCACTTTGCAGATTCTCCCACCAGTGTTTGCTCAGGTGGGGGGGGGGAAGGAGAGGAGACACCCCCTTCCTCCTTTGCCTTTGCAGCCCCCAGTGCAAAGCTGTGACACCCGGCGCAGTTAATGTTTCATCGGCCTGTGGGAAACCTGCTCCTTCCTCTGTGTCCCACCGAAGTGGCCGGCTTCTCTCTTTCTCTCTCTCTCTCCTTCCACTTCGGGGAAAGTCACTCTTACGGCTGTGGGTCCGAGAATGTCACTGGAGGAGACCCGGGCGAGAGGGCCAATTTCTCCTCCGCGGTGGCGGTGGCTGCTGCCGGTCCGGAAGTCCCCTGGGATCTTTTTGTCCTTTCTTTCTTTTTTCTTTCCCCGCCGCTGCCCCCGGTCAGTCCCAGCCCAGCTGGGGAGGCTTCAAGGGACACCCGAGGGACCATGCAAGACAAAGCACGTCCTCGCTGCTTCCTGGCTCCCGGCCAGGCAGCCGCAGGTCCAGGCGCGAAGGTGGAAAAGGTCAGCGGGCTGGCCGGACGCCATCCCAAGAGTGAGCAGGATCCTCCGTGCCAGAAGGGACCCGCCCCCCCCTTGGGGTGAGAAGTGCCCCTTCTGCAGGCCGTCCCGGCAGGAGGTGTGACGCTACTGGGATGGTGCTGGCCCGCCTAACGCCCCCTCCCTGACCTCTTGACCCACCGAGGATGATGGCTGCCGGAATCTCCAAGGGAGGCCCCGGGCAGGGAGGGCCCAGGTGTCCAGCTGTCTCTAGGCTCTTCCACAGCTGGGGGGGGGGGCCAGAGCTGGGTTCGAATCTCAGCTTGGCTGTGGAAGGTCCCTTGCCGGGAGAGGAACAGAGAAACCTCTCTTCAAATATCTTGTGCACCTTGAAACTCTAGGGGGATCGCTGTAGCTCCAGAAGCAGTGGATGGGACAGGAGAACAAGAATGTTGTTGTTGTTGTTGTAGTCATCATCATCATCATCATCCTTACCCAGGGGGAGCAAGCTTCACGTTGGCTTGCCTTGCAGCTTCCATGGCTCTCCACAAATCGCCGAGTCCTGCTGGTCTTTGGCAGCTGTGTTGCCGGCCTTACGCTCAGCCCAAGTACCTGCTTTCGAGTCCAGAAAGTCTGTTGACATTGCTGTCTTCTCTCACACACCTCCACAGCTGCGCACCCCCCCACGTGCACACACGCACACCCATTCCCAATGTTTGCTGTACTCACTGTCAATTTCAGTAGCTTTGTTTTGGGGGACCACCCTGTTGATACCCCCCTCCCCCTCTGCCCTCGCCTGACAGCTATGAATGTTCTGGATGCCATAGTCCAAAAGAGATTGCTTCTCCGAGCTTATGGAACTCCCTGCCACCAGAGATGGCGAGGGCCCACGAGGAAGAGGCAGGTTCAGAGTAATGGAGACACGGCCAAGGTGTGTGGTGTGTGTGTGTGTGGGGGGGGAAGGCTATAGACAGAACCTCCATGTTCAGGAGCAGTCTAGTGAAGGAGGAGCGACCCGGAGCTGTCATCCAATTCAAGGTGGCTGGTCATCGTTGATTCTGTGTCAGGGCAATCTATTGGATTTTATTTTCTGTCCTACACCTGCCGGCGTCTGTCTGGCCGACGTTAAAGGCCCCGTTAAGAAGGTGGTAACCTGATCGCAGTTCGAGTTCCAGGCCTCCCCCATCCAGGTCATGAGATGAGGGAAGCAGCCAGGCACTCTTAGGGGGCAGGGGGACCCCGCTTGTGTGATAACAGCCCCGTTCCTTCCAGGGCTGGCATGTGGAAGTGGGTCCTGGAGTCATCCCCCCCCACTTCCCATCCTCCTGTCCCCCTTGCCAGATTTGGCTCCCCCCCCAACCTCTGACCCACTCATGCTTCCCTGCCTGCTGCATTTGAGCTGAAATGTCGGCCAAATCTGTCACCCCTGGCTCCGTGGCGGGTGCTCCATGTTCCTGACTGTGTGTATACACAACACGCCCCCCTCAAACCCTCCCTCCAATCCTGCCAGGATCACCTGGCATCAGATTGCACAAGCCTGGCACCTCCCAGCGGTGTCTTCCGAGCCCCGTGCAGCTGCAACCCCCCCCCTCCGTCCGAGTCAGAAAAGGGGGTGCCAAGGATGGGAAGAAGACCTCCAGGGCTGAGCAGGTGGTGGTGCCGGGACTGGCAGGGGCTGCCTTCCTCCAGGTGGTTGCTGGCATTTCAAGAAGGAGGCAGGTGGGGGTCCCAGGCCTCTTTGTGCTAAATCCCCAGGCTGGCAGCAGCTGGCAGGGGCTCCTCCATGTCCCGCCTGGAACAACAGCCACGCCTTCTGCCTGCCCCCCCACCTTTGAAAGAAGACGCAGCTGCTTTCCTAATGTGCTGGCTGACAAGACCCATCATTCTGAGGACGGGAGTCATGGGGAGTGTAGTCCAACCTCTCTAGAGGACCCCAGCTTCAGAGAGACAAGATAGTTCCCCCTCACTGCCTCCTCGTTGCTGTGCTTCTTCTAATCAGAGAATTGAACCACTGGGATACATCTTGTCCCCTTAGGATGCTGCGCTTTAGGAGATGATTAGATGTTTCAGGACATTCTGCTTGAAGGGTTTAAAAAAAACAAACAAACCCTGATTTTACAGAAATACTGCCGAGTGGAGACTCAGAGCCTTTTCACACGACCCCTAAGATCCGCTGGCCACTTAAATTTGGATCAGAGATCTTAGGGGTTTTTCGCTGTTCCTGCGTTCCCACCCCCTCTGCACTCCTGGCTGCTGGCTGCGTGAGGGGAGGGAGAAAAAAAGGAAGAAAAGAATGCCGCTCACCTCTGTTCTGCCGTCCCGGCACTGCATTCAGATCTCTTAAAGGGGCGGGGGGGCAAAAAAAGAACAAACAGAAGCAAGGAGAGCCCGGCAGTCACTACGTTATATCCGCATCAGGAGCCCTGGAACTGGGCGAGACCAGAAAGGGTCTCCTTTGATTGTCTTGTTCCCACTGCGATCAACCCGGATACCCAAGAAATAGCGCAGGTACCGAGGGCACCTCAAACGCTGAGAGGACATCCTTGGAGAGTCCCCTGCTTCCTAAACAGGCCACTCCGGTATTTGCTCCCGGAGCCCCTCTGGTGGCTTTTCGGCCTCTTCTTCTCCATCATCATCCGGGCACACCACGTTTCATCTTAGGCCCTTATCCCACGTCCACAAAAAGGTGCAGAACCAAATAAAATGTGTATTTTATTTTGTTGTGGTCACGGACGTGGGATAAGCGCCCTACTAGTTGCAAGATGGTCAGATAAGGGGGTGCCTGAAGAAGCAAAGGCCATGGTGCCTGGGGCTTCCTCTCCAAGGGGCAACGGTTCCCTTCTTTTCAGCACTGTTGAGGCTTCCTCTCGAGTCCTGTGTTCAGTTCTGGGCATTGCACTTGAAGAAGGAGGACTGGCAGACAGGAGCTCGCTCAGAGGAGGGCAACAAGGAGGAATGACAGGGCTGGAAACCAAGCCCAGGGAGGAACGACATTTAACTATCCTCAATGAGTCCCAAGTTCGTATGACTACTCTGGGTCACACACCACGGCTTTGCATAATCCCTACTTGTCCTCTTTTTGGCTGTTCCAGAAGTGTCCACATCTCTCCCCTAACCCTGCAGGGAGCCTGGAATTGTTTCAAAATAAAACAAAATCAAATCCAGACAGAATGGGCTTATGTATACAAGCCAATTTGGGCCCATTCTAGGAGAAAGGCAAACAGAGAATCAAAACACATGCATATCGGGGAGTGGGGGAGGCAGCGGGGGGGGGGACACTACATGATCAGGAAGTTGAGTCATGGCAACTGGACTTCTATTCTTGAGAGATCGAAACATTTTGCTGCTCATCCAAGCAGCTTCATCAGTTTGATACAGTTCACCTTGATTTCACCTGGCGCTAACCTGGATGACTGAGAATCTTCACATGCATACACACACGAAATAGCACCATTAGGTGTAAGCTGTTGATACAAAATTGTTACTGCTATACAAAGAAGGAAGAATGTGTCCAATATTTTAAAAATATTTTTAAACATAAGAGAAACAAAATATGATTCTTCAGATATATCCTTCTACTTGTCCTCTTCCTGATGCAACAGTAACACCTTTACTGTTAACAATTTAAATGTGTCACTTTCACTTCTTCAAAATAATAGCAGTCTCTCTCTCTCTCTCTCTCTCCTGAGACCCAGCTCACAACAGCACCTACTAGAATGAATTTATTTATTTGATACTTATACCTCCCATTTGGCTGCAAAGGCAACTCCGGGCGGTTTACAACAACAACAGCAGCAGCAGCAGCAGCAGCAGCAACAACAACAACAAATAATGACTGAAAACACAAGTACACAAAAAATAATCAAACCAAATTAAATTGCACACTAGTCTAGATCAAGGACATCAAGAAGCTTAAGATTAAACTTATTCCCTGTGCCTTTGCTTGTGGTCATTTTCTTCAAGCCAAGCGTCTTGGGTGCTGTCATGCAGCAGTGAGTTCCGTAGGCCCATGGTACCCTGAATGTGCTTATTTGCTTCATGTGTGGCGATGCGCTGTTTTGGAAAAGGCCTGAGAGGCAAACGCCAGAAAGTCCTCCTGCAGTGACGACGTCCTTCTCCGCTGGCTTAGAAGCCGCTGCCTGGGCCATGTGGGTCAAACAGGCGGCAACCCACCCCCTCCCCCACCCCACCGGCAGCCATGCTCTCCGCCTGCTCACGTGCAGCCCCACCAGCCGACACACAGGCCCCCTTCCCCTGCGCATTGTTATGAAACTTCCTCCAGCCAGAGGTGACGGGAAGAGTGCCTCGGAAGCCACTCATCATCGGAGCCGCTTTGCAAAGATCATCCTTCTCCCCCACCCCCACCCCCGCCAAACAGAAGTTATGGTCCCACGGGGACCAGTGCACGCGCCAGACGCTCAATCAACAGGCTGCGTGTCTGCTGCCTACGTGCCCCGAGCGCTGTGGGGGTCCCTTTGGAGCCGACACCATGAATGGGGTGGCAGAGGTTTGGGTTCTTAGGAGCCAGGATTCCTGACGCCTGGGTCACGTCCCCACATGTGCTGGCTGGGAAACCCAACGGCTCTGGCTTCTGATATGCGCGGCCTGCCTGGGCTGAAGCCACCTCTCCCCTGCCCCAACCCACACAGCCCATGAGTCCCATTTGATTCCAGCCCGCTTACTCTCTGTTCCTATGGGGTGTCCTCACAGTCCTAATAACATGATCGGGGGCCTTTTTTTCATATGGAGAACTGAGGCGGAGTGTGCCTTGGCTCAGCCTGTCATGTTATCCTTCGGCTGCTGCCTGCAGGATAGATGAGGGGCCCATTTGGCTGGATGAGGAGCCCCCATAACAAAGCCCCCCCCACCAGCCAGGCCAAGCCACGAGGCCCCTGGGACTGGCACCCAATGAGCCCCACTGCCTTCTCCACCAAGCTGCACCCCCCGCCCCCAAATCAGAGAGTCATGAAGTCGAGAGGAGCTGGAAAGTTCACCAAGTCCAACACTCAAGGCAGGGATCTGAGAGACGATGGTCCAATTGACTCTTAACTTAAGAACCTAAGAGCAGCCTTGCCGGTAGCCCATCCGGTCCAGCATTCTGTCTCACACAGTGGCTTACCATTTGCTTCAGGGTACTCCCAAGCAGGTGTCTTCACCTGCTTACGATTCCCCGCAAATGGCATTAAGAGATATCCTGCCTCTCTCTCTCCAACCCGGAGGTTGTCCTTAAGCATCCCATAATGATAGCCATCAATACTCTTGTTCTCCATGAACTTGTCCAATCCTTTGTTAAAGCTGTCAAGGCTGACAACTGTCACCACTTCCTTCTGGCAGGGAGTTCCTCAGACCAGTGATCGTCTGGGTGAAAAAGTGCTTTCTCTTATTTGTTTGAGATCTAGCAACCAAAAATTTCATGGAGTGCCCCCTAGTTCTAGTGTTGTGTGATAAGGGAAGTGATTTTTCCTTATCTACTTTGTCCACACCGTGTATGTTTTTATAAAATTCCATCAGGTCCCCTCTTAGACGCCGTCTTCCAGAGTAAAGAGGCCCAGCCGTTGCAGCTTCAGATGGTAAGGAAGGTGTTCCAGTCCCCTAATCAGCTCATATGTCAGCTGATACATCTAAAGAAATCCCAGGGACACTTGCATTAAAACATAATAACTATTTTTAAGGCACAGCAATGTTCTTGTCTTTTTAACCCCCCCCCCCGGCACTGCTTTTAAACCATGCAGGAACAGCACAACTTCACCCATTGTTACTTTTCTGTGCAAACAGCAGCAGCAATAATCTTAGAAGTGCAGACCCTAAAGATGATTGAGTGTAAAGCCACATCAGTTGAATTTCTGCCTGCAGTGTTGATGTCCAGGTCACCGTCCTGTTCCCCCTCTGATGTCCACACCCCAGTCCTGTTCCCCCTCTCCAGCCTGGTTTCTTCTGCCACAAAACCCAGGCGTCCTCCTCCCAGGGATGCATTGCAGAGCTCCCTGTGGGACCAGGCCAAGGCAGGATCCCGGACACACCCCAGTGCATGACAAAGCATGAATGAGAGAGGAGCCAGGAGTTCCCCTCGCTCTGCGGATGGGTTTTCTGCTGCGGCCGCCGCTGCTGGGTCCAGGCCAAGGATGGAAGTGGCTCCCGGAGGCTCATACGTGCTGGCCTGCACACGCGGAAGCCTTGATCTGCCGACCCCGAAGGCCTGCTCCATCGATCCTGGCCTGGTCTCCAAACAGGGAGAGGCCCCTGCGGCGCCAGCGACGGTGACAGATCAACCCAGCCAGGCGGGAAAGGGGGGACCTCTGGCCTTTGGCTGCCAGCCCTCCTGCGCGCGCCTCCTTTCCGGGCAGGCCGAGGTACACAGAGAACGGGAGTGAGCCCTAACAGCTACAGCAGGGTGCCACTACTAGCCACTCTGCCTATTCCAGTGTCCGGGCAATGTCTCTGCGCCTTCTGTTTGGAAAGAAGCTGCACCACTTCACACAGCTCTTGCACCTCTGCCAGTCTGGCCCTGCCGAGCACAAGAGCTGTGGCACAGGTCATGGGGGGGGGGAGGATACGTGGGAAGGTGTCCCATGGGACGCTGAAGCCACGAGTCAGGATTTGAACCCAGGCCTGGCCACCTCACGGGTGCCTCATCCACCTGTCTCCAAAGCATCCTCCCTAAGATGTTGAGAATCGTGCTGCAAGAGGTCCCACCTTGATCGTTAGCTCTCCAAAACTGGCTGTTAATGCCACAAGACTAGTCCTCATTTATTTTGTCCTGCAGCCCCATGCATTTTCTCCTCCTCCTCCTCCTCCTCCCCCACCCCGCCAACTTCTTGGCTTTGCAAAGCCTCCTCCCTGATGAAGAGTCCTTGATGGAACCAGGAATCCCTTAGCTTCTTTTTGACTGACTGATGGAAGGCAGCTTCGTTCCCACCCCTGGGGAAGCCACCAAACTCAAGCTGCAACCTGTTCAGAATATTTTTTTTAAAATTGTGTTTAGAATATACCTGACACCACTATACTTTCCCCTCACTGCTGGTGCCCTAACTCATCGGAGGGGGCTTGCCCAGCTGCAGTGGGGGTAGTTATGACTTACATTAACCTGGTAGGGAAAGGCCTCCCCCTGATAGTTAAGTCCTGTCGTTTCCAACTCCTCTCCCATTTGTAAGCCAAAGAACCAGCGTTGTCCACAGATGTATTTCGGTGTTCATGTGGCCTAAGCACCGCCCTGAGTAGCTGTTTGCTAGATGGGCGGCATAAATGTCTAATAAATAAATGAAATAAATAAACACAAAAGCACACAGAATGCCTTTACCTTCCCATCAAAGCGATCCCCATTTATCTACTCACATTTTACGTGCTTTCGAACTGCTAGGGAGGCAGGAGTAACTTTGTACAGGACGGTTATCTGACTTCTTTGGATACTTATGTGCTTTCCAATTCCTTGCCCATTTCCTGCAGGTTCAGCACTTGCCAACAAAAAACATGGATTTCCTCATCCTAAGGCACTTTTACACTACTGGAAGGATGAATGCTTTCCCCCCACAGCCTCTCCCTGTGCCCCTGAAGCCCTCCTGGGATGCTCGTCCGGGTGGTTGCACCAAAGGGGGCCATGGGCCCTTTGGGCGGTGGGCCCTGCCCTCTGGAAATGACCCCCCCTTGAGCCTCCGTCGGGCCCCCTCACTGCCTACGCTTCAGAGGCTGCCAAAAGCGAAGCTCTTGAGAGATGCCTTTGATGATTTTCTTTGCTACTCTCTATCTGTCCTTTGATCAAGCACAGCACCAATTTCTGTACAGTATTTGATGTGTGCATCTTATTTCTGTTTTGTATTTTTTTTGTTTGATTTATTGTCTGTTTTGGTTGCTTTTAGCTTGTTCATATCCCAGAAGAGTACATCACACTTAAGGGGCAGTGAAGAAATGAATGAATTAATTAATGCATTAATGAATGAGCGCTCCTGCCAGTCAACAGACTGAGGACTTTCTCGGCATATCAAGCTACGATCACATGGCATACAGACAACATTGTACAGAGATATTTATAGATATTCTGATGCCCTTTAAAGCCAAGTTCATGAATACAACTTTTATGGTGATTATGGTTGTAAGATTCATCCCTTATACTTTTAGCAACATTCAATTTTAACAATACTTTTAATGCAAGATCCAGTCTTCTCTGGGGCAGCTGGATGATAAGGCACTATCTTATGCAGCCAGGAAAGGGGGCTAAAATAACCCCTAAGAAGTCCATTAGCTTCCGGGAACAGCCTCTTCCTGAAATCTAGTGAAAAAGGAAAAGGAGACACACAGCACCAGCAGTAACCCCAGAGAATTCGAAAGTGGCAGGCAGGGTTGGCAGGA
Organism: Phrynocephalus versicolor; assembly: GCA_023846285.1. NCBI lineage: Eukaryota > Metazoa > Chordata > Lepidosauria > Squamata > Agamidae > Phrynocephalus > Phrynocephalus versicolor. Next base: position 697,984 of record JAHTLZ010003328.1, read on the forward strand.
AGTCCTGGCCTTCATCTCCGTAGGACCATCATCTTATTCTTAACGCTGCAGAAGAGTTGAAAGGGACTCCCCAGATCATCAAAACCCAGACCCTCTCGAGGAAGCCCAGTGGGGGAACTGAACTCTCAAACTCTGGCACTGTGGCCAGACACCCAAGCCACCGGGCTCTCTCCACCATGCACGTCTGAGCACCACGCAGGGTGCTGAGCGCCAAGGGTTTCTAACCATGCACCGACTGCTTTGTCTGTCCCACCCGGCAATGGCTGCCAACCAGCAGCATCGAAGATCCCTGGGAGAGGAGGCACCCAAGGCCACATCCCCCTGCTGCTTTCCCAGATGGACCAGTCAAAAGGACATCATGGGATTCTGACTCGGGCAAATGGGGGGGGGGGAACCTGGCCGGCCCAGAGGCCAAAGGGAGCTCCCCTGGAAGTTCTCCGGAGGGCCTTTTGGCCGTCCAAGGAGAAGGCCACCACCTGCAGCTCCAGGTGAGCCACCTTCCCTGCATGCTGCACCTAAAGCCAAATCCCAGGCAGTAGGAGCTTTAAGGCAAATTCTCCAGGCATTCCGGCTTCCCACCCCATGGCTTCTCAGCCCTGCCCTGCTTCGGAAGACCCACACACCGCCTCCCTGAAACAAGACTTGGCCATCTGGGCTGAAGGGGTTCGTCTCCAAGCTGGAGGCCACCGATTCCGCCGCTCACGCTGGCTTTCTATGCCAAGTGCAGTGGTTTCCTGGCATCTCTGACAGGAAAGGTCATGAATCCCTGTTATCATCTGGCACTTGGTATCTTTTTTTGGAATTTGCTCTCCGGAACCTTCCGGCACGAGCCGTCTGCATAGCATTGCCTCCCTGAAAACCAGCGTTTCCTTCCGAGAGGCTTGTTCCCAAAGGTCTGAAAGTGTCAGAGAATGGTGGCCATTTCTCCAGGCGGGGAAGTCGCTCCGTCACCTGCCGGCTGCCGAAGGAAGGGCCTGGCCTCTCCCGCTGAACGGTGCAGCTCTTCGGATCTTATCAGTGGCTCCGGTCAGGGCACAGATATGGGCAAGCGCTCAATGAACGCACGAAAATGCCCGGGGAGGGTGGGGGAAATGTTATTTCCGACACAGTCTTGATAACACAGCTTCCCAACACACCGTCATGATGACAAGCGGGAGAAGCCGTTTTCTCTCTGGATCCGGGACCCAGAGCTGAAGGCCAGAGAGAGCGAGAGAGTGATCTACTGCTACCGCCCGCCCACCGGGTTGCTCATCTGTTCGCCTCTTCCAAAGAATGAAAGGTGAAATTCCCCACCGGGCAAAGCTCAAGAGCTCTTTTGTTCAAGGGGGGGGGGTCTCCCAGCTTCCAGCTCAAGAGCCCACTTCAGCTGCCTCCAGATGAGCTCCACTGTAAGTCCCATAATCCCCATGTAGCTTGGTTAAGGTCCCTGAACTTCAGTCGCAATAAGGAAAAGGAAGTTATTTTCTTCAAAATTTGGCTCTCTGCTGAGAGCTGCATCTCTGAAGGTCAAGGTTCCTCCTGACGGTTAATCCAACCACTTCTTCCTCAAGGGGGGGCCTGGGCTCATCGCCCGTTTGTAAACCCCAAGAACCAGCCTTTTTCCATAGGCACATTTCCGGAGTTAGGTGGCCGCCATGACTAGATGCACAAGCGCAAAGTGTTACCTGTTTATCTACATACAGTAGGACTCCAGTATCCACTGATTCAGTTATACATGGTTGGCAAAGGAAAAAAATAAATAATTCAGCAGCCATAAAGCAAGCTATTGTCACAGATAGCATCTATAAAGCACGCTACTGTCACTAATGGCAGCCATAAAACAAGCTACTGTCTCAAAACAGCAGTCATAAAGCAAGCTACTGTCAGGAAACAGCAGTTTGGGGGTGGGTGGGCAGGCGTTCTCTCTTATCCACGGTTTTCATTATCCATGGGAAGGCCTGGAACAAATCTCCAGCGGATACTGGGGTCCTACTGTACTTGCATTTTAATGCGCTTCTGAACAGTGAGGTTGGCAGGATCTGGAACAAGCCACTGGAACTCATCCGGTCACATGGAGTCAAGCTGCCAACCTTTCGATCAACAAGGCCAGCAGCTCAGGGGGTTTAACCCGCAGTGCTACCCCCACCCCCACCCCGCACTTATTTTCTCGCAGTTTCTCTGCCCCCCCCCATTTTTTATCTTCACAACAAGTGTGCGAGGGAGGCCAGTCTGAGACAGGAAATGGCCCCCAATCACCCAGAGATCCTGGGAACAAGGTGGATTAAAAGGAAAACAGTAAGGAGAAGGAAAGAATCCAGCAGGTCAGCTCTCCTCCTAAGAGTAGCTGCCGATGCTAGGGTTGGTGGGGGGGGGGGAGGGGCCAAAAAAAAAAACCCCCCCCCCCCCCCCGCCGGGCTGGGCTCGGGGTTGGCACACAATGCTCTACCTCTCCTTACCACCTTAGCCTCTGAAAGACAGCATTTCCAAAGGTTTGAATTTCTTCCTGTCGTGTAACAAACTATCGGGTTCCAAACAAGTGGTTTAAAAAACAACAACTCACTGCCCTTGTGTGATATTGAACTCTTTCACAGCTGTGGCCTCCACCGGACACACGGATGGCATGCATCCAACATGCCGGACCAAGAAAACGACCCCCCCCCTGCTCTGGCCCAGCGGCTCCGTCTGTTTATCCCCCATGAGGATGCGCTGGACTCAAACAATGCCGGCAGCCCCATCCCAAAAGGCCTTCCTGTCGTGACGGCAGCACCAAGAGAGCTCTCTCCACACATAGAGACAGGCGGGCGCTGTCCAGGTCAGGCTGGGTGAAGGCGAGCCACTGACAGAAACGCCGTTGTCAGGGGCTACGTCAAAAAACTCCCCAGGTGTCAAAAGGGAGAAGCCGCGGCGGGTGCTGAGCCAGCAAGGAGGGATCTCTGTGGAACTGAACAGGCTTGGCCCATAGCAATGGGGTGCTGCATCCACAGGAGTGGGGAATCTCTTAGGGACCCGGCCAGGGGGTTAGGCAGGGACACCTAAACCTCTCCAGTGTAGTTCCCTCCAGCCGTGAGAAGGTACGCCGCTCCCAATTCCCATTGCATGCATCTGGGATAGGAGTCCAAACATCCCAGACCTCAAAGCAACCCCCTCCATGGCCCTCCTCTGCCCTGAGCTTCCACCAGAACCAGCCGCCCACGAGAAACGGAGCCTCTCTCTTCCTCCTCCTCATAAAACACATGAGAATGATTTATTCATCCGATCTCAGCACAAGACAAGCTGATGACTTCTGAAAACAGAAGACGCGCAAAGAGACACACACTTTTGAGATCTTCAACCAGAAAGGTCCCAGAGGTCACCGCACAAAAACTAAAAAACCAGTCCCGATAGCCAGCCATAGGTGAAGGGGAGAAGATGAGGCGTGGGCAGGGCACGTAATTCACAGGAAGGACACCAGCCAAGATCCGCGCCTGGGGAGAAGGGCCAGAGTGACATCCTTTCCTTGCATTCCTTCAGGGTCAGGGGGCCAAAGAGAGGTACCCTTTGTGCAATACCTAACCCAAGCCAACAGCCAATGGTGCAGCCGTCAAGGGAGAAAGGACAGCAAAAGGCAGGGAACCCCAGAAGACTCCTGGGTAACACTGCACTCAAGACAGAAAGGACGATGGTCTCCCCCTTTTTAGGTGGGTAGTCCTGGTGGTGGTGGTGGTGGTGGTGGGGTGTTACTCTGGGTTGACGCGACACACTCTGATATGGATGGCAGAGTTATTCCTGGTCCTGGCCATTGGTTCGTCGCTGTCTCCCTCCGGCTCAGCCACGTCAGCGAGCTCCACCGTAGAGGTGTTGGCCGACAAAACCAGCGAGCCTCCGCCGCTGGCCTCCAGCTGGAGGGCGATGTTGATGGCCCGGTTGATGGCCAAGCCCAGGCCGTGGATGCAGATCTCGGAACAGCCACCGCCGCCGCCGCCACTCCCTCCGAGCCCCAAGAGCTTCTGGCAACGGCTCAGCTGGGCCTTGAAGTCTGTCTTCATGTTGACGTAGATGTCGCTGTGGCGGCGAGGGAGGCGGCGAGGCAGGCGCCGTCGCAGGGCGTACTCCGTCTCTGAGGGCAGCAGGGCCGGTTCCGACATGGCAGCTGGAGAAAAGGTCAGGAGGGGCTCCGATATCAGACATGTATTTGCCGAAAGCACCCCCCCCTCCCCATCTCTCATCTTCTCCCTGCTCCCATGATCATTGTTGGGGAGGGTCACAAAATTTCCAGAAATTCTGAAGCCATGAAAAAAAATTGGGAGAAAAATTGATTGTGTGTCTGAAGAGGTGGGGAAACAGTTTCATTCTGGTTTTATCCCCCCAAAGTTTCTGGAAATTTAACATCTCTAACCCCTACCCTGTCATGCTCCTTAGAGGTTGAGAAAGTTCCTGCTTGGGGTGGGGGTGGGACTACAACACCCATAACTGGTAGGGGGTGTTTTCAGGAAACTGTAGTCCAACCATGGGAGGGGGAGGACTGAAAGTCCCATAACTGCCAACTACAACTCCCATAACTGGGGATTGTGGGAATTTAGTGTAAAACCCGGGAGGGGAGGGTGACTGCCACTCCCGTAACTGGGGATTGTGGGAGTTGTAGTCCAAAACCCAGGGAGGGAGCGGAATCCCCAAGGCCTTAAGAAGTCCCGCAGCCCCACTTCCTTCCCGCCTCCCCAGAGGGACGCCCCCCCTCCCGTTTCGCCCCCCTCCCCCCCGCACAACCCCTCCCCTCCCCTCCCCTCCCCCGCCCCCACCTTTGCAAACGGGCTTCCCAACCCCCACGGGCACGAAGGGCCGCCGTCAACGCCTCCTGCGCGCATGCGTGGTCCGCGCCGCCTCGCGCTTCCGGTTTCTGTTTGAGCGAGAGAAAAAGTGGACACAGGCTCCGCCCCTCTCCTCCCCCCAATGCGCACGCGCGGCGGCGGCGGCTAAGGGACGTCAGGGCGGCGTACGAGCCGGAAGGTCGGAGGCCGCATGGAGTTGCGCGCGCATGTGCAGCCTCTGCCTCGTAGACGCAGGAAAAAGTATAGAGTGACCCTTGGAGAATGGCACTTCCGGGTCCCTTAGGAGGCTCAAGAGGGCAGCGTGTAGGGGAGGGATGGAGGAGGAGGAGGACCTGTCCCGCTGGAACCCGGGGTTATGTGTGTGTGTGGAGGCGGGGGGGGGGGATAAACCTCGGTTGGCAGCGGGCTCAAAAGACACGGGCAGGCATGTTAGCCGCCGGGAACCGATCCTCCCGCAGGCATGCGTGCCCCGCCGGGCCACTGAAAGGGTCCCAAAAGCGGACACGTGTGTTCTCCAGGGCAGCTCCACCGCCCCCCTCCTGTCTTGCTGCGACTGCCTCCTCCTCCTCCTCCTCCTCTTCTTGGGTCTCCTGCTTGCATTGCTCGGGGCCGCACCCACGCCGCCTTCGGATCCTGTGGGGGAGGTCCAGGTCCTGGGGATGGACTGGACTGGTTCTCCACCCCCGCGATCCAATGTCTATCCAGGCCTCCCCATAAAGCCCGTGAGCAAAAAACAGAACACGTCAAAACCACCCACAAACACGCTGAGTTAGTGAACCCCCTGGTCAGTCGGTAGGAGAAAACAGGCCCGGAAGTTCTCTATCAGCAATCTCGCTCTTCTTTTTTCCTGCCTCTGTGCGCTGGAAGGAGGTTGCGCATGCGCTTCGCAGAAGGAGGCGTCCTGCCCGGCCCCTGGCAGCAGGCTCGCTCGCTCGCAGATCTAACCTTCGCAACGAGGATGCCAAGTGTGGTTGTGCGTGTTTGGAATCGATAGAGATCCAAACAGAGCAGCAACAATACAGAGGTGCACATTTTCTGGGAGATGTGGCTCAAAGTTCTGAGGGATTCTGGGACTTGTGGTTCATAATTTCAGGGGGATTCTGGGAGTTGTAGTCCCCCACCTTTCCATACAAACCATGTTCTCCCGCTGGAAGTTGAGTCATGGCAACTGGACTTCTTTTTCTTGAGAGACTAAAGCGTTTCGCTGTTCATCCAAACAGCTTGGTCAGTTTTAGACTGAGGAAAGGAAGTCCACTTCCAGATAAGCGCACCTGGATGACTGAGAATCTTCACAGACATGTCCTGCTGCAGCTTCCGGAGAGAAAGCTCTGGTTTCCAGGCTCTCAATAATAATAATAATAATAATAATAATAATAATAATAATAATAATAATAATAATAATAATAATAAT
>JAHTLZ010003328.1:705140-729578 GCA_023846285.1 Phrynocephalus versicolor
GGCCTGGACCTCACCATCTCCAAATGCCAGCAAGGTGGTGAGAGTGTTCTGTGTTTCTCTCCCCCCCCGCCACTCCTTTTACTGCAACCAGCTCTACCAAAGTTAGAACCCCCCCCCCCTGAGAGCTCACTGATTCTTCCTCAACGTACATGAGTTGGCGAGATGCCTCCCTCGGCCGAACTGCAGCCACTCAGCAGGAATATTGCCCTTTTCTCCCTTGTTCAGTCTTCGTCTGGAACTGCACCCAACAGTATTGCTCTAAATCAGTGGCGGCGAACCTTTGGCAGTCCAGATGCTTGAGACTACAACTTCCACAGTCCTCTGTCATTGGCATTACAGGCTTGGAATTGTGGGAGTTGTGGTCCAAAATATCTGGAGTGCTGAAGGTTCGCCACCACTGCTCTAAATACACCACAACTGAAGGGCAGGAGGAATGAGAGAGAGAGAGAGAGAGAGAAAGGAGGCATTTTACAAAATATCCGTATATTTAAATAAAGCAGCCCTTTGCAGGCAAAGAGTTGCATAATTCATCTTGAATGATCAGCTGTAACAATCTGTACTCTTTATTTCTTATTAAGCAAAGTACTTTTAAGTTTCTGCATTTAGAAATTGGGTGGTGGTGGTTGTGGGGAGGTTGCCTGTGTGAAAATTGCAATTTTGTGCCCCGATAACAATGCGTGTCCTCGAAGCGAGCTTTTAAGTTTTTCTTCCATGTCCGATCTTCGTCTGAAAGGAAACGGCACCAAACGATCGATTCAGCTTTACAAGATAATCCTTAAATTGTAACACATCCTGGCAGTGTTTTTTTTTTTGGGGGGGGGAATAAGAAATTAACTGAGTCAGCGGCACAGGGAATCACACCCCTCGGTGGATCGTGTCCGTGAGTGGCAGCGGTGCTTGACGCCTGTTTCTCCTACGCCGGAGTAGCCAACCTGTGGGTTTACGATGAGCTGGCGGGGTATCCCTACCTGCAGTACCTCTCCTGGGTTCTCTACCATGTGCTTCTGATGATGGTGTCGGCAGCTGCGGCCAAGTACATCTCGCCACAAGCAGCTGGTGAGTGAGCACTCCGGATCCCAGTTGTCTTGGCTTTTTGGGGGGTGGGGATCACACCTGTCAAGTTTTGGATTTGATAATAATGGAAACCCGCTGCAGGCCACGGGGGGGAGGGGAGGGGAGGGGAGCTAATTGCCTTAAGGGCAGGCAGTATGACCCCCGTATCTGCTGATTTATTATCCACTGATTCACTTATCCGCGGATTGAAGGGGAAAAAATATAAAAAACAATTACTGTAAAAATAATGACCGTAATTACAAATAATCACAATAAGGCGATAAGAATCTGATAGGCCTACCTTTGTTGACATTGAAATTCTGTGAACAGTGGGCTGGGGAGATTATGGGCCTCGGACTAAAGGGCAGGTTCAATCAGCTCTGGTGCTGTTGTGCAGTTCCGATTCGTATCAATGAAATATGCACAAGACAAGATTCGTAACAAACCATGTCCAAGAGAGATTACAGGATTCACTAAAATGAGATACTGATTCTGTTCTGTCATTTTCTCCAAATGCACAACTTCTTATGTGTGTCTCTCGTGTGTTAATACTTTTAATAAGTTCTCCCAGTTATACCTTTTTTCCCACCTGAGGGAGCACTGTTTTTAGATACAGGCTCATACGTCTTTCACTGAGGTCCTCCTATGGCTGCAATGGGGAGTCATGTCTCTCCCCCCATCCCTCTTCTTCTCTCCTCACACAGGCTCTGGGATCCCTGAGCTGAAAGTGGCGCTGCGGGGTGTCGTGCTACATGAATTCTTCACTTTCCGAACGTTTGTGGCAAAGTTGGTAGGCGTTATGTGCACTTTAGCCGCAGGAAGCACCATCTTCCTGGGGAAAGTGGTGAGTTCCATCTTCACCTGCTCCTTCAAGGCAGCATAAGTGCTCTTTAGGGTATAAAGAGCCATTTAAAAAAAAAATCCGGCCAGATGAATACTAGGAAATAACAGAATGAGTTATCTCGCCTTTTCCCTTTATGGAGGGTTCATTAATTTCATTTCGAATGTAGCAGACTGAATAGGAGTGAATGGGTTTTACTGCCATCATGAGTTTTCCCCTTAATTAGAAAGTTATTTTAAACATGCCATTTGGAGGTATTTTTCAAGAGGTTTCCAAGGAATTTTTCAAACTGCAAGCCATTCCCTTGCCAATTCTAAAGAGTCCAACGAAAGCATTGCAAGTGGAGGTCTCTGCACTTTTTATTTGGACTTACGTAGGGATTGTAAGTGTGCTGCCTTTTCCATGCTGCGTCGCCAGTAACTTTCCCCCTTCTCTTCCCCCCCTCCCCCAAAGGGTCCCTTCGTCCACATGGCCACGATCCTGGCCCTTCTGCTTGGCAAAGCCATGGTCAAATTTGTCCGTTCGACTGAGGTGAGGCCGTCCCCCCACCGACAGAGGCCTGCATGCGCTCCCCTGCATGGCTGGATCCAGCCCCTCTTGCAAGGCACCCCAAGGGGGGGGGTCTTCTCCTCCTTCTCAAAGTGTTCTGCTTCTCCTTCTCTCCAGAACCCCGGGCGCAAATATGAGCTACTGGTTGCAGGCTCTGCAGTAGGCGTGGCGTGTTGCTTTGTGGCTCCCGTTGGAGGTAAAAACAGGGGTGCCAGTGCTTGGATGAAGGGTCCCCACCTCCCAGCACTTGGGCACGTTCCTTTTCTGGGACTACAACTTCCACAATCCCCTTGGCTGGGGCACGTTAGGGATGCCTTGCCCTTATAGATAACCCATCCTTAGAAGATGGGTTCCTTCGGTGCTGAGGGTGGGTGATTGTCACAAGATGAGTTTTTTTCTCTCCCTGTTTTCAGACTAGCTTTCTTCCTTTGGGGACTGGCCTTCAGCATAGACACACTCTCCTCTGGATGTCTCGGGCTGATTTCTGAGACTCCAAAGCCCATGTCAAGTCCCCTGGGGTTTGTGCTCCTGCGATGGTTGATCTGTCATGTTGCCTTTGGATCGCTCTCCCATTTAGCTGCCTCCCTTTCACTTCTCTCTCTCTCTCTCTCTCTTGCAGGAGTGCTGTTTGGGGTGGAGGCCACCGGCACCCACTTTGCCGTGCGCGATTACTGGAGGGGGTTCTTTGCCGCCACCTGCGCCGCCCTCGCCTTCCGCCTGCTGGCCGTGCTAAACGACACGAAAGGTGAGAGACGGGGCCGGAGGGGAAGGGGCAGCTGGCCAGAGGGGTGGCCTGGCACGGCCACCTGCCCTTCTCGATGGGAGGCAGAACCTGAGAGGGCACCCCTTTCCCTTCTCCTTGCTCTCTGCTCCTTGGGGGTTGGAACCCCCCCTTCCTTGAAATCCTGGGAGATCTGGTCGGAAAAATCAACTTTTCCTGGGTCTGATTAGCCCTGCCTGGCCCGTCCCTTTACCAGCCTTCCTTGGGGACCCAGACCTGACCACATAGGAACCCCTCTTCTGCCAACGTGTCTTGGGGTTCCCCTTCTTTGCCCCCCAAGTTCCACGTCACCTCACAGGAGCCTGGTGGCGCAGTGTTTTAATGCCTGTCCTGCAGCTAAAACTGTGCTCATGACCTGGGGTTCAATCCCAGGTAGCCGGCTCCTGGTTGACTCAGCCTTCCATCCTTCTGAGGTTGGTAAAATGAGTACCCAGCTTGCTGGGGGGGGGGCAATGTGTAGCCTGCATTACTGTAATTAAAAATCTGTAAATCGTCCAGAGACTACTTGAAGTGGTATGGGGTGGTATATAAGCAGAACACTTTGCTTTTGCTTTTTTTTTCTGAATGAGAACAATTTCTTAACGTGATACCCTTGATTTAAAATGTATTATTTAATTTGAATTGTGTTTTATGGTTGACTCGTGCTTTAATTGGTTCCCTGGGTTTGTTTGTTTTTTGTTTATTGTTGTAAACCTCTCAGAAAGAGTGGATTTTGCTGTCAAATGGATAGTGTTGTTGTTGTTCAGTCGTGTAGTTGTGACCCCATGGACCAGTCTTCCACTGCTTCCTGGAGTTTGGTCAAATCCATGTTGGTTGCAAATGGATAGAACAGAAGTCAATAAAATAAAATAAAATAAAATCAACCAACCAGTCAGTCAGTCAATGCATCTCCCCTCAATGCTTCTCTCTCTCCAGAAACTGTGGCCGTTCTCTTCCACACCAGCTGGCACGTGGAGTTCCCTTACGACCTTCCTGAACTCTTTTCCTACGCCATCCTGGGGTGAGTGCCACGGAAGGAGCACAAGGACAGCCACGATGGAGGCTTCCTCTATTCCTCAGCTCCGTCCTTTTCGGGGCTTGGGAATGTCACAAAATCCCGGGAACTGTAGTCCAGAAAAACAAACTTTCCATCGTCTGCTCCTTGCTGACTTTAGGGAGGGTGCTGCTGACGCCTCTGAGATCCCGCAATTCTCTGCTGGGCTTGACGCATGACTGGGGCCTTAAATGGAACTTCTGGTGATAAAGTATCAAGGCACATAAAAAAAAATTGTGGCCAAGGGATAGAGGGACACTCTTTTCCCTCTCACAATATACCATAACTAGGAGACATACGTTCAAATTGAGGGCTGGGAGAGTAAGAACAGACAAAAGAAAATATTGTTTCACCCAGCGTGTTGTTAGTCTGTGGAACTCCCTGCCTCAGGATGTGTTGATGGCATCTGGCCTGGATGCCTTCAAAAAGGGATTGGACAGATTCCTGGAGGAAAAGTCAATCACAGGTGACAAACCATGATGGAGATGTGTGTCATCTCCAGGCTTAAAAACCGGGGTCCTTCAAGGGCCAGATGCAGGGGAGTGGACTATCAGGAGACAGATATCTAGTCTCATGCGCTCCCAGACGCATCTGGTGGGGCCACTGTGAGATACAGGAAGCTGGACTAGATGGGCCCTTCTTGGCCTGATCCAGCATGATGGCTCTTCTTGTGTTCTTCTGTTCTTATGAGGTGTGGCCACAAAAGTTCAATATTATAGAGACCAGGTGTGTTTTTTTCTCTATCCTTTTCTAGATCTCCATTTCGATGGCTATGTTGAGGCTTTCATGATGTCTGTCTTGCAATGGTTGAGCAGTCCTCCTAGGCATAGAAGATATAGGTTTAAGGGTCTCTGCAACTAAGTTTAGGGCTCTTCTTCCTGCACTATCCCTGAACAAAGTTCCGGAAGTAATGTGTGCAAACTGTTTTATTTTTTTCTCACTGAATGAGAGTACAAGAACGTAATGCATTTCTCGGGCAATGAGTCCTGTGAAGCACCCACGAGCTCAGGGCTCCTCCGTTGCCCCCTACTAGCGAGAAACACCTAATATCCTTACAGAAGTTGAAGGGGGACTGGAAGCGGGGTGGCTTGGGGTGGGGTGGCGGCAACATGGTTCTCTGTGTCCCCCCCCCTCTCCAGAGCGCTTTGTGGAGGCCTGTGTTGCGTCTTTCTTTTCTGCCATCGGAACATCCTCGCCTTTCTCAACCGGGGCCCGAAAATCAAACGCTTGACCGTGAACAAGTAAGATTCCTTTCTTTCCTGCGTGTCAAATGCATGGGGAAGGGGTGGCCCTCCCCGGGAGAAAAACTGAAACAGATCCACAGCCTGGAATAGAGCAAAAGGGTAGCAGGGGGGGGGGTTGTCCCTGAAATGAAGGGAAGAGTCTGAAGAAGTTGCTTTCTTTAGATTAATTTCCAGAGGAGTGATCTTGGCTGTAGCAGGACGTAAGAGATGTGTGTCACCTTAAAGGCTTCCTATTTTTTTCACCTGGCCTCCATGTAATCAGAGGGGAACTGCTCCAACCCAGCAACACTTTTGCCCCAATGGGTGTGGTTCCCCCCCCCCAATGAGAGTAGCGCAGTGCTCAACCAAATGAAAAGACCTGTGCAAATGGCTTATGGTTTAAAACTAGGTAGTCTTCGAGGCCCCCACATGATTCTGGGTTGCTTTTGCCCACCCCCCCCCCCACTCTCTCTCTGTGTCGGGTTTGAAATCATGGGACTCATTTTTTTTTTAAAAAAGAGAACTTTTCCAGGATAGGATTGACCCACTGAGGAAGAATAGATGCCACAGCAAGGCTGGCTGCCAGGTGGGTGGGTGGGTGAGTCCCCTCCCCTCCAGGGGGGACAACCTGTTCACACACATACACACACACACACACACACACACACACACAGAGGCACATGCTCAGCAGATTCTCTCTTGCTTTCCCCAGCAAAATCCTGCATGCTGGACTGGTCTCCTTCCTCCTGGCAAGCATCACCTTCCCACAGGGCTCCGGGCAGTACCTGGGAGCAAGGGTACGTATGTGGGGGGTGGGGTGGGGGGCAAACAGGATGCCTTCAAACCGCCACCACCACCACCCCACGCCCGGCAGCACCTCTGGGTGAGGCTGCGCACCATTCTTGCCCACCTCCTGGAGAGCCAAGGCTGCTGGCCCATCTGGGGTGGCAGGCCACGATCCGACCAGAGGTTGCGGGTTGGGGGGGGAGGCGTTTGCAGGGACTGGAACCCAAGAACGGGACGCCTTGCTCACCCACTCTGTAAAGCGGGAGTTCCCAAAAGGTGGCTGTGCTGGTTGGGGGAGGCTGGAATTTGTAGTCAGAAGAAGAAGAAGAAGAAGAAGAAGAAAAGGTGGTGGTGGTATTCTGGGGCCCTCCTACGTAGAGACCAACTCCGTCATCCATGAACATAAGAACATAAGAAGAGCCATGCTGGACCAGACCAAAGCCCCATCTAGTCCAGCTTCCTGTATCTCACAGTGGCCCCACCAAATGCATCTAGGAACGCACAAGACTAGATACCTGTCTCCTAATACCACTCCCCTGCATCTGCCCCTTGAAGTACCCTGGTTTTTAAGCCTGGAGATTACACATCTCCCCATCATGGTTTGTAACCTGGGCTGGACTCTTCCTCCAGGAATCTGTCCAATCCCCTTTTGAAGGCATCCAGGCCAGATGCCATCACCACCTCCTGTGGCAGGGAGTTCCACAGACTAACAACACACTGGGTAAAAAAATATTTTCTTTTGTCTGTTCTTACTCTCCCAGCCCTCAATTTGAGTGGATGTCCCCTAGTTCTTGTATTTTGTGAGAGGGAGAAGGTCTTGTATTTATCAGGAGCTCAGACAAACTCTTGCAGACCACATCTTCCAAAGGAGGGACTCCAAGCTGGGCCAGGTGTGGCTGCCACAACTTCCGTTCTGGTTTTCTTTTTTGGGGTGGGGGTGGGGTGGGGGGTTGAAATTGGGTTCTGTTTGGTGGAAACGGCAAGGTGGTAGGAGTGGTGGTGGTGGTGGTGGGGGGCTCAGGGCATGGAGGGGGCGTGAGCCTGCTTTCTTCCCCTCTTCAGAAAGGGGAGAGCTCCTGCACACATGCATGTGCACGTACACACACACACACGTACACACACACACACGTACACACACACACACACACACGTTACTCATCCTGGCTCCCTTCTCCTCCTGCCTTCTTCCTCCAGTTCTCCATGAAGGAACTCCTGGAGATTTTCTTCAGCAACGGGAGCCTGGGAGAAGCCGCCGTCCACCCCAACAGCAGCCACCCCATCGAGGACGATGTCCGGTGGCTCCACCGGCCCCACCTGAGGCTCTCCCCACTGGAGATGGTCTCCCTCTTCCTCCTAGCCAAGGTGATGCTGCTGGTGGTGGGGGTGGAGAGGGGGACCTGGGTCTGCGTGCAGAGCTCATGGTTGTGGGGGAAGGTGGAGGTTGCATTGGGGGGGGGAACGTGGCCGAGGTGAGTCTGGCCCTCCAGGGCTCCTGGGAGGTTCAGGCCTTCACCCCTGGTTCACTTTCATGGGGTGATTGGTGGGTCGTCTCAATCTAAGCAGTGGGAATGCCACCAGCTGTCATCGAGGGCACTCTGGGGTCATTTTATCCCACCCTCCTTTTCCTTTCGGCCCGGCACCTCCCCCCACCCCAGAGAAAAAGTCCCGTTCTGTGTGTCATTCTGATATGGCATAAGGTTTTGCAGGGTACAGCAGGAACTGGTCAGTCACCAATTGCATGCCACCCACTGCTTGTTCCTTTTAGGGTCCCATGGGATGTCATGAGTAGGTCTCATTTTGCAGGCCAAGTAATGTCACAAAAATAGGCGCAACATTCCTTGTTAGATGCCATGGGGAAAATTCTCTGCTTCCTTTCAAAGGGCATTATTAGAGGCTTTTTTTTTGGGGGGGGGAGGTATTTTTCAGGTTGTATGGCATTCCCTCACTAGCCCTTTTTTGTGGCAACAGAAATAGCATTTGAGTTTTATCTTTGGTGTGCTGATTTCCGAAGTGAAATCTCAGTATTGGCCACGAGAGGATGCCAGAGTGGATTTCCCGTACAAAATTTCTCTGGGTGTCTTGCAAGACAGAACAACCGGAGAATACTGAGCTGTCCAGTGGGATAGGAAAACGGCTTGCAAGGTGGGGTGATGAGACCATGGTGCCCTTGATGGCAAGCTGGGACAGGAAACCAGGAAAACACACAACACACAACACAGAGACACAAACACACAAACACAGAGCATTTTCCCTGCTTTCCTTTCCTGCCCCTTTGCATTCCCCGCTGCCCTAGAAGGATTCTGGGAGTTGTAGTTCCCAAAAGGAGCTGGTCTTGAGCCCCCCCAGTCCCCCCAACCCTCCCACATTCCTTGCAGCCTCACTCTTCCAATCTTTCCCAACAGTTCTTCATGGTCCTTCTGGCCACCAGCATGATGGTACCGGCTGGCTTCTTCCTCCCTGTCTTTGTTTATGGTAAGAATCTCCCCCCCCCCCAAAAAAGGGCTCTCTTGCCCCTTTGCTGGAGGAGTCTTGTGTCCTGGCCTTCCAATCAGCGGATGATAAACATATTCTACTTGGCCTGCCACTTCTCTTCCGTTGGATTTGGCACCCTGCCGGGGAGGCTTAGACTCATCAGACGCCTTTTCTCCGTCCAGCCTTCTGTCCAGGCTTTGGGTAGACCTTGAACATCCTTTGGTGGTTCTGAGGCAAGACTTTGGACCTGGTGAGAAGGGCACAGTGCCTCTGAGCATGTGCCGGGCGTTTCTGCGTCACCAGGGAATAGCGGCCACAGCCTTGAAAAGTTGTTGGCTTAAGATTTTGTGTTGCCCCTTGTTTGCATGCCTTTTCCCAGGCTTCCCCACCAAGCAGCATGGTGCTAGCCAATCCCTCCTGTTAGTCTGTGGAACTCCCTGCCACAGGATGTGGTGATGGCACCTGGCCTGGATGCCTTCAAAAGGGGATTGGACAGATTCCCGGAGGAAAAGTCCATCACAGGTTACAAACCGTGATGGAGATGTGTAATCTTCAGGCTTAAAAACCTGGGTACTTCAAGGACCAGATGCAGGGGAGGGGTATCAGGAGAAATATGTCTAGTCTTGTGTGCTCCCAGAGGGCATCTGGTGGGGCCACTGTGAGATACAGGAAGCTGGACAAGATGGGCTGTTGGCCTGATCCAGCATGATGGCTCTTCTTATGTTCTTAGAATCTTATGGATGCTGGGGGGCGGTAGAGTCCAAGCAAATGAACCTTCCACATCCCAGGAATGATAGCTGATCTTTTTCTCCAACAATGGGCTCAAAGGGGCATGGATGGGGCATACCCCTCTCTTTTTTCTCCCTCTCGATGCCTGCTAAAGAGGGCCCAGGAGACTGGGTGACACACATGCTGCCCCCCACCCCACCCCCATTGCTAAAGAATGCCTTGTGCCTCCAGGAGCAGCACTGGGCCGGCTGTACGGCGAGGCATTGGCCAAGATCTTCCCAGGCGGCCTCGTCTCCGAGGGTGTCCGCATGCACATCACGCCTGCTGGCTATGCTCTGGCAGGTAGGTAAAGTCTCCTTCCTCAGAAAAGGAGAGAGTTCCTTTTGGGGGGCCACCACAAACAGGCACACCAGAAAAACAACAACACAGACCAGCTTTTGCAAGGCCTCTGGGAGTTTGTTTGTTTGGTTGGTTTCTGGGTAGTGTTCCTCCGAGTATCAGGAGGGGTGACGACCGAGAACACTCTCCCCCTTGCTTCCAGGTGCGGCGGCGTACTCTGGGGCCGTGACCCAGACCCTCTCGGCGGCCCTGCTGACCTTTGAGCTGACGGGCCAAATGTCCCACATCCTGCCGGTCCTGCTGGCCGTGCTGGTGGCCAACGCCATCAGCCAGCGGGCACAGCCCTCCTTCTTTGAGGGCATCATCATCGTGAAGAGGTTGCCCTTCCTCCCCAAGCTCTCCGTGGGCAAAAGCAGGTGCGTGGAGCCCTGCGTGTGCGTGTGCGTGTGCGTGTGTCAAAGTACAGGGAGAGAGAAAATGACCACCCCAGAGGTCATGGTCCATTGAGTTGCCTGCCTCACCAGGGACTAGAACCCTGAATTCGCAAGTAAATCCTTGTGTGTCAACCACCGCAGTGTGGAGGCATCAGGATGAGCTTGTTGGGTTTCTTCCCTGCGAAGGTCAAGAGTTTCATTTGGGGGAAGAAAAGGTGTTAACAGAAAGGAAGAGGACAACAATAAGCGGAGGGCCGAGAGAGACAGGGCTCTCTTTGGGAGTAGGAGGACACTTGTGCTGTTGAATGACGGAGCGTAACCTTCACCAGGAGGGCCTTGGCTCACAGCCCCCTCCCTTCTCTTCTCCGCCCCCACCCCCAGAGGCCACGATTTCTACACAGAGGATTTCATGGTGACTGACCTCAGGTCTCTCTCCCTGGAGAGCAAATACAAGGACCTCTGGAGGCTGCTAAAAACGTCCAACCTCAAGCAGTTCCCGCTGGTGGACTCCCAAGGTAAGGTTCCTTCGGCTGCAGGCGCCACTGGATGGGGGATCTCAGGAAGTCAAAAAGCCTGGCCTTTTTTTTGGGGGGGGGCTGCTGCTGAGCCATCTCTCCCTTTCTCTCTCTCCCCCACCCCCTATAACTCCCTTCCAAGAGTCCTGCATCCTCTTGGGCTCCATCCGAAGGAAACACCTCACCAGACTTTTGTCGGAGCAGCTCAGCGCTGAGAGGAGGTTCCACTATTTGCTCCGTCGGTCGGAGGAAGAGGCAGCCAACAAAAGCCCAGAAGAAGTGAGTTTTCTTACTCTTTCTCATCAAATGGAACTACTAGGCCCTGGAAAAGGGACTTTTCTGGACGGCCAGCCCCAGGCTGTGGGTCTTCTGACTCAGAAGAAGCCTAGCTCTGGCTGACTGGTCCTTTAAAGCCGTTCTAGACGAGGGGGATCTCTCTCTCTTGCAGGCACAAGAAGGACTCCGGGAAAGGAAACTGGAAGAATCAGGTGGGCCCCCACGGATCCTATCCAATCTCTTTAGGAAATAGGGCTGCGGAATTGTAGGGCTGGCCAAAACGGAGCGCTTTTCCTCTAACGGCCAGGCTGCAGCTGTACCTCAGTGGTGCAAGGGGACTTCCTGGCTGCTGGTTTAAGGTGGGGCATTTGGGAAAGGGGTACCTGAGTGGTAAAAGGGGGCTTCTTGCATGCTGCCCAAACGGGGAGTGCCAAGGTGCCTGGTGGCAGTTTCTAGAGACGATGCCCACGCTGTGGGTCTGTGTGATGCTTAAACCGCACGCCCGAGGGCAGCTACCTCAGACGGGAATTCATGGCAAAGGGCATCGCCATCCTTTTTGCAAAACTGACCCAGGGTGTGTTCATGAAGGCACCCCTGAACACTGCATCGCCTCTGGGATGCGGCTGCCCCTGCGCTTCGAAATATGTTTAATATATCTCGGGTTCCCGGCAGTCCAGTGAGAGCAAATGGCTCACTCCAGATCCCTCTTGGGGGGCTCTTCCACTTTCCGCTGGCTGGGGGCTGGCCCTTCTCCCAAAGCACCTTCGTTCTTCCCAAGGGGGACTCCCCCCCTGTTTTCTTTTACCTTTTGATCTGCTTGGAGGAGCCTGGCCGGAATCCTGAACTGTGGATCTTTTCCTATGTAGAGATGGCCCAAGGAGCCGCACCGCACCCTGATGGCCCCGAGGGCGACTTGCCGAAAGCGGCAGAGGAGGAGAAGGTAGGTGGCCCCTGTCTCTCTCTGTGGAGGTGGCAGTGTGTGTGTGTGGGGGGGTAGGCACCCCCACCATGGAGCCCTTTCCCTTCTCAATGTGTAATGGCTTTTATACTCTTCCTCCTCTGGTGCGCTTTCTGCTTTCAGACCTCCAAATCCGATCCATGGGGCACTACTTCTCCATCTTCCCAGAAGGAGCACCTGCGGTCTCGCGACTTGGTACGTCAGGAGCAGAGCCTTGGGACTTCTTGCAAGGGGTTGGAGTTGGGTGGGGAGGCTGCTCGGCTGGGGCTGGATTAATGGGCCTGCTGCAGCTCAGGACCTCGGGTCAGGAGCATAAACTGCAAAAGCCACCTGTAAGAATCTGTAGAATCCTAGAGTTGGAAGAGACCTCGAGGACCATCCAGTCCACACCCACCCACCATGCCCTAACCCTAACGCTAACGCTAACCTTAACCCTAACCCTAACCCTAACCCTAACCCCCATCACAGTCCTCCCAACAGACGGCCATCCAGCCTCTGCTTAAAAACCTCCAAAGAAGGAGACTCCACCACCCTCCTTTGTGGCAGCATATTATTCCACTGCCAGACAGCTCTAACTGTCATGAAGTTCTTCCTAATGTTCAAATGGAATCTCTTTTCTTGTAGTTTGAAACCATTGCCCCAAGTCCTGGTCTCTGAAGCCATGGAGAACAAACCTGTTCCCTCTTCAATATGACGTCCTTTCAAATATTTAAACATAGCTATCATTGCCATTTAAAGAACCATGCACTTTAAAACACAAGACAGAGAAAGTGTGTCTTGGATCCTCTTAAGTGAGAGAAGTTTAGGGCCACTGTGTGCCTGAACCTGGCCCTGAGGGGGAGACGGCTATGAGGTGCATCAGAGAGAGAACAAAAAAGAATGTCCCCCTGAAGAATAACCTTGAGGGGGTCAGTAAGGCAGGAAGCCATGGGATGCTGGCAAATGGGAAGCCGCTCCTGTCATGCACCGGGTGTTTTGGTTGTATAGAACCCTGGCTGAGGGGACTCTGGGCTTTGTAGTCCAAAAAAGCCACTCTGTTTCCAGGCTCTGGGTGTTCCTCTCTCTCTCTCTCTCTCTCTCTCTGCAGGTGGAGGAATGGGAGTGTCAGCAGCTGCAGGAAACCGTTCGCCTGGACGGCCTCCCTGTTGATCCGGCGCCTTATCGCCTCATGGAGAAGGAAACCCTTTACCAGGTCAGTCGGCCAGAGGCCCACGGTCTCGGTGGGGTTTGGAGACGTTACGTGGCTGAGTGGCAAATCCGCCCTGACTGGGCTCGCCGTGGGTGGTCAGCTTGCTATTGCCCCCCCAAAAAAATCCCTTCCTGGGCTCTGGCAGAGAGACAACAGCCTCTGCTGTGAAAGACAGGGGTCTCCTGCAGCCTGTGAAGGGGCAGAGGAAGTTGTGGAAAAAGGGGGCAGCCCCCATTCCCGGGCGAGGGTGTCTGACCAATGCTGAGCAGAGACAATTAGGCGGAAGAGGGGTGACTAGGTTGCCCCAAAATGACTCCAGCGTGTTGGGCAACCCACAGGCCTTCCTCCTTGCTGTGGGTTTTTTTTTTTTTTTTGGTGGCCCAGAGGGTGGTCTCTGCTCAGGAGTCCACCTGGGCTGTGCAAGTGTGCGTCTCAACGACCCTGTTGGCAGAGCCCCCACCCACCCACCCCAGGCGCCCCTGAGCCCCGCTTTTTCCTCTCCCCTCCGCAGTGCTACGACCTCTTCAACCTCCTTGGCCTCCGAATGGCCTACGTGACCAGCCATCGGGGCCGCCTGGTCGGAGTGGTGGCTCTCAAAGAGGTGAGGTTCCCTTCTTCTCAGCCGGTGGGCAGAGCAGAGGGGCTGGAGATTCCTGTGGGGTGCCCGGCATAAATGGGCCAGCGGCCACCCCAGGGCGCTTCCCTCCCCCTTTCCTTAAAGGGGTTTCCTTCTCCTGGAGACGGCCTGGCCACCCTCCTTGGTGTTGCTGAGCTAACAAGTCACCATTATACCAGCAACAACTCCTGGAAGTTACTTTTCCCAGGAACAAGCACATCGACAAAGTTGCTGTTCAAAAGTGACATCCAGACTGGTGCCACGAGTAACATCTTCTAGTTATTTTTTAAAGTTGGGTTTACAAGTCATTTCTGGTCATTTGCTTTTTTTTTAAAGGATCAGAATCAGATAATTTAGAGAAAATGTATCAGGAATTTCTCTGGTTATTCTCTTATGGGTCCTCAAGAATTGTATTTTAACCACACAAAATCAGTTACACATTTGTAGATGTAGGGGCAGGTGATGAATGTAGATGGCGGACTTTTCAGATTCCCCCTTGATTGCCAGGAAATAGATTACTAACAAAAAGCAGGAGGCAGAAACCTTACCTTTTGGGACTACAACTCCCAGAATCCCCCAGCCAGAACGGCTCTAAGACTTTGAGTCCGGAACAGCCGCACTGTGAAGCTCTGCCGTTGTGAACTTTCCGGAGACAAGGGCCAGTTTTGGTCCCTGGGCGTTCCTTGCATGGCACAGGGTCCAGCTTTCCCCCGGGAGGGAGACTGGCCCGCTGGATCCCAGCCAGACATGGGCCACCGAGAGAGATAAAGGTCCAAAAACCAAGCCCGGTTAGGAGCAGTTGAGGGAGGTGGGTTAACCTAATAAACCAGACACTGAGGAGGGGCTCTGAGTGCCACCTTCAGATAGGGAGGGGGGCCAGTGGTCTTCTTTTGCTCAATGCTTGGGGCGCAAACAAATGGAGCCCAGTTGTGAGAAAGGAGATCCCGGCTTTTTTTAAAAAAAGATGCTGGTGATAAGAACTGCTCCACAGTGGGTCTCCTCGGAGGGGAAGGGGCTTCTTCCTTGGAGATATCAAAGCCATCGTGAAGTGAAGCATCAGGGGTGCTTGAGTGGGGGATCCCTTCGCCGGCCGAGGGTGAGATTAGATGACCTCAGGGGACCCCATGGTGTTCTACGGTCCTATGATTCTGGCCTTCCCTCCTCAGCTCAAGGCAGCCGTCGAAGTGTGCGTCGGGGGCACCTCGTCCCCCGAACCCCAACGGCAGCCACACAAGCCTGAAGGCCGAAAGCCCTCGGAGGAGGACAAAGTGACAAGCTCCCCGATGTCAATAAAGTAGGGTGGCGTGCAGGCCAGCAGGAGCGCCCCCAAACCTCCTTGCAAGTCTGGCGACCTCCAGCCGCAGCAGGCGACACCTCAGCTGCCCTCCAACGGACAACAACAACAACGGAAGATGCCCGAAGGTTGACATCGGGGGGGAGAGGGGGGCAGGAGTAGGAGGTGGGAAATAATCAGCAGATATGGGCTGAGAACTGCCAGAGAAAATGGGGGGCTGGGGGGCTGGGAGGTGAAGTGTGTGGGGAAAGGCGCCGCTTCTTCCAGGGACGGGACTTAAGCTAAGCCGCCTCCAACCAGGCACCTTCTCAGCCTGGTGAACGACAAGCCCCATCATCCCCCAGCTGCCACCGGTTGGGTGGTGAGACCTGCGCTCCACCGCATGCAGGTGTATGAAGGGCTTGAGGTGAGCTCAGCTCATGGACATGATGGAGTGTAACGGAAGCCAAACCGACTCAGGAGCTGTTCTGCTCTCCAGGCATTCCGTGGCCGCCTCCAAACCTCCCCTGAGGGGGTTCTCCACGATGTGAGGAGCTTCCCAGCACCTTGGCCTCTGCTCCCCCTCAAAGTTTAAATTTTTAATAATTTCATCACCAAACCACCTCCTAAATGTCAGGTGTGGGAAATGGGAGTCTCAGAAGGACATACTGTAAATCTCTTCAAGGTTCAGCAAATCGGTGATGGAGACTCATTTTTGGATCCCTGGAATTAATTCCCAGGTGGAGAGGGAAAGGGTGTGATTTAGGAATCAAGCTGCATACTGGAAAATGGAGACTGTTTTTTTTGTTTTATTTTTCCGATGGGTTTGGCCTCTGGGCACTGTGGTTCCACTGCAGCACTGCAGCCAAGACTTGGCTCATGAGTTTGATCCTAATGGGCCCAAGTAGACTGCTCAAGGTTGACGCAACCTTCTGTCCTTTTGAAGTTGGTGAATTGAGTACCTGGCCCAAGGTGCAACCTGCATAATAAAATTGTAAACCATCCAGGGAGAGCTTTAAGCACTGGGGGAGGGGGTATAAAAGCAGGGTGCTTGGCTTGGCTTTGCTTGAGAATTGTCTGCCTGCCACTGCCCTTCGGCCGCCTTGCAAATTTTGATGGCTCAAGATGGACAGAGTGTCCTGATCTCATTAAAGCCCAAATCCCTGTAGGTTTGCCCAGTCTGGTTCCTATTTCTGAATATTGTTGCTTGTGTGTGTGCGTGTGTGTGTGTGTGCGCGCGTGCATGCGTGTGTGTGCGTGCGTGCGTGTGTGTGCATGCACACATTGCCTCCCCTGCCTCCCCCAACCATGGGGTCCTTCATCCCTTACATTTACCCCGGGGTCCTCTCTCAGGCCCCTGCAGTAGGACAGGGGTGGAGGGAAACCAAAGGGCATCAGGGTCAGGGTCATTTGGGGATCGTGGTGGTGGGGAAATGCTCTTGGGTTTAAGAGGTGAGACATGAAGGTTTCTTTGGACATTTTGAGAAAGTAGGAGTGGATGACAATGGAAGGAGGAAAGAGGATGGTGGTCCCAGAGCACCGAGTCTGGCGTTAAGTGGGGTTTTCTTGCTTTATTGCAAGCGGGGAAGGGCTCTTTTCGTGTGTATGTGTGTGTGCGCACATGCGTGCGCACGCATGGAGAGGGGGTGACTTACGAGGGCAGGGGCCACTGGGGCCTGCTGTTTTGATCGCACCCAGTTTAGGCACCAGGGGATTCCAGTGACTCACCAACCCTACGAGCAAGGACAAGGGGAGCTGTCATTCAGGAGGTGCTTGAGAGCTTCCAACCCAACGTGTCATATTATTAGCTCTTCCACAGAACCGGGAGTCCCCAAATTCCTTCTGGGAGAGAGGGGGAGAAAAATGGCAGTTCTTTTTTTTAAAAAAGCAACACAAATCAACCAACACTTTATTATTTTTCAACACCAACAGAAGTAGACCATGAAAGGAAAAAAAAAAGGCTCTTCAACCCATCCAGCGAATAAAAAGAACCGCCCAGGTCAGATAGAAAATGGCATAAGGGTGGTCAC
The DNA here is from genome assembly GCA_023846285.1 of Phrynocephalus versicolor. NCBI lineage: Eukaryota > Metazoa > Chordata > Lepidosauria > Squamata > Agamidae > Phrynocephalus > Phrynocephalus versicolor. Next base: position 722,238 of record JAHTLZ010003328.1, read on the forward strand.
GAGAGGGCAGGAGTGACCGCGAAGAGGAGCAGCAGCCAAGGGCTGGGGGGGGTGGGGGGAACCCCAGGGCAGCCTGGAAGCCCCCTCCCCAAAGGCCCTCACCCTGCGGGTGGAGGCTCGGGCGCCTCCCAGCAAGGACAGGGCCCGAAGCAGGGCCTGCCTTCTCCTCTGCAAAAGGATGTTCAGCTCTCTTCCTCTGTCACGGGGGGGGGCAGGGGGGCAGGATGACAGGAGGACCCACCAGAGGCCTCCTGGGGTCTCAGGGAGTAGGGTAGCGGTGTTAGGGGTTGAAGCAGCAGCTGACACGGAGTGGGGGGGAGGGCTGTTTCCTTCTGCCTCTGCACATCCAGGGGGGGATCGTCTACGGAAGGGGGCCCGTGGACTGGAAGGGTTCATCATGGTGGGGGTGGGGGTGGGGCGGGGGGCAGAGAGGGGGGTGGGAGGGTGGCGGCCCCCAGGGTCCCTTCAGGGGCATTTCCTTTCCACACACTGTTTTCCTCCTTCCTCGTACTCCTGCTTGGAAATCCACATCTGCTGGAAGGTGCCCTGTGGGGAGAAAGAAGGAGAGAAGAGAAAAACGACCCACGCCAGGCGCTCGCCTGCCCCCCCCAGCACCAGCGCCAGCCCCCCCTCCCAGCAACTACCCTTCCCGCCCATGGCCCTGCCAGAGGCACCTGGGCGGGCTCACTCCGGCGCCCCGTTGGCGGTCCTCCGAAAACCCCCAAGCCTTGGGTTGGGTTTGCACCCCAGGTCCTGACTCCTGACCCTTCCGGCAGCCTTGGTCAAATTTTTGGGCGGGGGTTTAAAGGAGGAGGATGCCCTGCCTGGCTGGGGGTTTATGGGCGTTGTAGTCCTGCCCCAAATGAGAACCCAAGGGCCACCTCCTCCGGCCTCCTTGCCAAAGGCTCAGATGCTCCCCACCCACCCATCTCTTCTCAGACCCTCGCCTTTGCTCTCCCCCACCCCACGCCACCCCTGCCCCCCTCTTTCTAGCCTGGGGGGGTTCCTGACTCACGAGTGAGGCCAGGATGGAGCCCCCAATCCAGGGGCTGAACCTCCTTTCCATGGTGCTGTTGCTGGCGATGAGCTTCAGGCGCATGCTCTGAGGAAGGAGAAGAGGGTCATCGCGTGGCCCCGCGGGGGACGAGCACATACACAGATCACCCCCCCATCACCCCCCAGCGAGAAACGTCACCCGCTCAGGGTTCTCTTCCAACGTCTGTCCTCTGTCTCGGGGATCTTTGGCTCATGGGGAAATCTTTTGGGGAGGCGGGGGGGGGGGGGAGGAGAGGTCCACACACTGAGTTTGCAAACCTTTTTGGAAAAAAACCCCAAGTCATCATGGCTCCCCAAAGCACGCAGGACTTAAAAATACAAATCTCAAGACGGGTTCTTTACCAACAGCCTTGCAAAGCCTTGGGGCACTTTTACACGACCCCTAAAATCCGAGGCAAAGGGCTCCCAGATCCGGAGCTTAAAAATGTTTTCCCACCAGTTGTGGACTTTAAACAAAATAAGGTACGACCACAACCACCTAAGCCGGCCCCAGCACACTTTTCAAGTACCTGGTCTCCAGAGGTAAATAATCTTCCGATGCAGATTGTAAAGCCGTGGATGCTGAGCTGGGAGCCTTCTGTTTGTTTATTTGTTTGTTTGTCCCCGCCGCCCCTTTAAGAGACAGGAATTCCTACAGGGCTGCTGGGGCTGCTTTGACAGCAGAGGGAGGTGAGCAAAGGTGAGCTTTTCTCCCTTTTTTTTCTCCTTCCCCTCCCGGCAGACAGGAACAATGGAGTGCGGAGGGGTGGGAACACAGGAAGAGGGACAACCCCCCCCCACGATCTCTGGTCCGAATTTAAGTTGCCACCGGATTTTAGGGGTTGTGTAAAAGTGCCCTTGGTGCACAAGGGGAATATACAGTGGATCCGCGTATAACAAGCGGTTTGTTTAACAGAAAATCCGCTTAAAAGAAAACAATTCCGAAGATAGGGGAAAACCGCTTAACAGAACTGCCTACTGGGGCAAATCTGTACAACAGAAAAACAGTCGTGATTAGGGATTACTCCATTTTCAATGCATTCCTATGGGAAATTTGTGCAAAGGAAAATTTGCTTCACAGAATTTCATGTGGAACGAATTAATTCCTTTATACAAGGCACCGCTGTACTTATTTATTTATTATATTTCTATCCTGCCCCTCTGGCCGGCAGGACATCTTCCCAGTGGGACCGGCTGGAAATAGGAAGAATTTGCCGATCTGGGAAATTGAGGGCAAGTGGGGTTCTTCTCACACTTCTGGTACTGGAAAGATGCCCCCCCCCCCGGGATCGAAAAGCGAAAACCTCACAGGAGACAGGCAGTGAGGAGAGAGGGAGACCAAAGAGGAGGCAGGCAGGTGTTCATAAAAGAACCCGCAGCTGGCAGGAGATCTTTCGAGGTCATTTATCTGTGGGGTTCCCTCTAGCTCAGAAGCAACTTAGTGGGACATCGCAACACAACCACAGCAAGAAAATAGGTCAGCACCTTCCCCCACGACTCAGCCACGAACCACATCGTCTGAAGATGAGCCCTGTGTGACCTGAAAGTTGACCCTGCATTTTAGATATTGGTAATACCAAGAGTTTTTTTTCCCATTTGTGCCTTTGCTGCTGCTGATACACACACACACACACACACACACACACACACACACACACAGAGTATGTACACTCACCGGTGGGGTCTTTTGAGAGAGTTCTCGGTTGAGGCGGTCTGTAAAACCTTGTAGCAGGGTGTTCCCACCCGTAACGATGACGCTGCCGTACAAACCCTGCAGCAATAATAATTGTATTTATTTATTTATATTTATTTATATTTACACTGATTAACCGCCCAACTTTCATGGGAACTCTGGGTGGTGTACAACAAATTATAACAGAATTATACTCCAAAAGAGGCGGGAAAAGAAAATAATAACAATAATAAAAAATAAGGTCAGAGGAGAGCAGCAGTAAGGGGCATTTCTGGCTCCTTCCTGGCCCCCTCTCTGTAGGCATTTCAGCCATGCATCCCCCACACACCTTCTTGCGTATTCTTAGCTCCCTGGGGTCCATCTCGGAGGAGCCTCCCTGCTACAAGACCCCTTTAACGCTGCCTAAGGGCGCTTTTATACAACCTCTAAAATCCGCCTGCAACTTAAATTCGGACCAGAGATCGTGGGGGTTTGTCCCTCTTCCTGTGTTCCCACCCTTCCAACCTCCATTGTTCCTGTCTGCGTGAGGGGAGGGAGAAAAAAGGGAGAAAAAAAATGCAGGCTCACCTCCGTCTGCCAGTTGAAGCAGCCCCAAGCAGCCCCGTAGGGCTTCCTGTCTCTTAAAGGGGCGGCGGGGACAAAAAAACAAACAAAAAAGGCGAGGGGAGCCCGGCATTCACAGCTCTACAATTCGCATCAGAAGATTTTTTTTACCTCTTGGAGGCCAGGTACTTGAAAAGTGCGCTGGGACGCTCTTAGGTGGACGTGGTCGTACTTAATTTTTTTTTAAAGTCCGGAGCTGGTGGGAAAACATTTTTAAGCTCCGGATCTGAGAGCCCTTTGCCTCAGATTTTAGGGGTCGTGTAAAAGCGCCCTAAAACAGGTCGGACTCAAAGAGGGAGTTATTCCTCTCTGTATGAAAAATGGGGGAGCTTCCAGGAGACACAGAAGTCTCCCCCAAGTAGCTGGTGTGTGTGTGTGTGTGTGTGTGTGTAATGGGCGGGAGCCTGCCTTGGTGTCTCATACCCTGGTGTGACACGGAGGTTCCTCGGTGTCTGGAGGGCACACCTGCCCAGGTGAGGTGGTCGGGACACCGCTTGTGTTCCAAGCAGCCTCCCAAGCTGGCCCCATCGCGCCCCCACCCTCTGGTGTGAGGGGCAGAGGGGCCCTGCCCAAACCTTCCCCAGGTGGCCCTGCTGCACCACCACCACCACCCTGGCTAGTGACTCCTCCTGGGGGGCCCTCCTCGGTCTCGGGTGGCCTGGCCCCAGATCAGGAAGGGTCTCTGGGGGAGACCAGACTCACAGGACGGATGTCAATGTCACACATCCCGATGCTGGTGGTGACCACGTGACCGACGCCCAGCATGGTGTTCCCGGAGAGGCCCTAGACACAGAGGGAGGCAGGGTTGGAAGCACAATTAGCACAGTTAGCCCCGCGGTGTCACCCTGTCGTGAAGAGTGCAGTGGCCAGCCTCAGTGGCGTCTCACAACCAGGAATGGCCCCCCAAGAATTTGGGGGTGAACCCTCTCATCCCGGCCCATGAACCCTCCAGTGCCAGTGGGCAAGATTTGGACTCAGGAGCCCCCCCCCCCCCCCGTTCAAGTCGCCAATTAAACTCCAGGCCAGATTCAGGATGATTCTCCTGGCTTATAAGGTCCAATTCTACTATTCTCGGGACCGGACAGCTTGACCAAGGCCACCCAGGCTGGGATGCCCAGTTGGCGGACTGAACTCCCAAACTCTGGCTCTCTGGCCAGAACACCCAGCTCACCTCCAATGCCTGTTTTTACCCTCAGCTTCACCCTGGCAGGCTTGCCTCTGATGGCCAGTTTGCCCCGAGAATAAGCTGCCTAGATGCCCTAAGCTAGTGATGGCGAACCTATGGCACGGGTGCCAAAGGTGGCACTCGGAGCCCTTTCTGTGGGCACCCGACATTGCCCCTTCATAGTTACCTGTCTACAGGTTAAATTACTGTATTGGCACTTTGCAAAAAAAAAAATTATTGTGTTTTGAATTGCAGTTTGGGTACTCGGTCTCTAAAAGGTTCGCCATCACTGGCCTAAGCACATCTGATCTCGCCTGATTTCGGAAGCTAAGCAGGGCTGGCCCTGGTCAGTACTTGGATGGGAGACCACCAGGGAATACCAGGTGCTGTAGGCGCCTGGAGTAGGAACTGGCAAACCACTCCAGTATTCCTGCCAAGAAAACTCCATGGACATGGGGTCACGAAGAGTCGATCACGACTGTAATGACACAACACACACCCAGGCAGGGTATTTTTCATCATGAAAAGACTGCTTGCAAACAGGTTGTGCATGCACACGTGGAGGAGTAAAACACACACGTTAAGATACACACTGATCGGTAGGCCACATACGCACCGAGAAAGATGGCGGACCCACAAACGGAGTTGCACATCCACTTTTGCACATCATGCAGTGGAGGGCGCTGGTCAGAAAGCCTCCCGCATCCTCCCCTTGCTTTGGGGGTCCCCCTCCCTGTCCTAACCCTCAGCCCCACTCACCTTCACGTTGGAGGGATCAAAGAGGCCTTCCGGGATTCGGAGCCGCTCCGCCCCGTAGTCCGTGTTATAGCCGTTGGGCATTTCGTAGTGGACGGTCGGCATTTGGGCGGCCACCCTGCGCCCCACCAAGAGAGAGAAAGAAGGAAGGCATCGGAAATGCTGCCTCTGTTGAGAGGAGGGAAAGAAGGGCTCCCTCCTGACCTCCTGGCCCAACCCCAGCTTGGTGGTGGTGGTGGTGGAATTCATTGGCGGAAGACAGAGCAGGTTTTTAAGCTGAGCTGGCCAGGTTTTTTGGGGGGGAGCTGCTAAAAGCCACAAATGTCTTGCCACCTGGTCAAGTTTTCCAGAGGGCAGCAGCTGGCAGCCTTTTGGTCTGCAGGAACATGGGGCCTTCAGAGCTTGGGGAAGCGACTTCTTATTCCGATAACTAGAGATGGGCACGAATAAAAAAAATGGTGTTTCGTTTGTCGTTTGTCATTTAGGGGGTCCGTTTCGTTTCGTTTCCTTTTTTTCGCAAATTTTTGCAAAAAATTCATTTTCGGTTTCGTTCGTTTCGTTACCATTTCGTTACCATTCATTTCAATTTTTTGTGATTTTTTTTTTAGCATTTAAAGCAGATCACTTGTATTGCCGTAACGAAAACGAAACGCATGACAAAATTTCCGGTGTTTCTGTTCGTTTCGTTTCATTTTAGAGACAAAATTCGTTGGTCATTTTGTTGTGTAACGAAACGAAAAACCGAAAACGGAAACAAAAAATTGTTCGTTTCGTGCCCATCTCTACCGATAACCAGTGGATCCTGAGAATTGCACTCCAAATACATGGCACTTCCAAAGCGACAGCTGCTGCTCTGGGGAAGGAGGGCTCCAGGCGTCACCACCAACCACGCGTCGGTCTTCCAGGTGCCACGGGAAGAGGCATCCTCCTTGTTATTCCAGCTCAGCGTTTCCTTCCTATCTCTCCCCCCCCCCGCCCCCCCCAGAAGAACCGACAGGGAAAAACAAGACCCATTGGGATGCAAAACTCTTCCTGTCCTGGGGCGATCAAAGCCACACAGGGCTCTCGAAAAGTCCTGCCTTTAGGCTGTCCTTGGGCCACCTTCAGAAGAATGTTGTCTTTCGTCACCAACTGCAACCAGGGGTAGGTAAGAAAGTGAATGAATGAATGAATGAATGAATGAATGAATGAATGAATGAATGAATAGGAACTGTTCATTGGAATTAACTACATTTTTGAGACAACCACCTGTCAAATGATATCCTTTGATTTGGATCCCTGAATTGAGCAGGGAGTTGGACTCAAGGGCCTTCGAGGTTTCTTCCAACTCCATGAATCTAGGATTCCATGATGATGATTATTATATTTTTTGAGAGGGGGGGTTGAGGAATTCGTTCCAAGCTTGGCTCAGTTCTTTGAATCCTCCCCCCGCCCCCCGGGGGGGAGTCACCGGGGGCCCCCCCCGCCGCAGGGGGGGGGGGGGGGGGGGGGGGGGGGAGGGGCCTCTGGGCTTAAACCTCCTTTGCGCCCGTTCTTATCCCCACCCCCACCCTCCCACCCCCTCCGCCAAAGACCAAACCCGGCTCCGCCACTCACTGTTCGTCGTAGGGAGAGTCTGAAACTTGGAGCACGGAGGCCTGGAAATCCTGAATGACCTCCTGCTGGCACATGGGGCAGAAGATGGGGCAGAGGGGAAAAGGGCAGTCAGTCTCGAGGCCGCGTCCCCCCCCAGCTTTGGATCCAGCCCACCCCACACAATGCCCTCTGCTCCCCAGAACCCAACAAGGGCTCCAACTCCCAAAGACCGGGGTACCCAGTGGGGCATTTCCCTGCGCGGAAGAGACCGGGTGCCAGTGGGGGTTGGACTACAACCTTCAGAATCCTCCCAGCCAGCAGGGTTGGCTGCAACATGCTGGGAAGTGTAGTCCAAAAAAAGGTAAAATCCCCAGGCTGCGCCAAGAATCAGCCCAAATGTCCTGACTTTTCTCCAATGCCATTGCTGATGCTCAGTAGATGGAAGGAAGGGAGGAAGGGAGGGAGGGAGGAAGGAAGGAAGGAGCTGATGCTCGATAGATGGAAGAAGGGAAGG